>PITA01000056.1:113794-436700 GCA_004023965.1 Spilogale gracilis
GCGCTTTGGTTTGGGGGCGGGTGTACAGTTTCGAGCTGGCCTACGCTCCGGTCCGAGGACAGCCTCGGAATTAGGGCTTTTGGGCCCCAGGGGTAGATTAGGTGATCGGAGGACGATTCCCTTCTAGGAAAGGGTATTGCTTTGGGAGGTGGTGTTTGGGTCCGTGGAGAGCCGGGTGGGATTTGGGGGACTCCGGCGATGCCAGGGACTGGGGACCGATGCCGTGAGGCGACTGCTCTGGGTTTTGCTTCTCCGCTTTGTAACTTGCTGAGCTCTAAGGGGCTGGCTTGGAGTTGCCTGTTAGAGTCTGGGCTTCGTCCCGGGTCTGCGAGTTTGCACACTGGGGACTCGGGGAGGAAGGCGAGGCAGCCAAGAGGGGCCCGAAAGGGGCTGGGAGCGATTGGAGCGGAGCTACGTCTTGTACTTTTGGCAGCTGCGGAGGAGCTCTGGGCTCCGCCTCCTCTGCGCCCTGTTGCCGTCGCTGCCTTCCCCCCACCGCCGCCCGGCTGCGCGATCTAACCGCACGTTTTCTTTTCTCTCTCCTAGGCTTCTTTTGGAAGTTCGAGCCCAGGTTTGTCCTATTTTCTTACCTCTTCAGTGGGTCCCAAAGGGTAATGGGTGCGGGAGAGTGGGGGAGGGGTAGACTCAGAGGTCTATTACTATAAGTTTTCGCACATAAAATTGTCCTTAAGAGTTTTTTTCATTTGTTTTTAAGAGTTTCAACGCACATTTTGGTAATTAAGTTGTTTGAGGAACGAACAGTTATACTTTTCTCTTTTTTTTCTTGCATGTCGAAAAAAATAACTTGTTACAGAGCTAACAGACAAGTGTTCTTTTTAGTAATGTATCTTTAGTTATCACATACCGTTTTTTTTCTCCAAGCCTGAAAGTTAATCTCAAATTAACTTTCCCAGATTAGTTTAGATTTTAATTTCTTTTAGAAAAATCAACTCATCAATTTGTCAGAACTTTGGGATTACTTACATCGCTCCGTCACTACTAACCATGACTCCGCATCTCTCCTTATTTTGTCTCCTAAATTTTTCATAATTGAGAAATGACTATAGATTGTATTAAAATTGGAACTTGAGAGTTAGGTAAAACTACCTTAAAAGAAACGTAGAATTCCAAGTTTGTCACAGGAAAGTGGTAATACAGAATTTTTGAGGTAAGACAGCCTTAGATCATCTAATAGTGTTTAACCTTTTTGGAATGAGAGACACTCAGGTTCTGATGAAAGCAAGGGACTCTTTTCTGAACCTTCCGCATATGCGTAATTGAGTACAGTTTGGGGTTTCTGGCTCCCCTGAATACTGTTATGGAGAGGACAGTTTTGTTTCAGTTTTCACCCCCATTCCAGCCCTTTTTTGGCTGTCTCTTTTCCTCTGAACTACTTCAAGTCCCTTATTTTACTCTTGAGAAGACTTTTAAATAACTCTACTGAGAGTCACCTAGTTAATAGAGCCTGGAAAAGCTCCCAAATCTTCCCTTGCAACATGTTGGGTTAGAGTGAACAGCCCATTTCCTTGCATATTACTTTGTATATTTAGTTGACTTTTAAGGTCTCACTTGATTATCCTTCAAAGTATTATAAAAAATCACCGAGTAGAAGAAATTTGTGGTTATTTTTTAAATAGCTTGTCTGCATTTTTACATTTAAAAAATTGTTTTAAAAACTTTTTCTAATTTTGAGGCAAACATTTCTTTGTCATAACTGATTTCAAGAACAGAGTATTTATATACATGATGCCAAACATCTGGATGATAGTGGAATTTTTCCATTTTAAATCACTGTCTGCTTTTAAGAAGTTGCAATCTAAATAAAGAGCAAGAAGACATTGTGGCTTTGATGTTTAAACAAACTTTTATAACCTGTTTTTAATCACTTAGGCTAATTGTAAAGAAAATCTTAGAACTTAGAAGAGGCTCTTGAGGTCATCTAAGCCACACTGTGCATTTTACAAATGAAAAACTGGACTTGGGCCCAGAAAGTTTAAGTGACTTGCCTCAGGTCTTAGCAGGCCAGGGACAAAGCCAGGAGTAGACCCTTACGCCCTTTGATTTCTGGCCCTTAACTGAATACCTTCCACTTTAAGAGGGAAGAACGCTGTGACCAGTGATCTGGGGATTACAAAAGAGAAAGGAGCTCTGCCTTAAGGAGGTGGAAGAGTTAACATCTGTTTTATCCCTGACATTTTGTATACCACAGAGGTTTCCAGGAATTCCTCAAAGTAGGAAATTGATAATGGTGGATGTTCTGCTTTTGAGCTCTTTAGTAAATACTCATTTTTGTCCTTAAAAGTAAGTTAAACCATTTGTATCTCAACAGGTTTTAAAATGAACAGGTAATATCTTTCAACATTAAAAAAATACATCATAATGTAAGCTTCCTAAAGAATTGAGTTCCATAGAAATTGTGTTATTTTAGGACTAATGATTAGAGTTCTCCAAACTTAGAAAAAAAATCATTGACTTATGTCTATATTTTTCCTCATAGAGAAAAATCTTTAGTGTAGGTCAGTGTTTTGGTAATGATCTCATATTGTCCTTAAATGTTTGAAATTTAAAATATTAAATAACTTTATGAAAAATAGACCAAACATTTTATGTTAAATGTACTTCCTTCCACTTTGACCTTCCTCTACCCCAAGATTCTGGTACTTCTTTGCTTCCCTGCTGCAAGGTTACTGGTCTTATTGAATTAGATGCTAGAGAAAATTCTGTTTTTCATAAATTCAGTTTCATTCTCTTGGGATTAGGAATCTTACTCATTTCTCAACTTTGTTTACAGAGTATCCTGTTGACTTCACACTTGCCATTAAAAAGCATTACAGTTTTATAAACCAGTATGAATTGGCCAGAATAATTTGCAGCAGGATACATCTTCCAAAAACCTATAGATGTGATTTTTCTGTATTTCCTTCACATAATCATAAAAACTAATTACCTTATTAGTTGTCCAGAGAAAAGCATGCTCTTTTAATTTAATGCCTGTGTGGAGGGTTCGAAATACAGTTATGGACATGAAAAACGACGTACTTTTAGAGACTGATTAGCTGCATAGTTGCTTCACAAAAACTTGAATTTTTTCTATAAACCCAATTTCCATTGTGTTTTGTACCTTTGAGGGTTGAAAATTGGGTTAGATATATATTCTCTTTGTCTGAAGTGTTGAGCTTTAGTGTATGACAGATTCTTGTGAAATCTCCCATTAGTAATCCTTCTGTCATTTTTCTGTTGCTTTTAGACTGATGCATTAAACTGACAAACAAGTTTGATTTTTAGAACATTTTTTAGGACTCCTCCATTTAAATCACTTTGCTAACATTATAAGTTCTGTTCTCATGGACTGGACTTTTTATTAAAGTGTTTTTAAATTACTCTGTCTTGTTCTTTTGCTGATTTAGATATCTTTTCAGAACTGTATGGTCTTTATAACCTGTTAAATACACAGTAAATGCATTTAATAAAGCTCACATATAAATATTAAAAGGAACTGGCAGAAGAACACAAATTATTTTTTCTTGCAAGTAGCATTGTGAATGTATAAAGTGATTCAGTTTGTTTCATTCCAGTTGGGTCTTTGTCTTCTGAGGATCATGATTTTGACCCTACCGCTGAGATGTTGGTCCATGACTATGATGATGAAAGAACTCTTGAAGAAGAGGAAATGATGGATGAGGGTAAAAACTTCAGTTCTGAAATTGAAGACTTAGAAAAGGTAAAAGATTTTACTTTCATATTTTAATAGCACACTTACAGTAAAGATTTTGAAATTGTATTATATATTATTTTACAATCTATTTGAAATAAAAACAGGGTCAGCATCTTTGTTTTTGACATAACTTTTATGGACTGTCACTGATTTTCTCATTATTTTGAAAGAAAGCCTAATAAGTAAATTTTTGTTTAATTTTTCAAAATTATTTTATAACTCTTAATCTAATTTTTAAGTATTTCAGGCACAGTGAAGTAGGTACATGTGGTCATCTTACAGATGAGAATCTTACATAATGAGATACAGAGAACTGTGGGCTCTAGACTTGGTTCTGAATTATAGTCCAGCCCATTGCATTAAACCACACTATTCTATGAGGGTCATGCTTGAGTTTAACTAAACACTGTCGTAGATATAGGGAGAAGTCTTTTTCTTTAAATAACTTGTAATTTGGTGGAATACTAAAAGTTGAAAGAGAAAAAGTTTTACTCTATTTTTTTAAAAGATTTTTGACAGAGACAGCGAGAGAGAGAATACAAGCAGGGGGAGTGGGAGAGGGAGAAGCAGGCTTCCCACTGAGTGGGGAGCCTGATGCTGGGCTCAATCCCAGGCCCCTGGAATCATGACCTGAGCTGAGGGCAGATGCTTAATGACTGAGCCACTCAGGCACCTCTGCTCTTTTTAATTGTAAAAATAATAATGTCCCATTTTCCACTCCTCAGTCATCTTTTAGAAAGTTGGCAAAAGTAAATGTAGTTTATAACTTCTTAAACCCAAAATCAATAGAAATGGAAATGAACTGGATTTTAAACACATATTTATTCCAGGACTACAGAGAGAGTTCTCCAAAGGAGTCACTTAAAAAAATGTAGGATTATACTTATCTATAAATTAACCTTATTTGTACATTTCTGATCAGCTTTCAGAAACAAAAGCTTTCAGGAATAATATTGAATAATAATAATCCTTTGAGTTTTTATATCTCTTTTTCTTTAAGAAGACAAGATACATTCTTATATAATCTCTTCTATCTTTGTGAGACAGAGATGAATTCTTATTGCATATCTTCCTTCATGTTAATGTAGGGAAATAGAGGCAGTCTTAAGGATCTAGACCTCAGGGTTACTCTGGTAAACCTGAAAATTTCTAGACATGTTCATTCGCTTGACAAATTCATCCAAGACAATTGCTGTTAGATTTAATCATTAAAACAACAACAACAACAAAACCCAGCTTACAGCCAAACAGATTTGAGAATAAGAGATGAAATGGTTGGGAAATAATTAAGAAAAGCTTTGAGTATTGCTCCTTTCAGGGGTGATGATAAAATGTTGCCTTTAGATAAGAGAAGATGTCCAAGAGTCTTGAGCTCTGCCTTGGCTTTATTCAGGCACTTCCTTCCTACCTCTTAATGGACTAAACCACCCAGGTGTCCCCTCTTCCTACCTCTTATGAATAGGTAGCCTAGAATGACTGAGAATTATAATCCAGCTAACATTATCTCTCAGTCAAATAAAAATCTTAAAGAAATAAACACTAGTAGTTAATTTTTTTGCTTTGTAATGATATTTGTCACTGAATTTGAAGATTCAGAAAAGTTAGGTCTTTAAATATTTCAACTTTTCTGTACTTGGACAGTTTTGCTTCTTGGCATTTTATGACATTCTTGGAATTTGGGACAGAAAGCTACAGATGATCTTTAAATAAAGAGATTGTAGTAAAGATCTAAGATCTGCATCTCCACCTAGAAGCCCAATCTTTCTCTCATTGAACAACAGACAAGAGGAGCTATTTCTAAGAGTGACTGACTGCCCACTTCCTCTGGACTATAATTCTTATCTGTAGTAAAGCATAACTATGTAGTTGTTGTCTCTATTCTTTGTTGATGTTTAATGAAACAAGAAAATGAATAAAAAACAGCAGATAGAGACAAATATAAAGAGTAAGGATCATTTATAGAAGAAATTTAAAATTATTTCTATATCATTTAATTTACTCTTGTTCATCTTTTATTATTGCAACACTGATTTTGGTATTCAAACACGTTCACAGTCTTAGGGGCTTGATGTTAATGTTTTCAGAAATTACAGTGGGTTTTTATACTTGTAAACTTGCTAGTTTATAGACTTTAAATATGGCCTGTATTTTAGTGCTTAAAAATTTTTAGTACAGGGGCGCCTGGGTGGCTCAGTTGGTTGGGCGACTGCCTTCGGCTCAGGTCATGATCCCGGAGACCCAGGATCAAGTTCCACATCGGGCTCCCTGCTCGGCGGGAAGCCTACTTCTCCCTTTCTCATTCCCCCTACTTGTGTTCCCTCTCTAGCTGTGTTTCTCTCTGTCAAATAAATAAATAAAATCTTTTAAAAAAAAAGAAAAATTTTAGTATAGGGGCGCCTGGGTGGCTCAGTTGGTTAAGCAACTGCCTTCGGCTCAGGTCATGATCCTGGAGACCCGGGATCAAGCCCCACATCCGGCTCCCTGCTCGGCGGGAAGCCTGCTTCTCCCTCTCTTACTCCCTCTGCTTGTGTTCCCTCTCTCACTGTGTTTCTGTCAAATAAATAAAATAAAATCTTTAAAAAAAATTTTTTTTAGTACAGTATGTATTAAGAATAAGAGGTAAACACAGTTTTTGTATAGTAGAACTTTGATGTGGAGAATACATTATGTGACTAGATTTATGTTATGAAACATATAAAGTAAGGTTTACATTGTGTCTTATTATAGTTTATGTTACTGTTTTGTGAGGTTTTAATTTAATAGTCTTCAGCTATAACTTTTAGAGAAGTTCTTCACAATAATTTGTAGATTTCTCCCTTGATATTTATTGTGAAATGAGAAAGTAAAAATCACCTTTTCTACCACTTATACTTTAGTATAGAGCCTTCCTGTTTTGTTTTGTTTTTTTAATTAAGTTTTTGAAACTATGTGTATACTGTTTTTGCAATGTGCATTTTAAGATATCAGACTGGTGTTATATGAAAATTGTTTTACACTTCACTTAGACAATTTATTTTGATCAATCCAGGAACACCATCAGGTGTATCAGATAAGTATTAGCATTATTTCCCTGGTTGAGAGTCCCTGTTGATTGTGAAATGTACCATAGATTTAGAAATAATATAGGTGGGGGCAGGGAGGAACAATATTATGGGGAATATGTACATTGGTAATGGGATGCATCCTAATTTCTGGTAGGTGAGGTTATACATCATAGGAACAAGGAAATTATGATACTTTCCTGTTTATAAATGAAGAAATATAGATGAGAGGAGTTAGGTGATTTGCCTAAAGTAATGGTTAGCAGTTAGTCCTCTGCCTCTAGATTTTATGTTCTTCCTGATATAAAATCTTTGAGTTAGAAAATAGTTCATCTATAAGTATGACTAGACTCAAATATGCCCCTTAAGGTTTAAGTAGGGTCAACAAAATACCAAAGACAAAGAAGAGAAAAATCCTTTACTTCGGGTGAGGTGCTGGATCAAACTTCTAAGCTGATCTAGTCATCACAGATCTCAGAGACTGAGATTTACTCATTCAATTTTTTAAAAAACTGGTAAGTCCTTTATTAATAGGTCTAATAGAAAGCTCATTTGTGAAGTGCTTCAGAGATTAGATTCACCTTTTCTAGTTTTGCTACATAAGTTTTAGTACAAGTAATTTCTGAGTATTTTAGCATCAGCTCCCTTTAGGTAACTAGTGTCATTCCTCGAGTGTGTTGATGAAGTTCCACTAAGATAGTCCCCTTCTTCCTCAATGGATGGAGGAAGTACTTGTACTTGTCTCTTTATAGAGAAAGCGGGGTTTTAATGAGTGACTACCTGGAATCTCCTGTGTGCCCCTGACATACAAACTTAACTTTTATCCTCATTCTTTCTTCTCTCCCTACTATCCCAAGAGTATATACCACATCTTAGGCTAACTCGTAATTCCATCCCTCCTACCCTGAGTCTATTCTTCCCACTTATTTTATTTCAGCAGAGAAAATCCTACTCCTATGTTTCCTAAATTTGGGAGAAATTTTTTTAATCCTGTGTTGCCTTTAGTGATTCTTGTTTTATAGTGTATGTACTTTCTCCCCTCCATTCAGTCCATTCACGTACCTTCTTCCCTATCTATTCAAGCTTTGTTTCTCCCAGTAGGCTATAGGGACACCAATAATTCTTGCTTGACAGGTACAGAGAATTGCTCTCTCTTTATTTCACTTGATTTCTCTTTGATACTTGGCCTAAGTGACTATCTGGTCTCTCCAAACTTCTTCCTTAGCTTATGTAATTATGCTTTCTCTTAGTTCTGCTCTTTGGTATCTTCCTCTTGTATTTATGGGCCATTTTTTCTTTGCCCACATTTTAATTGATGGGTTCTAGCTTTTGTCTTCTTATTCTATATGTCTTTTCTGGGTGATCTCATGCAAGCCCATTGCTTCAGCTTTTGCCTTGAATTATCATTTACCACCCCACTGTACACCTTTTCTCTTAAATTTTCTCAGATAATTCCCTTCCTTAGTTGAGGCTCTCATTTGTCTACTCCCCCTAGAATGTTATTTTCAAAATGCATATTATGCTTAAAATTATCCCATTGTCTGTAGGGTAATATATCTGAACATTCTTTTTTTTTTTTTTTTTTTAAAGATTTTATTTATTTATTTGACAGAGAGAAACACAGCTAGAGAGGGAACACAAGCAGGAGGAGTGAGAGAGGCAGAAGCAGGCTTCCTGCCGAGCAGGGAGCCCGATGTGGGGCTCGATCCCGGGTCTCCGGGATCATGACTTGAGCTGAAGGCAGTCGCTTAACCAACTGAGCCCCGGAACATTCTTCTAATAAAGCATGTATTCCCTTCTCTTTTCTGTCTTTCCTCTCACTATCTAAGCCTTCTTTGGCTTTAGATATCATCTAGATGCTAACAAATACCAGATTTATATCTTTAGCCTAGCCTGATCCTCGGAACACCAGGCTGCTGGCGAACTTGACTCTTAGATGTTTCATAGTCCTCTCAGACTTAACCTTTGCCTTCTGCAAACTCTTAATTGTTTCCTTCAGAAACCCTTCAGTCCTTTGTTTTTTAATTCTTTTTAAAGATTCTGTTTACTTATTTGACAAAGTGAGAGAGAGCACAGGCTGGGGGAGCAGCAGGCAGAGCAAGAGGGAGAAGCAGGCTCCCTACTGACCAGGGAGCCCAGTGCGGGACTCAATCCCAGGACCCTGGGATCATGACCTGAGCTGAAGGCAGATGTTTGACTGAGCCACCCAGCCACCCCTCCTTTAGTCCTTTTTGTCTCAGTAAAAGTACCACCATATAGGCAGTTGCTCAAATAGAAATCTGGAGAGACATTGTTTTCTCTCCCTTTTACTTTCACATCCAGGAACCCACTTGATTCCACCTTAGAATATATATCATCTGTTTACTTTTCTCCATGTTTATATCACTACCTTAATCCAGCACAGAACCCCTTAGGTGGTTTCCTGGCTTTTCTCTTACCTCTCCATGTCTTCAGCCTTCTCTTTATGTAGCTGCCCAACATTTAAGAAAAAATAAAGTCATGGCACTCCCCTTTCATCCCCGCACCCACCTACCCCCTTATTTTTTTTTTTTTTTAAGTCTTTATTCACTTCCCATTGCCCTGGGAGTAAAGGGCACTCTCTGTCTTCCCTTTGACCCTGTGAAAGTAGACTTAGACTCTACATTTCTCTGTATTTCAGGACCCTGTTTATTTCCTTTGCATTCATCATAATTAGCAGTTCTATATTTGGGTATTGTCATTATCCCCCACCCCCTCGTTCCCCAGACTGTACATTGCAGAAGGGCAAGACCTGTGTTTCATACCAGCACTTGGCACAGTGGCCTACTGGCACCCGGAAACTGCTCATTCTGTGTTTCTTATGACATACCAGCAGGCCCTAGTACACAGCCCTCATCTGTCGAATGTCACTTAGCTCAGTCTTTGCACCCTATGTGGCACCTCCTTAACCTCACACATGCCATTATTCCTGGAGTTTAGTTCTTCCCTTCTCTTACTTATCCATGTATGCTACCATTTCTGGAATTGATTATTGCAATCAACACATTGTATTGTAATTGTTAACTTACCAGTTTCTTCCATCAAGACTGAACTCATTGAGAGCAGGGATTTTCTATAAATTTCTTTTCTGTATTCTGTATTCTCTATACAACCTCTGCATTGTACCTAGAACCCAGTAAATGCTGTATTGTTGGAAAGGTGGACTATTAGTATATGATGTGTGAAAATTGACATCAAAACTATGAGGTTTGAAGATAGACTACAGATAGGTGGTTTGCAAAAGATGGAACCCAGTCTCCTCTTAGAACTGATATGAGCCAAAGGGAATGGGCTGCATGGAATCTGCAAGGAGCAGGGCTCGAGAGACTGCATCTGGTTCTGGGCACATTTGAGGGGTTCTGTTCTTTGATTTAGGAGAAGAATAATTCAAGAGGTTTCCCCATGGCTTGGGTGAACTTCCATCTATCCTGACCATCCAATTGCATTTGTGCTGACTCCATGCTACCAAAGCAGCTTTTTAAACCAATTTCAATCCCAAGCTGAAAGGAGTGCCATGATTGGTATGGTCAGTGGAAAGGCACATGTCTCTTACTGCAAATTTACAAAGTCAAATTCTGTCATAAACCTTATTCTAAGTTCATTTAGCATGAATCTGTTTGAATCAGGCACAGTCAAAAATTAGGTTCTAGATCTGTAAAGGTGAAGGCCAGATTCTTGGGCACCTCCCTGAGCCTGGCACTCAGTGGCTTTCTAGAAATCATCAGTGGCTCATTTCAGCTCACTTTGTGATCAGCTGAGGACATGTTTTACATACTTGGCTTTAGCATTTTTATCCTTTTGCTTCGTGACTTAGGCATTTTGCCTTAAAGGGAAAACTAATCCTATAAGCAAGCTGAATTTCTTAATAGATGAGCATAAACATCTCTAAAATACTGAGCAAATTAACTAATCTGTCGATATATTATTTTGTATTTCTATATTTGAATAATTGTAAATAACATACACTTTAGTAGTGGAGTTAAGATATTTTTTAAAAGGTAATACACCACTTATTTTCAGATGGATTAGTTGAGGGAAAAGTGTACCAAAACGTGACATAACATAGATATTCATATGCAGCTGAAGTACCTACTTTCATCAAAGCATTGCTGCCAGTGAGTGAACTGGCACTGGGATTTGAACCCAGAACTAAGCCTCCATTTTGTCACCTGTAAGATGGTGGTAATGATAGAAACTTCAGTAGGCGTTTATGGAGGAGAAACCTAAAACAACTGTATAGAATACAGATACGGTGTTAGTAATATAAAAGGATAATTTTGAATAGTAATATATAAATATTATTAGTGTTAGTGATTGATTAACAGTGGTTGCCCTTCAGCTATCACCTAATTAACTTGAAGAATAAACCAAGTGGTCAGTTGTTAAATCCAAGGAAATGGGCTGAATATTATATGCAGTTATTGATTAATTATAAGTTCTTAAAAGGTAAATCTTTATACCAAATGAATGCAAAAAAAAAAAAAAAGATCACTAAAGCAAATATTTCAGGAGTTTTTTAAAGGTGTGAAATGCTGCTGGTAATAAAAATGAAGATGTTACTCATTAGGCTTTTGTTAATTTATTAATAATACTCTAAATGTTGAGCCTATTTTCTAGCAGTAGTACTAAAAGAAAAACTAAAACTTGGCTTTGATTTGATACTGCTGTTTTTTTGAAAATGTATTTTATGAGCATTAATGGCTTCACAGTTTATCCATGCTTCTGTATTGTGACTAGATCTACTGAGTTTATGTTTGTGCCCTGGCTTGAATAGGAAGGAAACATGCCTCTAGAAGATTTATTGGCATTCTATGGCTATGAACCTGCAATTCCAGCAGTGGCAAATTCCAGTGCAAATAGCTCCCCAAGTGAACTTGCTGATGAACTACCAGACATGACACTAGACAAAGTGAGTACAGGCATTTAAAAGAAAAATTCCAGATCCATTACCATTAGGTATTTTTATTAGTTTCCTTTTAATTGGAAGCATTTTGTATTTCTGAAATGTAAATTTCTTATTGACCCATTATTGCTCTTTACCATTTTGGTGACCTATTTAAATATTGTTTGGCTTTCATTACAGTACTTTAAAAGTACTGATAGCTTCCTAGTACTTTGTATGTTTGAGTGTTCTCCCACAAAGTTTTTCTTTCCTATGTTGATATATTGTATCTAAACTTAGATTTTGTCCTTTTTTTGATCCTCTGAACTCTTGAATGCATTGATTAATAAATCCCTCAGAAGCCTTCAAATGAAGCTGGCTTAGATGTGGTGTGGTTGGAGAAAAGTTCTCTTCTTGGGCTCTGTGAGTGATGGCAGCCACAGCAGCCAAGGCCTTGGTGATTTGTGTGTAACATTGTTGGTTGTGGGGAAAGCATGGTCCCTGTTGAGAGGAACATTCACACAGCTGTGGTCTCTGCTAATTTTCTGTGGTCTCTGGAAAGCTTTCCTTGCCTTTCTGATCTCAGATCGGGAGAGAAATCCACATCTTGGAACCTCTTCCTGTGAGTTTTGTTGTTCCCCCTTTTCAGTCAAATGTGGTATTAATGTACCACAGCTTAATGACTGTAGTCACCTCGCAAAATATTGATTGCCTACTGTATACCAGGGACACAGATGACTATATACTTAGGTAAAAGTTAATTCAAACCTGTTTAAAATTATATCACTAGTCAGTTTTTCATTGGTTAGATTTTTTTTTAATTATTGGAAAAGAAGAGTTCGGAGAATTTTTTGGTTTTATTTATTTATGTTGGTAGAAAGTCAGTTTGTTAATCACCTAGAAATAAGATTATTTTGTTGTAAATTCACTGAAAATTAGCTTGCAGGTTAAGATAAGCTTTCTGCTTATCCGTGAGTTAGGCAGATTAAGTGTATAATCATATAGTTATTAAATATTATATATAATTAAATACCAAGTGTTATTAATACTTATGTACATGAAGTAAATTATAGGAGCATTTCAGATTTACTTGTCTCAAAACTAAGGGGCCTTTAACAAGTTCTTAACTGTATCATAATACATAATATGTTTATGAATAATATGAAATTGATGAAGTATAATTTCTTTTTTTAATTAAAAAATATTTTTATGAGATGTAGTAATTCCTAAGTCCAGCACTGCATTGTTATTCTCACAGGAGGAAATAGCAAAAGACCTGTTGTCCGGTGATGATGAGGAAACTCAGTCTTCTGCAGATGACCTGACACCGTCTGTGACTTCCCATGAAACTTCCGATTTCTTCCCTAGGCCTTTACGATGTAAGAAACTCAGTCATTACTGATTAGTAGTAGCACTGATACTTTGGCTCAAGTATATTTTATGGCGTTCACTAGTTTATCAGACATAAAACAAAACAAAAAAATAGTTTGTCAGAATATTCTAAGTGTTTTACTTAATGGAAATATAATTCTATTATAATCCAAATACGATTGTAACTTTTTATTGGGGTAGAGTTGAACTAACATGTTGTTTTAAAACCTAAAATGTTTGGTTAGTTTTACAAAGCTATCTATTTTCTTTCCCAAGATTCATCTGTTGCTATGGTAACCAATCTTAGTTCTTCAACCATAAAATTTTATGGACGTTTTTTGGACTTGTTTTAAAAGGCCCTTTACGCTCCTGGTTTTGAAAACCCTCAGATGCTCAATAAGTATTTTTTATCTTTTTAGTGATTTTTTTTTAAAGATTTTATTTATTTATTTGACAGAGAAAAACACAGCCAGAGAGGGAACACAAGCAGAGGGACTGAGAGAGGGAGAAGCAGGCCTCCCGCTGAGCAGGGAGCCCGATGTGGGACTCGATCCCCGGTCTCCGGGATCATGACCTGAGCCGAAGGCAGTCGCTTAACCAACTGAGCCACCCGGGCGCCCACTTTTTAGTGATTTATTTAATTCTTTTTTCTTTTTAGTTCTTGATGTTATCCCTTAATGTAGATCAGTAATATTTAAAATGTCTTTGAAGTGAGGTAATTTCATATCTGCAACCTTGCCTATTTTTTAGGTATTTTGATCGTAGAAGAACTATTCACTTAATAAATGCAAATACACACAGAGGTATATGTGCACAAAAACAATTTTGATGGATTCAGTATGCACCTTTTTGTGTCCCATTCAGGGTTGCATAATAAGACCTCTAGTGCTTTCTTTTCTTTTCTAAGGTGAACATAGTGATTTTCCTTTTGTCTTCACAAATTATTTGACAGTAGACCAAAAAAATGTTAAGGATACTATATACTTTCTTAGTATTGTCAGCATCTTGTTTTGACCAGTGTTAAAATGTAGAACAGTACAGTAAGTTGAGTATATTTGTGCTTTCTTTCATTCATCAGATTTTTTATAAAATACCATGTGCCAGGGATATGTGCTGCAAAAATAGGCAATAAAAACATTGTTAAATTTTTTTCTTTTTTTTTTTTTTTAGCAAATACTACATGTGATGGAGATAAGGAATCAGAAACTGAAGATGTTGAAACAGACAGTGGCAACTCACCTGAAGATTTAAGGAAAGTAAGTTGAGTTACCATCATAATAACTTAGTGGGTAGTTTGGACTAAAGTAACTTTTTAAAATATTTCTGAAGTAATGTAAGATAATTTTGCTGTTGCAAGATGATTTCTTTTGATTTGTAGTAACTCAGTAGTGAGTTGAAACTTGTTTTTCCGGTGTATTTTTATAAGTTGTTTTTCCTTCTGAATTTTCTTGTAGGAAATAATGATTGGTTTACAATATCAGGCAGAGATTCCCCCTTACCTTGGAGAGTATGATGGTGATGAGAAAGGTAAGACAGACCTTTGGTTTTGATTTTGATAATAATTGGTAGGCCAAGCTATCCCTTCATATGTTTGTTTAATTATTTGATTATATATCAACCTAGGCAGTATACATCAATTTTTTTGGAAAGATTTTATTTATTAGAGAAAGAGAGAGCGTGCAAGCAGGGGGAGCTGCAGAGGGAGAGAGAGAAGCAGACTCCCCACTGAGCAGGGAGCCCCATGTAGGGCTCCATCCCAGGATGCCAGGATCATGACCTGAGCCAAAGGAAAATGCTTAACCAAGTGAGCCACCTAGGTGCCCCTCAACCTTGGCATTTTAAAGATAGACTTGGAGTCAGCGAACGTGTAGGCCTGAGTCAGGAATAATATATCAAAATTAACTCTGAGACTCAGGGAACCACTTCTGTCTCTGTACAGTGCTTCTTAGCCCTACAGGTATGCTAAAGCACTAGGTAAAGTCGTGGAATGCCTCTGCAGGTGCATGTTTGACATATATCCCACTCTAGTAGGAGTGGGTACAATCTTATAACCTGAGAAGATGAGCATATTAGAGACTTTTCCAAGTCCTCTTGGAAAGAAAACTCTTGTTGAGTAAAGGCTTTAGAAGAAATTCTCTTGTGTGAGCCCTGAAAGAGAAGGTGGTAGATCCCAAGGATTCTGTTTCTTTCTTTGTACACCCCTACCTAAGTGTAATCAGCTTATCTTCACATTTTTGGTAGATCCCAGTTATAGTTAGTTCTGAAAATGTGATGGAAAATAAAAATACAGGCACATTTCTCTAGCTGAATTTGTTTGAGAAGCCTATAGATTTGATTGTGTGCATTTGACTTTTTCCTAAAGAGTCGATTTGTCCCTGTGACATGGGGCCAAAGGAGCACAATGACACAATCCTTCCTGACTTTTTCTTTTTCCCTGTGCTCTGTTAGGTCATTCTCCATGTAAAGGAAGGGAAGACTGGCTACCCTAGGGTTGTTAGCATTGGCAGCCCCTAAGGACAATGTTTTTCTAAACTGCTCTCAAAATGCTGTTGTCCCAGGGAAGCAAAACAGTAGCTGATCTTCAGATGACCCACCCTCTCCATTCCCCCACCCAAATGACATAAGCTCTTGAAGTCAAGAACATGCTCAGCCTCTGTCAGTTCTTAGATTAAACATAGTGGAGGTAATCATCTCTCATTATACACATTCAGGAGGGAAAGTATACTTTCTCTATTCTTGGAGGGAATAAACCCAAACTGCTTTACCTATTTCAATTTTGACAAAGAGGAAAGGAATTTACATCAGAAGTCGGTCTTACTGGTTCATAGGCACATTTTATTTTTAACTTTTCTGCTCACTGGGAGCAATAATGCCTGCCTCACATAGTTTGAGTATAAAGCACTTATCCTGGTCCATGGTACATAGTGAGCTTTCAGTAAATTATTTTATTAACTATATTTAGTACTTACCATACAGTTGAAGAATGCATTGCCCTTGAAGCAATGGGATAAATATTTGGGCCCTATATGTTACTTTATTGTGTGAAGTAGAAGCTTTAAGTATGGTGGCAATGTGTGCATTAATAGAATATACACCTTGTTTTAGTGACATTTTGCTTATTAATGTATCAACTTCTCTAAGAGAATTTTGGAAAGTTTACTTTTCTTACTGTTAATCATTCTTTTCCATTTTCGATTAATGTGTATCCTCCTTTAAAGTCCCCTTTGGGAGGAAATTAGTAAAGTAAAAATCTACCTTTCTTAGGTATTTCATTCTTGGCTGATATTTTGGGTTTTGTTTATTTTTGTTTTATTTGTTTGTAGTTTTTAACCTGTATACACATTATAGAGAGTTCAAGAGAAAGCTCTAGTGAGGCTTTTAAAGAATTTATACAGGTTTTTACCCCCTCAAAAGGAGAATATAAAACACCCTTCTAAGTTTTACATTAGATTTCACTAGGCATAGAAAGCTTCTGGTTGGATCGTAAATCCTACCGGCAAGAAAGCTACTTGCTCTAGCCATTGAAACACTTGGTCCTTAATAAAGTTAAAAAATTTTGTTTATACCTTTACCAATGAAAGAGGCACCTTTCGAGACAAATTGCTGCTGTCCTCAAAGTTAGTTGTCCTAGTGGGTAGCATATCAAAGAAGAGGAACAACAGTTTGTATACATCTAGAAGTATGTTCACTATTTTGAATGCGTTAATGGGATTTTCTTTATCAGTGTATGAAAATGAAGACCAGTTACTTTGGCGTCCTGATGTGGTTTTGGAGAGCAAAGTTAAGGAGTACCTTGTTGAGACCTCATTAAGAACTGGAAATGAAAAAACAATGGATAGGATATCTGCAGGAACCCACACAAGGGACAATGAACAGGTATACTTTAATTTCCATTGAAACAGCAAATTAATCTCTTCTTGATTTTTTTTTTTCTTTTTCTTTCTTTCTTTTTTCTTTGAGGGGGGATGGGAGTGGAAGTCAGAGAGAGAATCTTAAGCAGGCTCCATGCCCAGCCCGGAGCGTGACACAGGGCTTGATCTTACAACCCTAAGATCATGACCTGAGACAAAATCAGGAGTCAGATGCTTGACGGACTAAGCCACTTAGGCATTCTTCTTGAATTTCTTATATATGATTCAGGTATTTCTTTTCTTTCTTTTTTTTTTTTTAAGATTTTATTTATTTATTTGACAGAAATACAGTGAGAGAGGGAACACAAGCAGAGGGACTGAGAGAGGGAGAAGCAGGCTTCCCGCTGAGCAGGGAGCCCGATGTGGGGCTCGATCCTGGGTCTCCAGGATCATGACCTGAGCCGAAGGCAGTCGCCCAACCAACTGAGCCACCCAGGCGCCCCAGATTCAAGTATTTCTTACATATGAACTGGGTATATCTTTTGCTATAGATTTTTAAAATTTGGAAAATATTGGTTAAAAAAAGTCGCAGGAGCTAAAGAATAACCACTCCATATTGTTTCACGTTTTCTCTACTGGTCTTTTCTTCTGTGTGTATGCACATATCTTAATTTGAATCACTTATTTTCCTTGCCATTGAGAATTCTTTAGTATCTTTTTCCTGGTGACTGAATATTCCATCCTATAGCTATAATATCACTTATTTAAACATTTTTTATGGTTGGACCTTAGATTTTATAATAAAGGTATTTTTTGGATTATTCTTTTTTTTTTTTTTTTAAAGATCTTATTTATTTGACAGAGAGAAACACAGCCAGAGAGGGAACACAAGCAGGGGGAGTGAGAGAGGGAGAAGCAGGCCTCCCACCGAGCAGGGTGCCCAATGTGGGACTCGATCCCGGGTCTCCAGAATCATGACCTGAGCCGAAGGCAGTCTTAACCAACTGAGCCACCCAGGCGCCCCCCCCCCCTTTTTTTTAAAGAGATTTTATTTATTTGACAGAGAGAGACACACAGCAAGAGAGGGACCACAGGCAGCGGGCGTGGGAGAGAGGGCAGGAGGCTTCCCCCTGAGCAGGGAGCCCGATGCGGGGGCCGATCCCAAGACCCTGGGATCCTGACCTGAGCCCAAGGCAAAGGCTTAACTACTGAGCCATCGAGGCACACCTTTTTGGATTATTCTTGAGCTCTATTCAGGAAGTATTGAAAAATATTACCTGTTAAGATTCAGGAAGTATTGAAAAATATTACCTGTTAAGACTGTATAACTATGCTTTAGGAGCATTTGTTAGGCACTGAGTATCTATAGTTGCAGGATACTCTTGATTGTATGTGGGATGGGACTGGGAGTATTGCCTAGTAAGGGTTTTGTTTTATTTTTTGTTTTTTTAGATGGCCCTGGTTTTGCCATCTTACATCATTTTGCCCCTCTCCTATACCTTTCACTCTGTATCTTTAGCCTCAATGATCCTAACTGAAATGAATATCCAGAGATAATTGGACTCAGATTTGAATTTCCAAGTAACATACAGAAGTCATAGTAGCTGAATTTTGGAGTAGTTTGCAGCTGTCAAAAAGAAACCTCACAGGGTTTTTGTACTGATAGTCCATTAAACTATAAATTTATTTTGGAAGACTTAATACCTTTAAAACATTAAACCTTCCAGTTCAAGAACAAGGTGTGACTCTCCATTTATTTGGCTTTTTTTAATCACTCAAATGTTTTGTATGTTTCGATATCATGTATATAACTTAATTTGTCAATATCTTAGATATTTATATGTATTTAATACTTTTGTTAATGGAATCTCTTATAGCTATAGTTAATATAGAGAAATAATCAGTTTTTTAAAAATTTATTTTTTCTCAAGTGAAACTGATCATTTTGTAGTTTTTATCAGGCTTTCTAGTCTTAAAATCATTATTGAATTATACCTTGGTTCTTTCCTTACCATTTATTATGTTTCTTATTCCTGTTACTCTCTTACCGCATTAGCCATAACTCTTTTCTCAGAGCCTTTTGGTAGTGATAGTAATTTGCAGCCTGTTTTGATCGAAGTGAATATACCTAAGGTTTTTACATTAAGAATAATACCGGTGCTTGGTTTAATATATGCAGTCTTTATTATACTAAGGTAGTAACCATCTACTTAGACTTACAATAGTTTTTTTCTTTTTAAAATTAGAAATGGATACTGATTTATCAGATTTTTTAGCAGTTAGATTATTTTTAATGATTATGTTCTGATTATTAACCTATTCATGTATTGATAGATTTACTAATATTGAGCCCTCTTTGCCTTTCTTGGAAATTACTTGGGAAGGTGGATTATTATTTAACTTTCAGTTAAGTTCCCTCCACTGCTATTTTGTATATTTGTAATTCCAAACAGATTTAATGAGAAGAAATTCTAATTTTAAGAAAAATGACACCCTTCATAGTAGACCATCAGGCCATTATAAACACCAGTTAGTCAAGTACCCATCGTTCTATTCTAGGCCTGCTGCTGTTCCCTCTTATTAACACCCCAAAAGGCAGGAAGTAGGTGATACAACAAATTAAGACCATAGTTCTAATTTTTCCCAACTAGAAAAAAATCATCTAAAAAAGGGAAATTGCCCAGCTCACATGGCTTGGCAATTAAAAAAAAAGGTCAAAAATGATACCGGTGGGTGACTTCTGAGAAGTAGAGTGAAAATGAACAAACTCCTGGGATGCCAGAGTCCATCACAAGGATAGTTAAGTAGAGTAAACATTTGGGCAACCGTACCCCTAAATGTCAGACAGTATTTGTTAGGACTCTTACTAGTCCTGTTTTAGAGGGTTTTTTGGTCTGTTTGTTTTAATGCTCTTAAGTGTGAATTTCTGGTAATTTTTATTGGATAGGGTTTTTTTTTCTTGTAGGCATTGTATGAACTTCTCAAGTGTAACCATAATATAAAGGAAGCAATTGAAAGGTACTGCTGCAACGGAAAGGCGTCTCAAGGTAAGGAACACTTGTGATTAAGAGAGGGAAATGACTGGGGATGCTCATTTGGGGATTAGAATAAGCAAAGTATTGTAAAGGATGGAGCAGTCCTATAACACTTTTGTAAGATCTGTGTTCATCTTCATAGCCAATAATGTTTTCCTTTTCTTGCCCTCTATTTTTAGACGTACGAGAGATTGTTCAAATACAAATTAGTTATCCCCCTGTCACCTCCACTTTCTTGAAGAAATAGTTACAGAACAAAGCAGACCCCAGAGATGACAATATATCCAAAGTAATTAAAAAGAATGATTTTATGATTTCATTGAAAAGAAAAGTTGTTTTTTCTTTTTTTAAGCCAAACAGGAAATGAAAAGGAGATTAAAGATTAAAACAAGTATTATAATATATTCCACTGAATTTATTACAAAGAAGGTATTTTTAGTAATCATGTAATAAGTTTTAAAATACTTAGGCTTTGTTTTGTGTGTGTCAAGGAAAATGATTAACTTTAATTTCAGTAGTTTTGTCACTATTTAAATAATTGCATGCACCATAACTTTCATTAAGTATATGTAGAGTGAACTCAGTAATATTATATAAATAATTTGAAAAGATAGAAAAGCTGAAAACAGTACATTTAAACTTATAGATTGAGATCGTCTGTTGAAATGTTTTCTTATAGAAGTTGCTTTTTTGAAGAAAATTATTTTTAAGCTTTCATAATCTCAAAAACTAAATACTGTTTTTTTCTTTAGTTCAAACTATGTTTTATCTTTGTGGTGGACTACTCTTAGTGGGGACCTGGTCCCCAGTATCTTCAAGTGAAGAACTTCAAGTTTCCTCTGCCCCAAACAGATTTGAGGTCACTCATATTAGCATCTTCCGAGCAGTTGAGTAGGATTTCGTCTTTTGAGATGGGCTATTTCTTATTCCCATTGAGTTTCTAGAGTATAGCACTCTGCAAACTGACTTTAAATAAATATGTATTGATTATTTATGGTCTTTAATTAAAAGCACTATGGTTTTGATATAATCCAAAATAAGGCTTTTTTTCCCCTCATAAAGGAAACCTTTTTTTTTAATTTGAAAAAACATGCTCCTTGTTTAAAAAAATCAGAAAAACAGTGAATAAATTATAGAAAAATATTATATTCTTATCTTCCCATGTAGAGAAAAAGACCCCGTGTTTATATTTTGGTATTGTTGATTTTGAAATAAGATTTGTATTGTCCATACTTTTGGTAATCCTGACTGGTATCTCCTGCATACAGAACTGTGTGTGTGTGTATGTATGAGAGAGATTGAGAGAGAGGGATAGTTAATGGCCTTTTATAAGGGAAACATACTGAAAATGTAAAACTAGCAATTCATGTAAAAGAGCTCTGAGGCCAATTAAGTTTCTTTTTAAATCTCTTTAGAGGGAATGACCGCGTGGACGGAAGAAGAATGCCGGAGCTTTGAACATGCGCTCATGCTTTTTGGAAAAGATTTTCATCTTATACAGAAGAATAAGGTAAGTTAGGCAAATTAGGACAGATTTCTTAGTAATGATGATGAATAGAAGCATGTAAGTTTTAAGTCACTTGAGTAGGAAAAAAAAGGTAGAATTTGTTAATGCTTTTTTGACGTTAGCATTTCTTACGTTGCTCTACACGTGACCCGGCTTGCTCACGGGATGGCTTATAGAGGACTCACCTTTCTTTTGACTTAAATAGTTGTAACAAATAGTTGTTACACTCTGCTCATGGAGAATGGATTGACTATTTTCTATGTAGTCTTACTCTTCTTCCATTTGCCTTGACTTCGATTTCTTTCTAAGCTACTCAGAAGTTTATGGCTTCAAGAATGTTTCTCTTTAGCAGCCAGAACTGAAGTTGCTGAAAGAAGAAATATTGGTTAACTAAAACCAACTATAAACGTTTTAATAACATCAAATGCTGGCGAGGATGTGGAGCAACAGGAACTCTCATTCATTGCCGATGGGAATGCAAAATAGTATGGCCCCTTTAAAAGACAGTTTGGCAGTTTCTTACAAAGCTAACCATACTCTGACCATACGACCCAGCAGTTGTACTTATTGGTATTTACACAGAGGAGTTGAAAACATATATCCACACAAAATGTTAATAGCACATTTAATCATAATTGCCAGAACTTGGAGACAAGTAAGATGTCCTTTGAGGTGCATGGATAAATACATTGTAACCCATCCAAACAATGGTGTATTATTCAATTCTAAAAGGAATGAGCTATCAGGCCACAAAAAAACATGGGGGAACCTTTAAATGCATATTGTTAAGTCAAAGAAGCCAATCTGGAAAGGCTATATACAGTATGATTTCAACTATATGACATTCTGGAAAAGGCAGAACTGTGGAGACAGTAAATAGATCTGCGGTTACAAGATTTATCATAGATGAAGGGGTGAATGGACACAATACAGAGGATTTTTAGGGTAGTGGAACTGTTTTGTATGATACTCTTATTGGTGGATATATGTCATTATATATTTGCCAGTACCTACATAAGGTATAATACCTGAGTGAACCCTAATGTGGACGATGGACTTCAGGTAATAAAGATGTGTTGGTGTAGAGTCATCAATCGTAACATGTACCACCACTGTGGTGGGGAATTGATAATAGAGGAAGCTCTGTGTGTTTGGGAGCAGAAGATGGTTATGGGAACTCTGTACTTTCTGCTCAGATCAGCTGTGAACCTAAAACAACTCTAAAAAATAAAGTCATTTTTTAAAAAGTGTGTGTGCACGTGTATATTCCAATAGTTTGGAATAAAGTTTCATTAAAGTATACTTTGTTTGTATTAATCTCTCTTCATCCTGAAGGAACATAAGATTTGAAGTGGTTGGGTAGGTCAATATTTTGTTCTTTTTTCTTTTTCATTAATAGGCTTGATTTTGTAGAACAATTTTTGGTTTGTAGAAAAACTGATGAGAAAGTACACAGGATTCCCATATACCCTATACCCCGACATATATAGTTTCCACTATTATTAATATCTTACATTAGTGTGATACATTTGTTATAATTAATGAACCAGTATTGATATATTATTATTTACTGAAGTCCATGGTTTGCAAAATGATTCACTTTTTCTGTTGTATGGTTCTGGCAGATATGTAATGACTTACACCATTACCTGTATATTGATATCTGCCATTATAGTATCATGCAGAATAGTTTCACAGTCCTAAAACAATCCCTTGTACTACAACCAATTCCAATCTATTCCTCTCTCCCTTCCTCTACCCCTACCCCAACACCTGGCTTTTTGCCATCTGTATACTTTAGCCATTTCAGAATGTCATATGGTTGGAATCATACTCTAGGTAGCCTTTTCAGATTGACTTCTTTAACTTAGCAATATGCATTTAAGGGTTTCTTCATGGCTTTTGAAGGCTTAGTAGTACATTTCTTTTTATCACATTTCTTTTTTTTTTTTTTTTAAGATTTTATTTATTTATTAACAGAGAAAGAGAGAAAGATCACAAGCAGGCAGAGAGAGACGAGGAAGCAGGCTCCCTGTTGAGAGGAGAGCCTGAAGCCGGCCTCGACCTGAGCGGAAGGCAGAGGCTTTAACCCACTGACCCACCCAGGCGCCCTATCACATTTCTTTTTATTCATTGTATGGAGATACCAGTTTAACCATTCACCTTGAGGCACATCGTGGTCCTCTTCAAGTTTTGATAGTTATAAGCTGCTGTAAACATCTGGTTTGAAAGTTTTTGCATGGACTTAAGTTTTCAACTCCTTTGGTTAAAGGTCAGTGAGTGGGATTGCTGGATCCTTTGGTAATAGTTATGTTTGCTTAGAAACATAAGAAAACCTTCAAAATGTCTGCTAAAGTGGCATTTTGCATTCCCACCTGCACTGAGAATTCCTCTTGTTCCATGTCCTTCCAGCATTTGTTGTCAGGGTTTTAGATTTTGGCCATTATAATAGGTGTATATTGTATCTTGTTGTTTTCATTTGCATTTCTCTGATGATGTAAGTTGTAGAGTATCTTTTCATTTATTTATTTGCCATCTGTGTCTCTTCTTTGTGAAGTGTCTATTAAGGTCTTTAGCCCATTTTTTTTTTCTTTTTTAAATTTACTTTTTTTTTATTGTTACTTAAATTTTTTTCCCCATTCCCCACACCCACTGCTCCATGCAATAGGTGCCCTTAGTACCCACCACCAGGCTCTCCTATCCCCCCACCCCCCTCCCTCCAAGTCCCTCAGTTTGTTTCTGTGTCCAAAGTCTCTCTTGTTTTGTTTCTCTCCCTGAATTACCCTACTTCCCATTTACTTTCCTTCTCCTACTGTCTTCTATATTACCCCCTATGCACTGCACGTAAGTGAAACCATGTGATACTTGACTTTCTCTACTTGGCTTATTTCACTCAGCATAATCTCTTCCAATCAAGTCCATGTTGCTACAAAAGTTGGATATTCATCCTTTCTGATGGAGGCGTAGTATTCTATTGTATATATGTACCACATCTTCTTTATCCATTCGTCTGTTGATGGGCACCTTGGCTCTTTCCACAGTTTGGCGATTGTGGCCATTGCTGCGATGAACATTGGGGTACATATGACCCTTCTTTTCACTACATCTGTATCTTTGGGGTAAATGCCCAGTAGTTCAATTGCAGAGTCATAGGGTAGCTCTATTTTTAATTTTTTAAGGAATCTGCACACTGTTTTCCACAGCAGCTGCACCAGCTTACACTCCCACCAACAGTGTAAGAGGGTTCCCCTAGCCCATTTTTTTATTGAGTGTTTTGTTGCCTTACTGTAAAGTTTTAAGCCCTCTGCGTATTTTGGATAACAGTCCTTTATCACATGTGTGTTTCACAACTATTTTCTGTCTGTATGTGGCTGTCTTTCTATTCTCCTAATAGTGTCTTTTGCAAAGTAGGTTTTAATTTTAGTGAATTTCAAGTAATCAAATTTTCTTTTACAGATCATGCTTTTAGTGTTACCTCTAAAAAGTCATTGTTATCCGGAAGGTCATCTAGCTTTTCTCCTATGTTATCTTCTAGGTGCTTTATATTATTGTATTTCACATTTACATCTATATTCTATTTTTAGTTTATTTTTGTGAAAGTTGTGAAAATCTGTGTCTGGTTTATTTTCTTTTTTTCTTGTTTTTGCATGTGGATGTCCAGTTGTTCTAATACCATTCGTTTAGAAGACCCCTTCGTTGCATCACCTTTTTACTCTTTGTTAAAGTTAGGTGACTGCATTTGTTTGGGTCTGCTTCTGGGCTTTCCATTTTCTTATGTTAATTTGTATTTGATTTTTCACCAGTAGCACACTGTCTTGACTACTGTAACTTTATAGTAAGTCTTCAATTTGAGTAGTGTCATTCTCCAACTTTGTTCTTCTCTTTCAATATTATGTTAGCTACTCTGTTTTTGTTTTTGTTTTTTTCCTTTCCATATAAACTTTAGTTAGTTTGTCAGTATTTACCCAGTAACTTGCTGGGATTTTGACTGGAATTGCCCTCAGTCTGTACTTCAAGTTGGGAAGAACTGACATCTTAATAGTCGTGAGTCTTCCTACTCATGAATGTAGAATATCTTTCCATTTATTTAGATCTCTGATTTCTTTAATCATGGTTATTTAGTTATCCTCACATAACATCTTGCATGTAGTTTGTTAGATATGTACCTAAATATTTCATTTTTTGGGTGCTAATGTAAGTGCTATTATATTTTTTAATTTCACATATTGGTTCATTGTTGGTATATAGGTGAACAGTTGATTTTTGGATATTAACCTTTTATCCTATAGCCTAGCTATAATCATTTATTAGTTTCATGAGTGTTTTGCTGATTCTTTGGAATTTTCTAAGTAGACAGTCATGTCATCTGTGAACAGACAGTTTTATTTCTTCCTTGTCAGCTTGTATACCTTTTAATTTTTTCTTGTCTTACTGTATTTGCTAGACCTTCCAGTAAGATGTTGAATAGTGCCTTCTTGTCTGTATGAAAACCTAATGTTTTCTTAAAGAAGAGATGAAGTATTTAATTTAGTGAGTAGATAAGATGTTTTTCAAGAAGTCTTGGTTGTTTAA
Source organism: Spilogale gracilis (assembly GCA_004023965.1). NCBI lineage: Eukaryota > Metazoa > Chordata > Mammalia > Carnivora > Mephitidae > Spilogale > Spilogale gracilis. Next base: position 139,787 of record PITA01000056.1, read on the forward strand.
GTCAAAGTAAAACATACATTTTGCAATGGCTAATGAAATCTGTGCATTCATTCCATAAATTATTAAGTTCTACCATTTACCAGACAGTTTAAGTACTAGAGAGATACATCAGTGAATAAGATAGGAAAGGTCTCTGTCCCCAGAAAGCCTGTGTTCACAACAGAGACTTAAAGTGAATGATGTTAATTGAAAAGTATACTTTATTTCTTGGCTTAAAAAGTTTGTTCCTTATGTTATAAACTTTTTGTCATACTCACTAATAAGGATAGAGACTCTGAAACTTCTTTGTTTGCTGATTAAGTAATGGAGAAAGTGTTTGTTAGATAAGGATACGGAATTTTGTCTGTATGTGAACTCATACCTGTGGCTGTACATAGTTCTCTTATGTTAATTTGTATTTGTTTTTTCACCAGTAGCACACTGTCTTGACTACTGTAACTTTATAGTAAATCTTGAATTTGAGTAGGACTCAAGGATAGCAATAGACCAATAGTTTTTGAGTCGTATCATCCATAGTTGGAGCAGCCCTTGTCTGGATGCGGGGCCAAGTTGGCAAGGCTCAGATTTTTTTTGTATTGTTGTTGTTACCTTCAATAATCCAATGATGCTGGAGCCCTTCTCTTCAGAAAAGTGTACCTGCATATTATTTTGGAATTTAATAGATGCCAGTAATATCATCTGTGGACCCCTCAGGGTTAAGAAGGACTGCTGCTTCAGTCAGAATCACAGTGAGAGTTCAGTGAGGAAAAGTACAGGTTGCCATGGTTTTAAGATTTTCAGTAAAGGTGTAATATTTCTGGATACACATTTATTTTATAAATATATTCTGATTTAAATAACAAACTTTGAGCTTTTGAAGGTATCCTTTTTATTAAATAGTGTAAATGTAACATTTTACTAGTAAAATGTTCAGAATTTATAATAGGATAGAAAATAAGACCCATGGATTGAAGCTCAGTGTTGTGAAAAAAAAAAAAAAAGTGGGGCACCTGGGTGGCTCAGTTGGGTAATCATCTCCCTTCAGCTCAGGTCATGATCCCAGGGTCCTAGGATCGAGCCCGAGTTGGGCTCCCTGCTCAGTGGGGAGTCTGCTTCTCCCTCTCCTCTCCTTCTGCCTCTCCCCCACCTCTCCTTCTGCTTGTGCAGCTGTGCATGTGCACGCACGCGCTCTCTGTGTCCAATAAAATAAACAAACTCTTTAAAAAGGGAAGTTACTGAAAAATGGGTTGGGTCTGTTGGTTTCTACTTAAAATTTTAACTTTTTTTTGTTAGGTGAGAACTAGAACGGTTGCTGAATGTGTAGCATTCTACTATATGTGGAAGAAATCTGAACGTTATGATTATTTTGCTCAACAGACAAAATTTGGAAAGAAACGATATAACCATCACCCTGGAGTTACGTAAGTACTTTGAGGTTGATTTTAGAGACTTCCGTTTTTAACTGTGATAGGCAGTCTTGAAATTATTGGGGTGTGTTTTTCAGGGACTACATGGATCGTTTGGTAGATGAAACAGAAGCTCTGGGTTCGACAGTAAATTCTTCAGCCTTAACCTCTAATCGACCTGAGCCTCTTCCTGATCAACAGCTGAATATTCTCAACTCTTTCACTGCCAGTGACTTGACAGGTAAAATGAGCATCTTTTTGTGTTCATTAGCTTAGGGCAAAATGTGTCGTCTTCATTTCATGTTGTGGGACCACTTACTTAAACCATTTTCCATTTCTTTTTAGCCCTGACCAACAGTGTGGCAACGGTCTGCAACCCCACGGATGTGAATTGTTTGGATGATAGCTTTCCTCCACTGGGCAATACACCCCGTGGACAAGTTAATCATGTGCCTGTCGTAACAGAGGAGTTACTCACCCTGCCGAACAATGGGGAAAGTGATTGTTTTAATTTATTTGAGACTGGATTTTATCACTCGGAGCTAAACCCCATGAACATGTGCAGTGAAGAGTCAGAAAGACCAGCAAAGAGATTAAAAATGGGCATTGCTGTTCCTGAGTCCTTTATGAATGAGGTTTCTGTAAATAATTTGGGTGTGGACTTTGAAAATCACACACATCACATCACCAGTGCCAAAATGGCCGTCTCCGTGGCTGACTTTGGCAGTCTGTCTGCCAGTGAGACCAATGGTTTCATCAGTGCCCATGCTCTGCATCAGCACACTGCCCTTCACTCCGAGTGACAGGAGGGAGGGGCCCAGAAACAGTACGTGTGCAGTACCAGTAAACTTGAGGAAAGCGTCAGGTTTGCTTAGTCTTTCACTGGAAGTTTGAACCTTTTTCAGTATGACATCAGTGATGTCAGTGTGTATAGAACTATATCTTGATTTATCAAGAGTATTTTCATTTTTCAATCCATAAATGTGGAAATGAACTATGATCAGCAGAGTTGGGAACTAAGATTGAACTCTGTGGTGCAGCTTTAAGCTCTGCTTATCTCTTCCTCATCCCCTAGTACCTCTTCTCCACTCCCTTCTTTTTCTATTCTTTTCTGTTCCCCAATGCCCTCACTCCCAGTTTTAAAACCTGTAGACAGAGGCCACCAGCTCAAAACCAGCACAGATGTTCTGAACTGAATGGAGTGGCTTCTTTTTGTGTAAATTCCTTTTGCCGTAATGGATGCAGTGGAATAACAATGTTTACAGGTACCGATCCCAATCCCTGCTCAATGTAGCATTTTTTGGTTTTATTTTCTTAATTAAATAAAAGCAGGGGTAGGTTTCTTTAAACTGCACAAACATGCAAGGATTTTTTTAAAACGAAAACTTCTCTCATGTTATTCAACTAGAGCACTTCAGTTTACAAAACAGCAAGTCCATCTTTATGGAAGCCAGCACGAGGAACTGCGGGCAAATTATGAAGACGCTTGCTTGGATCCTGTTTCAAAATTCTAGACCAGGGCTACCTTACACAGAATTGGTCATTTTACTATGGGAAGAGTTCTGTGTACCTTCATTTATTGGCTAAAAATTTGGCATTTGAAGAGGTGGTATTCAGATGGGGTTTTGTCCACCACTGTCAAGATTATAATTGTAGAAATCATACTGGTCATTGATAATTTAGTTTATCCTGAGGCAACTGACTTGCAGGACACAGTCTACAAAGCCTAGGATGTTGCCACTCAATGGTTTACATTTTGGGACACTTCTTAAGTTGTTTGTAGCACTGCAGTTCAAAGTGTTAATATTTTGGAGGGACTTCTAGATTTTACATTTAATGCAGTAGAACCTTGAAGTATATTTAAACTTTTTTGTTTAGCGTGAACAGTTGGCGAGAAAAATGTGAGTTTCTATCTGAAATAGAATGGTACTTTACCACTTTAAGTTTCAAAAAGTGATAGATGTTCAGATGCATCTCAGACTGTTTTATTTTTATTCCAGACATTGTGAATGAGAAGCCATTGTCCTAAACTTTGGCCATTTTTGCTCTATAATTTTGCATCTTTAAGTTAAAAGGTGAATTCAAACAATATGTAATACAGTATTAGGGTGTAATAAGCTTTGCTTTTATAGTTCAGTTAAGAGAATTTTGCTTTGTTTTTGTTTTGCGCACTGTCTTAATTTCCAATTTCTACTAGTTGTCTTGCTTTGCAAAAATCTTAAATGTTTGGCTGCGTTGCTCATTTTTGTAAGAATAAGTCGCTTCAAGGTTGTGCTGACGAGTAGCTAGGTTGTAGTGACCTTAGTAGTGATGGAAAGGGAGGGTATTTATTATACAAACTGTGAACTGCAATGACATCCTTAGTTTTGGATGATGTGTATTCTTATTTTTCTTTGCAGCATTTTAATGAAGATTGCTTTGAAGTGTTTACGCAGTAGCATATTTACTATAAAATTTAGTTTAGCACAGTGGACAAAAGTAGTTAAATTAATAACTTAAAATCAGTCTCTAATTTATACATCTAAAGTCTAGCATTCCTTGTATGCACACAGTAAATAATGGGTAGCCTGGGCTCTGTGTTGCTTTCAGATATTTTTATCCAAGTTATCAGCTTCTTATTGCTGTGGTGTTGTGCTAAACTTTGAACCTTATTTCTTCTGTTAAAAATCAGTATACCTTTTATAATTTAGTAAGATACTGGCCATAATCTTCCATTGTTTTAACTTCGATTTTTACTCTGGGTTTACAGTGGCTGGTTTGTATGAAGTACACAAAGATGACCGAATGCTAATACCAGTTGCACTTAAATGAACATGCCCATTCTCAGTAGCTGATGCAGTAACATATTCAGTTTATCTATGCATTGCTGGGATCTTGATATAAGATGGAAACAGTGTTTCTTATCTAAAGTTTTGATTATCAGCAAGTTGAATGGACACTTTAGTTATTTAAATAAAGATTTTTGACCAAAATCCAGAAAATGATATGAGAGAAAAATAAATTCCAGCTAGTTTAGTAGATTTTTAAATGTCAATCTGATTTTAGCCTCTTAGAGAGCGCTAACTAGCTGGTAACGTTTACTTTTAATTCCTTGTTAAAATGAGGCAATAATTTGCAAGATTTTTGTATATATATGTAAATTCTTCATATCTTTTTAGATCTAATTCAATATTTTCTGACTGCTTCCGCCATGTATGATACCATTTTTGTGCATGCTTGATGTGACATTCATAAATTGTACCACTATGACTTTATCCATGTAAAATAGCTATTTATTGAATTTTCTTTTGAACGCTGGGTTTACTGGGTTTTTTTTCCCTCCAGTTAAGCATTTTAACAGAGAATTTGTTACTGTTTATTAGAAGAATTGAATTTGAGAGCATGAAAAATTACTGATTTGCAGTTTTATGAAGAAACAATAATGCCTTTATTACCAAGTGTTAAGCACAATTCTTATAACAAACTGTGATAAATTCTTTTTTTCTTTTGCCACATTATTTTCTTATGAACAAACCAAAAATCCACGGTGAGCTGTTGCATTGTTGGCTGATATAACTTTTATGTACAGGGAATTTGAGGAGGACAGCAGATTCATTTAGAAGAGTGTAACTGGTGCTGTGATTATAGCAATACTTTACTTTTGTTAGTCGTACTTCATCTTTTCCATGCTTGCTTTTTAAATGTTTAGTTTTCCTCTTGTCATGGTCAACTGCTGAATTTACTTGAAGGATGTAGAATACTGTTTAAACAATACTAAAGTGTGTACAATTAGGTCAGAGAATTGTGCAATTGTTTCCTTTTTAATTTTTAAAATTGAGGGTCATAAATGAGAACTTCAGATCTAATAGAGCATAGTGATACTATTTAATTTAACCAAAGTCTCTAGTGAACTTTTCAACTTTGAATGTAAACTAATGAATAAACCTGACCACCAAGGAGATTGTTAGCCCACAGTTTCAAAGCACATTGTCTACAAATGGAAATTGAAATAATTTATAAAAATATTGACATTACTATGTTTTTTAAAAAGTTCTTAATTTTTTCACTAAAAGGGAGGAAACTATTAGTTTTATTGTTAAATATGGTAGATATTAAAATTCCTCTTAGATGACCAGTGATTCCAATTGTCCCACTTTGAAATAAGTACCCTGTGAGTATGACATTAATTAGTGACAATCACAACAAGTTTTAGTATCAGATGTTCAAGAGGAAGTTGCTATTGTTGCATTGATTTTAATATTTGTACATAAACCTGATTTTTTTGAGCATTATTTTGTATTTGTTGTACTTTAATACCTGGTGTACAGTTCCAGAAATAAAAATCTGGAAATCCTTTTTTTTTTCTTGGCTCGTGTGAGTATTTGCTGCAATTAAATATTTATTTAATAAATCTTAAACTGTAACACATGGGTAGAAACTTAACAACTTTTCAATTGGATTTTGCTGTTGTAAGTAAGATAGGTAAGTGACACAAAGTTAGTAGATAAATTAAGTTTTCTTTAAATTCTCTGTAACAGATTTTCATCTGTACTAAACCCGCCATCCCAAAGTGAGGCTTATTACACTTAGTTTAATTCAGGAAATATTTATTGAATGTCTATTACGTTTCAAACACTCTTCTAAGTAACTGTCTTTTAGGAAGACATGATATCTGAAATTTGATTGGATATTATTACTTGACACTTTATAGTTTAGTAGTAGACTCTAGAAATATCTTTAAACCTTCATCTTTTCAAGCTGACAATCTCGCCTTAGCCTAGTTTCACAAGTTTGTCCCCATATTTCATTTGCTCTGAGTGGAGCTTTATGTAGTCCTTTTTTTTTTTTTAAAAGATTTATTAGCAAGGGGGGATCAGAGGAAAAGGGAGAGAGAATCTACTCCATTCTTAATATGCAATGATCAGCTTGCACACAAGGTCCAGATTTTATACAAGAACACGAAGAGGATAAAATGAAAGCAAGTACTCTGACTGCTGTGCTTTGGTTACTTGTCTAAAACCACATTCCTCCATGCACAGACACCGCAGAACCTTTAATGTGCAGGCCTCTGTGGGAGACACAGGCACAGAAATGCCTTCAGGTGGGGATAAGCACCAGTGTTTTCAATTCAGCCAAGAAGAGCACCCGCACACCACGGAGAGCTATAGAGTACTTCAGGCCTTTAGGGGAGGGAGAAGAGTCTCGTGGGAACTGAATTTCTCGTGACTTGTAGAAGACTTATCCCTGTTGGCCATAATTTCCATCCATGATAGGCTTTGAGCTTGCTGCCTGTCTGACTTCTCAAAGAATCTGTTAAGTTTGATATTTCATTATATACACTTTGTCCTCATCCCTAGGACAGGACTACTTACCACTTCCCATCCAGGTAGGTGTTCTCTAATCCTTTCCCTCTCTTTTGGTGTCTGTGGGGATTCTCTGACAAAGCTGGGCACAGGGGCACTGTATTTGTGGTTCTAGACCAGGAGTGCTCATGTGTTCCTAGGTTTAATACACTAGATGACATTCACTTCAGGGAGAGAATTTAAATAGGCTGTTGGGTAACTTGGTTTTGATGAAACAATTACACAGATAAAGCCTATACTTTCCATTAAGTTGTTTTCTGGTATAGAACTCTTAAAAGCATTCAGAAGTATGTCAGAAATGAAACCAGCCATGTATAAGTCTAAACAATTATTTTGGTAAGAAAGATGGTTCCGTTTTAAAATATCTATGTTACATCAAAAAAAATTTTTCACTCCTCCAGTGCAGACCAAATCATGGTACTAGGCAAGCTTTATACTCCACCATGAGCATTTTATGAGCAGGAACCATATTTATTATTTGACTCTTCCAGGGCCCTTCATAGAGTAAGTATTCCCGAAAAGCTTGACGACATAAACTACCCTTCAACTAATGATGGCTTTGCCCCTAGCTTTAAAAGAAAAAAACTTTTTAAGACAAAGGTTAAAAGAACAAAGAAAAACCCGGGTTGAGCAATTGACATTTTATAGTTGATCTTTTTCTATATAACATAACTTTTTTTTTTCCTCAACTAGTTTTAAATTTATATTGCTAGAGTTCACTCCTGCTGAACTCACTTAGCCTACCAAATACGTCCACAGGAGTTCATATTTCTGTATTTTACTTGAGGGTCTGGGTAACAGGATTGTCTTGGTCAAGTGGTTGAGTAGATTGGCTTTTTTTTTTTTAAATAAGATTAGTCTGTTTTCCCAGGATCTTGGTGATACAAATAAAGGACAAATGAGGCTGAGAAAAGAAATTGGAAGCTATCACTATCACAAATACACATTTACTATCCATACATGATAAATCTGATAGGAAAAAAGAAGAAAAGCGTAATTTTCAGGGCTGTCAGTGGGGGACTGTAAATTTCAGTAGGCTGGTTGGGCAAGGTGACAAAGGGAGAGAACGAACCATGTGACTCTGGGGGGAAGAACTTTGTAGAACAGAAGCTTAAAGTGCAAGTGTGCCCAGCAGGTTCCATGGGGGGTGAGGAAACTGATGCACCTGGAGGCGAATGAGCAAGAGATGAGATGAGAGGTAGTGAGTGGCTATATGATATATGTGAAGTACTTGGGCATTTCTTCCACTATATGAGGAGGAGGGTTTTGAGCAGAGGCAGATCAAGATCTGAGTTACATTCACAAGAACTTTTCTTGCTGATCCATTCTGTAAAGGCAGCAGGAGTGGAAATAGGGAAGGCAATTAGGAGACTAATGAAATTGCAATCAGTGAAGTGAGAAAAGCTGTTGATGTAGCAGTTTAGTGGTTAGAATCTTGTTATACAGATTCCATGTTAGGATTTAAGGGGTCCAATAAGTAACATCCTCTTTATCCAAGTTTGGAACTGAGAGTTAGATGCAAGAGTCAGGTTGATGGAGATCAAAGTATCAAGAGTGAAACTCACTGGAGAAGGTGGCTTCAGAGCTATGGCCTGGTCAGCTCACTAATACTCTACCTCTGGATAGACTCTGTCATTGACTGGGGAGAGAGCCCACAGAAAAGGAACTAGAGGGGTCTGAGCCATGGGTGCCTAGTTCTTCTCCAAAGATAATCTCATAAAATCACTCTTCCTACAACAGATGGAGAGAGAGGCCAGGAGCATCACTAATGTCAGCACTCCCCACTGAAATAAGAGAATGGGAATACGTGTCCCTCCCACCACCACTATCTTTTAACTGTATTTCTATGCTAAAACCATCTCTTTTACTCCTAAATTTTGTATATGGTATGAACATTCAAAAAAGAGTAAATTCCAATTCCAATTCCCCCTTACCCAGCTAAAACAATCCTTAAATCTCTCTCACACACACACAATTCATGCTAACACAACATATATTTTTGCTTTAGTTTATTACATAAAAATACAGCTTTTACAGAAGTTTGTACACATCAACAGTGTGAGAAATGATGGCTTGGCTAGAATTTTATAAACACAGGGATGTACAAAATAAAAGAAAATTTGAATTTTAAGTTCAGACAGTGGGTTTTAATTTAATAAGCTACTGTCTATTTAGGGGAAAGCCAATTATAATTGGAATTGTATTCCAAATTTGAAACTGTAATGAAGCAAATAGCTTTTATCATAAAAACAAAACTTCCCACTCTAATTAGGCCTCAAAATATTTGTTCTATAGATGGAAGTCAGAGACACGATTAAAAAAAAAATTTTAAATGAACTCAATAGCTGTTTAGAAAACATAATTTCTAGTTGATAGTTAGCTGACAATTGTATAGTAGTTTGAAAAAAGCTCTTCTCCTTGTTTGATGTCCCTGAGTGCTATAAGAATGACACAGCGAAGTGGGCTAGAAACAAAAAGAAAAATATACAAAAGTTGTAAGTATTAACAGATTTAAGCTCATATGTTTAATACAACCATTACAGATTTTATAGACATAATTTTACTCAAATTTCTTACCTATTGTCTTAGTTATTTGACTTCCATGAGGAAACAGCTCCTATCCCTGATGGCGTTATTATTTTATTTACTTATTTAAAAACTTATTTATTTACTTTCCTGGATGGAGTTAAAGTACATTATTTATATTCCATAGCATTTAAAAAGACCACAAATATATTGTTTTTATGTTCGGGCTCCCAAAACTGGTATCACAAAATGCATTTTAAAATGACATTTTATTATCGTTTGACATTTTAAAATTAATTTGTATCTTTGTACTCTGCAAAGCTGGAAACATTACTTAAAATTAATTGGAATTTTAGGGCACCTGGATAGCTCAGCTGCTTAAATGTCTGACTCTTAATTTCTGCTCAGGTCTTAATATCAGGGTTGTCAATTGGAGCTCCATGTTGGGCTCTGTGCTGAGCACGGAGCCTGCTTAAGATTCTCTCTCTACCTCTCCCTCTCCTCAAAAAAAATAATAATTGGAATTAAAAAAATACTTTTATGGACACATGTAAACTTCAATGTTCCTACTCAGTTAACATTCCTGTACTTGCAATGGCATGATACTCTAGCATATAGGGCTAAAAAATCATTAGCTATACAATCATACATGAATGGAGACACAGAAGTTATCGAGTTTTAAGTAAAGAAAATAATCTAAGTTTTAAATCTCATTCATCTTAAAAGGACAATTTAGTGGGGCCCATGAAAAAGTTTGCTATTCACTGGCAGCTCACTGTCATGATATAATGATCATATCTTCCCATAGCATCACTGATAAAGAACTCTACAGAATTACTTAGATGTAGAACTTGTTACTTGAATTCTTTTAGCAAACTTTCAACTTAATGAATAGAAAATAAACCTCATATGACAAATATGTATCTTCTGAATATTTATCTTTTTTTCATTGTTAAATTTCCAAACCTAATAGTGAATGGGCAAAAGAAGTAATAGTGTAATTTGGCTTTTTCTTCAACTGGGTACTCTCAAGTGAGATGAAGAACATGATCCTTAAAATGATTAAAGTAAAAAATATATCTGAAGAATTTGTAAGGAGAAAAATAACAGAATCACTTGAAAAAAAATTTAAGGCTGATACTTTTAAAGTACTACCCAGAATAGAAATGGGTAATAAGAAGCAGAATGAGCTAGGTTAGTGGAAAATCTTACATTTCAAATGAGCGTCCATTAACACATTCAGGTATGATGAAAATGAAAATTTAAGTCATAATTTTTCACTAAAGAAATCACCGCAAATTCTATATAGCTTTTTCTTGGCAAAAAAAAAAAAAAATTAAGGTTTATTTATTCATTTATTTACAACAGAGAGAGAGAGGTGCGTGTGAGCTGGGGGAGGAGCAGACCAGGAGGGAGAAAGACAAGCAGACTCCTTGCTGAGCAGCTGAGTGTGGAGCCCCATTGAGGGCTCCATCCCAGGACCCTGAGATCATGACCTGAGTCAAAACCAGGAGTCAGTAACCACCTGAGCCACCCAGGCACCCTAGAAAATGTGTGTGTGTGTGTGTGTGTGTGTGTGTGTGTGTGTGTGTTTAAGATTGTATTTATTTTTTTGACAGAGAGAAACACAGCTAGAGAGGGAACACAAGCAGGGGGAGTGAGAGAGGGAGAAGCAGGCTTCCCGCTGAGCAGGGAACATGATGTGGGGCTCGATCCCAGGATGCTAGGATCATGACCTGAGCCTAAGGCAAGTCGCTTAACCAACTGAGCCACTCAGGCGCCCCACAAATATATGTTTTTAAAGTACAGCATAAGACAGGAGAGAGAGAGAAAAAAAACTAACCTTTGTTTGTCACAGCTGTAGGCAATGTTTGGAAGATACTGCTTCAGCTCTATAGGGAAAACTGCAGGCACATCAAATTCCTGATAGCAGACATTAGCTGCTCTGTCTGGGAACAAGTAGACAGTTTTTAGCACCAGCCATTTAATAAGGTCGTGGAAAACAGTACTGAATTATGACACTTGATGTATGGTTTTCTACATTATAAGAACATGCTCAAATAAATAATTACTATTATGTTTCAGGCATTATATTTTATTATTTACTTTTAGAGGACTTTATTTTAGAGAGAGAGCGCACGTGTGTGAATGGGGGGAGGGACAGAGGAAGGGAATCTCAAGCAGACTGCCTGCCTAGCTCAGAGCTGAGCTGGGGGCTCGACTTGGGGCTTGATAGCACAACCCTGAGATCATGACCTGATCTGAAATCAGGAGTCACATGCTCAAGGGCCTGAGCCACCCAGGCGCCCCTATTATTTACAAGAGGCTCAGAAAGGTTAAAGGTTAAGTGGAAGAGTCAGGTTTCAAGTTCACATCTCCCTAACACCAAAACCTTTGCTAAATATAGCCAGATCAAACTTAAACTTTTGGGAAAGTCAAGCCCTATGGGAAGGTAAGTGACTCAAGGACATAGCAACAGAAAGGGGATACCTGTCTAACCCAGAAGGCTCTTCCAAGGCAGTGAAAGAATGATCTCTAAGTTAACTGTTAACAAAATTTTTTAAAAATAATGATGCTCAAAAGAACAGTTATCAGTTGCCTATATTTATTGCAAAACCAGAAGAAAAACAGTAAATTATTCAATTAAGGTACATCATTACTTCTCCAGATTCTCTGATATCTGCCCCAAGAATGTTGTAGTTTACTCAGGGGTTTTGAATAGCTGAGATGTTAAATATAACTGCCTCTGGCACTCAGTCATAGGGCAAAGGAGGAAAATTACCACTACTGTATTTGTATCTAATCTCACAGGCCCATGATGCCAACTTACCATTTGAACAATTGTTGACATACTGTCCGACAGCCAGTGGATTACACATTTCTGACGTTAGCCATGTACTATCACTCATCTTGAAAGGACCAAGTCGATCCCTCCCATTGCAAGATCTGAAAAAGGTGAAAAAATTAGCTAAGGGATTATTCTTTTATATCTTGCAATAAAATAAAAAATACAAAATTAACCCTAGAACTGAACAAGTCCAGTTTCTTTTAAAAAAGACTTTTTTTCCTTCTTTTTTTTTTCTTAAAAAACTTCTATCAAAAAAAAAAAAACTTCTATCAAGTCAATAGGGTAACTGAGTGGCTACTTAGCAGCTGCTTAAACAGATTTTTATTTAAAGTAAAAAGCATACTGGTCATAATCATTTTTGCAGTGGTCCTATATTAAGTTTGAATATGGGCACTAACTTACCTATATACAACTTTTGATATTCCTTTGTCATTGCCATCAATGAGTACCCCATCCAGGCATCTAAAAATAAATGGATTTCCAATGGACTGGAAAAAGATTGGCTCATACTTCTGATATACTGTACCTATCATAGAGTAAGAAAAAGACATAGCAATATGCAAAAATCATAAACATCTGAAACATAAATATAACATGAAGGAAATTGTTTTAATTTCTTTGCCTTTCTTCTAATGTTTCACCTCAGTCTAGATGATCACATTCTCTTTCGTTACCTTCCTCCTTTGAAGAGTACTCAATAGTAAATGGAGCAGAGAACCAACTTGTTCACACAGCCAAATAAAATGTGACTGTTCTGGTTAATTGAATGTGAACACCACATCTGAGGTTCAGTTTTACAGTTACAGGGTTTTGTTTTGTTTTGTTTTGGCTTTTTAAAGGAGGCTGTGATTTGACATCTATTAAAAAGTCTTTTAAGAAATTTGCAAATGACACTATAGACAAAGGGCTGGTATCCAAGATCTATAAAGAACTACTCAAACTCAACATCCAAAAAGAAGATGAACACATCAAAAAATGGGCAAGAGACATGAAGAGGCACTTCTCCGTAGAAGATATACAAATGGCTAACAGACATATGAAAAAATGTTCAGTGTCACTAGCTATCAGGGAAATTCAAATCAAAACCACACTGAGATACCACCTTACACCAGTCAGAATGGCCAAAATTAACAAGTCAGGAAACAACAAGTGTTGGAGAGGCTGCAGAGAAAGGGGAACCCTCTTACACTGTTGGTGGGAATGCAAGCTGGTGCAGCCGCTGTGGAAAACAGTGTGGAGATTCCTTAAAAAATTAAAAATAGAGCTACCCTATGACCCTGCAATTGAACTACTGGGCATTTACCCCAAAGATACAGATGTAGTGAAAATATGTACCCCATAGTTCATTGCAGCAATGGCCACAATCGCCAAACTGTGGAAAGAGCCAAGGTGCCCATCAACAGACGAATGGATAAAGAAGATGTGGTACCTATATACAATGGAATATTATGCCTCCATCAGAAAGGATGAATATCCAACTTTTGTAGCAACATGGACTTGATTGGAAGAGATTATGCTGAGTGAAATAAGCCAAGTAGAGAAAGTCAAGTATCACATGGTTTCACTTACTTGTGGTGCATAAGGGGTAATATAGAAGACAGTAGGAGAAGGAAAGTAAATGGGAAGTAGGGTAATTCAGGGAGAGACACAAAACAAGAGAGACTCTGGACACAGAAACAAACTGAGGGACTTGGAGGGAGGAGGTGGGGGGATGGGAGAGCCTGGTGGTGGGTACTGAGGGCACCTATTGCATGGAGCAGTGGGTGTGGGGACTGGGCAATGAATCTTGGAACACTGAAAAAAAAATTTAAGTAACAATAAAAAAAATGGAAAAAAGAGTAGTTAAGTTGTAAAATACTTCAATTTTAATTTTAATATTTAAATTCCAATTAAAAAGTGGAAATCTAAAAAGAAAAGAAATGTATTTTATTAAAAACTGATTCTTAATGAATGAAGACAAAACGGGAATAAATGAGTCTGATATTCAGGTTGTTTCTCCTGTCACTGACAATGGAGGAAAAGACAAAATAAATATTTACTAGGCCTGTCCTATGTCCCAGGCCAGCTATTTTATTAAATTTGTTTTAGTATTCATTTGTTGCCGGCTTATTCTACTTAGCCTCTACAGAGTTAGGTTAGTTATGTGGGAGGAAACCAACTTTCTTGCTTAAGGATATAAAATCAGAAAATAGTAGAATGACTTTTTAAAAACATTCGTCTGACTTAAACAATCACAAATATTTTGTACTACACCAGATAATATTACCTTAATTTAACAAATAACATACTCCCCTGAGCATTCCAGCCAATAGGCTTTTTGCAAAGAAACTGCTTTACTTTGAAAGTGTAGAAATGGCAGAAAGGTCTTTATTCAATGATTTATGGGTCTAAATTCTATCCTGTTTTATCCCATACTGTTTTTACCTGTAGTTACCAATTATGTAGGTCAACTGACATTCTCTAGTGCCTTCTAAGTAATTAATCTTATCAAAGTAGGCATACTATATTTCACATTTAAACATTAACTACAAAAATTTTCTTTTTCTTCTTTTAAAAATATTTTATTTATTTATTTGACAGAGAGAAACACAGCTAGAGAGGGAACACAAGCAGGGGGAGTGAGAGGGAGAAGCAGGCTTCCCACCGAGCAGGGAGCTCCATACGGGGCTTGATCCCGGGTCTCCAGGATCACGACCTGGGCTGAAGGCAGTTGCTTAACCAACTGAGCCACCCAGGCGCCCCTACAAAAATTTTCTTAAAAGAAAAGTGCATTTATTCCAACAAATACTCAACAATGCTTTCTAACACATAAAATAATGTATGGTTAATTTCCAAATCAGGATTTAAAAATCTGTGGAAATTTGAGTTTTCACTCCAACCCCTTAAGTTAAAGATTACAGGACTGTGTTTACTTGAATTTATACTAATCGATAAACAGGAAACTCTTGGCAAAGCACTAATTGTGTGATTACCAGGATACATAGATACAACCGCGCCTTTTGGGACCAATCCTCTGGTAACGAAGACACCTTTTCCAGCAGAAATCAATGAGCTAGTTGCTCGGGCAACACTGAAACCCAATGTCTTATAAAGAATTTCTTCTGGTTTAAAGATATTTTGCAGTTGATGTCTGTATTCAAGCAGTTTCACCCTTGGATGTTGAACTGACAGTAGGTCGTGATATTTTGATCTAACAGTTTCTGGAAGCATAGTCAAGATATCTGATTGCTTATTTAAATCATTTATGAATAGAGTCTGGAAAACTTTCAGTAATGTTCCTAGGACATCTTCATCTGAGATAACTTTGTCTTTGGATTCCTCTGGAACATATCGGAGAGTCCTGAAAATGGGAAAAGTTTCTGTTCACTACCCTTCAACTGACAAAAACCAGGCTTCATGCCTTTATGCCTTCTGAGTCACTGGCCTTAATGATGATTATTCTCATGTGTTCAAATAGCATAAAACTAAGATGTTCAGTAAAGAGTTGTTTGGGGATAGTTTTAGTGACCTAGCTCTGGACAACAGCTACCCAAGTTAACAAGAGCTAATATCTGTGAAGGCTCTAACAGTACTAAATGCTGTTGGGTCCTTACATTCATGATCTCTTTTTTGCAGACAGGGAGACTGAAGCTTGGAGATGCTGGGGAACTTGCCCAACATCCTAAAGCTGTTAAGTGGCAGAGCCAGAAGCTGAAACAGAGCTAGTTCTTTTTTCTACTACACACATCGCCATTATGTGAACATCACATAAGAATCCTCGTATTACAATGGCTCTTTCCATACGCGTGTAATTTCAAAAACAAATTTAACATTATACACTGTCACATTCTCTCCTGGGAGTACTGACTTCTTCAATTGTTGCACCATTTTTATTTGCATAAAGGTATTGATTTTACTTAACAAAAAGCAATTCCCGCTTCACAGTTCTTTCTATAGTAAGGATGGCCCTGAATTCACGTCTCCACCGAAAGAAACTCTGGAAAGGCTCTTTGGTTATTAACTGGCTTTCAGTGCCCATTTATGTGCATTACATGAACTTCTCCCAGATCTCCAGCAACCACTTATTAGAGCATGCAATGACACTGACTCCACGGCCACCCACTCAACTAGATCCCTGTCTTCAGGGTTTCTAAACCCAAGACCCGGATGTGCTTTTAGTGGCATTTTGCTCTTTTTTTATGCGTCGGTCGAAGCTGCTATCCTCACAGCCAAGCTGGACTGCTCTCACCAGGTAACTACGGAGCTGTGAAAATAAATCTCGATTTGGCTTTTCTAAGGAATTTCAAGCTCCTAACTATGGCTTGGAGGAAGTAAGACCACGCACCCTCACCCTGTAAAAGCTTCGTTCTTTTTCCAAAAGTCTCTCTTTTTTAGTCGGGACAGAAGTCGGGGAGAACTCGCGGCTCTACCCCGCGGGCCACGCCCGCCTCGCGGACGAAGCAGCGCTGGGTACCATGGGAGATTAGACCACAGGCCCCACCCTCCTAAGCCTCCCCGCCCTCGTCAGTCTCCCCGCGCTCCTAGGACTCCACCAGCCTCGGCCTCGCCCCCTTCGCGCCCCGCCCTCTTCGGGTTCCACCCGCCTGGGGCCCGCGAGCCGCCTGCAGCTCCGCCCACCTGGGGGCTCCGTCTGCTTAAAGCTCCGCCAGCCGGAGGCTCCGCCCACGCAGAGCCCACTGGCCTCCGGTCTGGCGGCCTGGTTGGAGTCGTGTGGCTGAACGAAGGTGTCCCTGGTCTACCGGTCTCGCTCTCTCACCTCGGGTTGTGGTTTAGGTTTAGCGCGATCCAAGGAACAAAGCGGTACTTGTAACGGCGCCATCGCTGCCACAGGCCCCGCAGCAGGCGGCTCGGCATGGCTGTCCCGCGGCTCTGTGACGAGACGGCACGGAGAAGTGGGTCGCGGTCTCGGGCCCGCCCCGGCCCAGGGAGGAGCGGAGGCCACGCTGTCCCGCCCCTCCTCGGTCTCCGCCTTCAGTGCGGAGCTCTGTGGCCCTGGTACCCACCTGGATCCTGTTGCTGGTGGCGTCCGTGTCTCTCCTTTATTGACCCTAGTTGGCTGCATCAGAGGTGCGTAGAGCTGAGGGAAGCCCTCTGGCCTCCTTTAAGTTGACCATTCGCTCTTGTATTTACACACACACACACGCATACACACCCACTTAGGACAAGTTTAGACCACGCTTAGTTACAGTGGATGCGAAGTACAAGAATCTCGCAACTGTGTTCAAATCCCTAAGTATTTATTAAAAATTAAATGTGTTGGTGCCATTTCCTCAGGCCGGAAACTGCCCTCCTCCTGTTTGCCCGAGGGTGAAGGCAAAATCCTAGCCAAAAGTCCAAATAGAACGGGTGAGACCTAGTGAAAATTCAGGTAAAGGCAGGTGGCTTTAGAACCAGTTTGTTCAAATACAAAGATAGAGAATATCTGCCAAAGTCTCCATTTCACTCTGATGGAATATAGGATGTTGGCAAACTCGAGAGGCTCTGCAGTCAGGTGTTGTGTTTGGTAAATTGGCATCTGCAGATTTACCTGGTTTGCTAAATGGGGTCAATTTCGTTCCAGGATGTATTAACAAGTAACCTTCAAAGAAAGGGATTTTATGGACTCTAAACCTCTAAACTTGAAAGGAACCGAAAAGAACTAGTAGAATATTTACCTATAATAATATACTTTAAAAAATTTTTTTTGTATGTATTTCCAGTGTTGTTGTTGTTGTTTTTAAGATTTTATTTATTTGACAGAGAGAAACACAGCCAGAGAGGGAACACAAGCAGGGGGAGTGAGAGAGGGAGAAGCAGGCTTCCTGCCGAGCAGGGAGCCCGATGTGGGACTTGAACCCTGGTCTCCGGGATCATGTCCTGAGCTGAAGGCAGTCACTTAACCAACTGAGCCACCCAGGCGCCCCTATTTCCAGTGTTTTTAAAATTTTTATCATGTAGTGTAATCATCTTTGTTGTCCATCCAGTACAGGGGACTATTTTGCATAGACCCTATTTATTATTGATTGATAGATGGATAATGACACATTAGTTTTACGTGTGCAACATAATGATTCCATATTTGTGTATATTGCAAAATGATCATAATAAATACATTTAACATTGGTCACCATACAAAAAGTTACAGGGTTTTTTCTTGTGATGAGGACTTTTAAGATTACTCTCTTAGATACTTTCAAATATACATGTTGTTACCTATAGTCATCACACTGTACATTACATCCCCAGATCTTACTTATCTTACAATCACCCCCTACCCTCCAGCCCCTGGCAACCTATGGCAACCGTCAATCTGTTCTTTCTGAGCTTATTTTATTTTGTTTTGCTTTTTAGATTCCACATACGAATGAAATCATGTTGTCTTTCTCTGACTTCTTTTCCTTAGCAGGATAGCCTCAGGGTTCATCTTTGTCCCAAATAGCAAGGTTTCCTTTTTAATGGCTGAGTAATATTCCATGGTGTGTGTCTCTGTATACACACCACACACACACACACACACACACACACACATACACACACCATGATTTCTTTTCCATTCATCCATTGATGGACACCTCTGTGGTTTCCGTGTCATGGCTGCTGTAAATAATGCTGCAGTAAACGTAGGGGTGCGTATATCTTTTCTAGTAAGTGTTTTCATTTTCTTTGGATAAATACCCAGCTGTAGAATTGCTGGATTATATGGTAGGTCTATTTTTAATTTTTAAAAAAATATTTTATTTATTTATTTGTCAGAGAGATCAAGGGAGTGCACAAGCAGGGGGAGTGACAGGCACAGGGAGAAGACTTCCTTCTAAACAAGGAGCCCACTGGGGGACTCGATTCCAGGACCCTGGGATCGCGACCTCAGCCGAAGGCAGGTACTTAACCAACTGAGCCACCCAGGTGTCCCTATTTTTAATTTTTTGAAGAACCTCCATACTGTTTTTCATAATAGGTGCACTGATTTGCATTTCTACCAACAGTGCATGAGGATTTCCTTTTCTCTACATCCTAGCCAACCCTTGTTATTTCTTGTCTTTTTCAGAATAGCCATTCTAACAGGTGTGAGGTGGTGTTTCATTAGCTTTGATTTCAGTTTCCTTGAAGACATAGTGATGTTGAGCATCTTTTCGTGTGTCTGTTGGCTGTATGTATATCTTCTTTGGAAAAAACGTCTCTTGGGTTTTCTGCCAATTTTCTATTTTTTATTTTTAAATTTGTTTTAATAATGATTTATTTTATTTTTTCAGTGTTCAAGATTCATTGTTTATGCCCCACACCCAGTGCTCCATGCAGCTTGTGTCCTCAATACCCACCACCAGGCTCACTCATCCCCCCACCCCTCCCTTCCAAAACCCCCAGTTTTTTTCTCAGAGTCCAGAGTCTCTCCCTCTCTGATGTACCCCAGTTCAAGTTTTCTTTCCTTCTGCCACTGTCCTCCATGTTACTCCTTATGCTCCACAAGTAAAGTAAAACCATATGATACTTGACTTTCTCTGCTTGACTTATTTCACTCAGCATAATCTCCCCCAATCCTATCCATGTTGCTACAGAAGTTGGGTATTCATCCTTTCTGACGGAGGCACAATATTCCATTGTATAAATGGACCCTATCTTCTTTATCCATTTGTCTGTTGAAGGGTGTCTTGGCTCTTTCCACAGTTTGTTCTGCCAATATTTTAAGTTGGATTTTTTTTCGATTGAGTTGTAGGGTTTCTTTATGTATTTTGGATATTAACGCTATATTAGATAAATTATTTGTAGATATTTTCTCCCATTGCATAGGTTGCCTTTTCATTTTGTTGATGGTTTCCTTTGCTGTGCAGAAGCTTTTTATTTTGATGTAGTCCCACTTACTTATTTTTACTTTTGTTGTCTTTGCTTTTGGTGTTAAAAGAAAAATTTAAAAAAAAGAGTTATTGTCAAGACTGATTTCCAGGAGCTTACCACCTGTATTTTCCTCATCGTGTAGGAGTTTTATGGTTTCAGGTTTTAAATTCAAGTCTCCAGTCCATTTTGAGTTCATTTTTTGTGTATGGTGTAAGATAGTAGTAAATGTAAATGTGGGTTTATTTCTGAACTCTGTTTCCTCTTCCCTTTATCTGTCTGTTTTTATGCTAACACTATACTCTTCGGTTACTATAGCTTTATAATAGACTGAAATCAAGGAGCATGATCCCTCTAGATTTGCTCATCATTGTGAAGATTGCTTTGGCTGTTTGGGGTCTTTTGTGATTCTCTGTGAATTTTAGCGTTACTTGTTTTAGCTCTGTGAAAAAATGCCATTGAAATTTCAATGGAATTGCATTGAATCTGTGGATTGCTTTGAGTAGTATGGACATTTTAACAGTATTAGTTCTTCCAGTCTATGAACATGGAATATCTTTCCATTTATTTGTGTCTTCTTCATTTTATTTTGTTAATGTCTTACAGTTTTCAGGGTACACATCTTTCACCTCCTGGGTTAAATTTAGTTCTATGTATTTTATTCCCCCCTCATCGGGAGAGGTGGGGGTAAGGCTGAGGGAAGGAGAGGGAGAGAGCTTTTTTTGTGAGGAGGGGGAGAGAATCTTCAACAGGCTCTGTGACCACCAGCATGGAGTGCAATGTGGTGCTCCATCTCGTGACCCAGAGATTATGACCTGAGCCAAAATCAGGAGTCCTACACTTAACCAGCGGAGCTACCTAGGTGTCCTTGTATTTTATTCTTTTTGATGTGATTATAAATGATATATTCTTAATTTCTCTCCCTGATAGTTCATTATTAGGGTATAGAAACAACAGATTTTGTATACTGATTTCATGCCCTGTAACATTACTGAAGTTGTTTAGTTCTGACAGTTTTTTGGCAGAGTCTTTAGGGTTTTCTAGATGTATTATCTATATATAATATCATGTAATGTGCAAATTGTGACAGTTTTACTTCTTTTTCAGTTTGGATACCTCTGTTTATTTTCAAATTGCTTTGGCTAGGACTTCCAGTACTATGTTGAATTTAAATTTATGGTATTAAAGTTACATTTTAGTTGCTTAGGCTATTTATAAAAACAACATTCTCCTGGTAACAAATAGAAACATGGTAGATAAGGCTAAAATCTCCCGTAATCAGACCTTGTGACTTATACTTAGGTCAGTCCTGGTCCTCACCTGGTCTCCTTAGAAGTTATCAGGCTGATGTGTTTTCTGTAAGTCTGATTTCTGTGTATTTCTACAGAAAATCGTAGAAATATGGGGAGTGTTTTTAAACTAGTGTAAATATCTGTGAGTGTTTTTAAACTAGTGTAAATGTCTGCAACTTCTTTTATTCAAAAATATATCTTGGAGTCTCCCCATATTAGTTTATATAATTCTACCTTATTATTCTGTTTATTTCTAAGGTTTTGCCATCAAGTTTAATATTTACTATAATTTTCTGGTAGGTATACTTTTGAGTTTAAAGAGTTCTCTTCTAGTTTTGGTTTGTCAGTAATTTTTTTGTCTTAATTTTAAATGGTGAATATCACATGCTTTCCTTTGCTGTTTATTGAGATGATAGCATAATTTCTCTATTTCTTCTTTTAATGTAGTTAATTATAATGACACATTGCCAAATCTTGCACCATCCTTGAAGTCTTTATGAGTAATACTTTGATAGGTTTTTATATGCTTTTGTTGTCTCACATTTATTTTGAAGTGTGTTTTAACTCTTTTTTTTTTTTTTTTTTTTTTTTAAAGATTTTATTTATTTGACAGAGAGAAACACAGCCAGAGAGGGAAACACAAGCAGGGGGAGTGAGAGAGGGAGAAGCAGGCCTCCCGCCGAGCAAGGAGCCCGATGTGGGACTCGATCCCGGGTCTCCGGGATCATGACCTGAGCCGAAGGCAGTTGCTTAACCAACTGAGCCACCCAGGTGCCCCTGTTTTAACTCTTTAGCCTCATGGTTTGTTTGTAGTTTTGTTTTCAGGCTCTGCTGTTAGGCTTATGTTGACCTCATAAAAGGAATTGAGGGATGCCTGGGTGTCTCAATCATTAAGCGTCTGCCTTTGGCTCAGGTCCTGATCCCGGAGTCCTGGGATCGAGCCCTGCATCGGGCTCCCTGCTTGGCGGGAAGCCTGCTTCTCCCTCTCTCACTCTCCCTACTTGTGTTCCCTCTTTAGCTGTGTTTCTCTCTGTCAAATAAATAAATGAAATCTTAAAAAATAAAATAAAAGGTATTGAGAAGTATTCTCTTTTCTACTTTCTAAAAAACCAAAGAATTTGTTTATGAGTACTGTTATTCCTTCCTTGAATGTTGATAGAATTCAACAATTGAAGAATTCACCAGTGAAACCACTGGGCTTGTCATTTTCTTTGATAATGAATTCATTTTTTTAACTGAAGTATAGTTCTCATATGGTATTATTCTCAGGTAAACATAGTGATTCAACATCTATATACATTAGGAAATGATCACCATTGTTAGTCTAGATACCATCTGTCCCCATATGAAGTTGTTACATTATTATTACTTATATTTTCTATGGTGTACATTCCCATCTTATATATTTTATAACTGAGAAGTTTGTACTTTTTAATATCCTTTCCTTATTTTACCCATCTCCTCTGTGACACCACAAGATTATTGTCTATCTCTGAGTCTGTTTCTGTTCTTGTTTTGTTTTTAGGCTTCCCATATAAATGAAATCATTTGATAGTTGTCTTTCTCTGACTTAGCGCCATACCCTGTGGGTCCATCCATGTTGTTCCAGAGGGCAAGATTTCATTTTTTTTATGGCTGAATAGTATTTCATTGTATATTTTAATACCATATATTCTTTATTCATTCATCTATTGATGGACACTTACGTTGTTTCTGTATGTCTGCTCTTGTAAGTAAAGTTCCAGTGAATAAGGGGATTCATATAGCTTTTCTAGTTAGTGCTTTTGTTTTCTTCCAGTGAATACCCAGCTGTGGAATTACTGGATTGTATGGTATTTCTGTTTTTAATTTTTTGGGGAACCTCCAGACTATCCATTGCAGTTGCACCATTTTGCATTCCCATCAACAGTGCCCAAGTTTTCCCTTGTTTCTACATCTTTGCTAACCCTATTTCTTGTCTTTGATACTAACCATTCTAACAGGTATAAGGTGATACATCACTGTAGTTTTGATTTGAATTACCCTGAAGATTAGTGATCTTGAACATCTTTCATATGTCTGTTTTCCAACTGTATGTCTTCTTTGGAGTAATGTCTATTCAGTTTCTTTACCCATTTTTAATTGGATTGTTTCTTTTTGATTGTGAGTTGTATGAATTCTTTATGTATTTTGGATATTAACCCCTCATCTGTTTTATCAGTTGCAAACATCTTCTCTTATTTAGTAGATAGGATGCACTTCATTTTGTTGATGGCTTCCTTACAGTTTTGAAGGAGTGGCTTTATGCAGAAGTATCCTGTCAGATTCAGTTGTGCAGCCCCAACCCTCAACCCCTCATTACTTGAGACAGGTGCCCTACTGGTCTCACCTCTTTGGGCTGCAGGTACCCTCCTGTTGTAGCTGGGTTGCACTTGACATGGACTCACTGGTGTGCGGGGCTGTTCCCCAGGAGAGGTTTTTGTGAGGCCTAGCCACATTGGCTATGGATGTGCCAGTGAGTAGGGCTGGTCCCCAGCCTGTCTGCCTGAGAGTCTGGGCCATACCTACAATGAGCATGCTCATGTGTGCAGTTGGCCATGAAGTCCTAGAGCAACAGCTGTGGGCATGTGTGTGAATGGGATCGGCCTCCAGTGTGGTTGGCTCTGAGGTCCAGCTGTGACTCTTGCATGTCCTCTAGTGTTTGGCTCTTTCTTCTTGGATGGAGTTTGCTTGGTAGGGATGGGGTAATGGGGAGGCTGGGACTCTGCTGCAGCTGCCTCCACCTGCAGGTATGGCCAGGAGGGAATTGCTTTGCGGGTGCCAGGCTGGGGCAGGCAAGTTGGGCTGGTGAAGTCTGCAGAAGAAGGTTGCAGCCGGGTGATTGTTGCTAGCACAGTAGGTAGAGGGTCGGAAATGACTGCTGCCAGGCTGGACAGCTAGTCTGTGAACACTATACTCTTTGGAGAATGTTCTAACAGATCCCTGCATCGCTGGCACAGGTCCTAAAATTGGTGAGCGGATCTCCTTTCTGTGTAACCCAGGCACTTTTCCAACTGCTGCCTCTGCTCTGGAACTTGGAGTGAGTGAAATTTTGCACCAGCCCTTTAAGTTTTCCACTGCTATCTGTGTCTCCTGAACATAAGCACCACTGGTTTTCAAAGCTGTTTGTTATGGACACTCATTTTTCCCATACATGTTTCTTTTTTTTTTTTTTAAAGATTTTATTTATTTGACAGAGAGAAACACAGCCAGAGAGGGAACACAAGCAGGGGGAGCGACAGAGGGCAAAGCAGGCTTCCCGCCGAGCAGGGAGCCCGATGTGGGACTCGATCCCGGATCTCTGGGATCATGACCTGAGCGAAAGGCAGTTGCTTAACCAACTGAGCCACCCAGGTGCCCCCCCCCATGCATGTTTCTTGACTGGGGATCCAGATGTGGGGCTTGGACCCCTTGTTCCTCTTTGAGGGCCTATATATTCGTGATATCCCTCCTGCAGGAAATCACTGTGCAGGGCGATGGGTCCTAACTAAATCACATCTCTGCTCCTCCCACCCATGTTGATGTGGCTTTTTCTTTCTATCTGTAGTTGTATACCATCTGTCCTGGTAGTTTTCAGTTTGTCTGCAGAAATACTTGTTTTGTATGTAATTGTAGATGTTGGTATGTCCACGGGAGGATGTGAGCTCAGGATCTTCCCACTTTGCCATCTTGATCCCTCCTCCTAAATTCAATTTCTTTGAAAGATATAGTGCTATCGAGAATTTCTGTTTCATCTTCTTTCAAGTTTGGTAAGATATTTTTCATGGAATTTGCTCATTTAGTCTAGCAGATTGATTGGCATAAAGTTTTCATAAATATAGTCTTATTGTCCCTTTAACAGCCATATGATCTATAGTGAGAACCCCATTTTCACTTCTGATTTGTGTTTCTGGTTTGTGTTTCCTTTCTCATTGTAACTGGGAGTTTTCTGTTCTTTTCAAAGAAAGAGCTTTTGGCTTTATTAATTTTCTCTCCTGTTTGCCTAGTTTGAATTTTGTTACTTTCTGTTGTGTATTTTTTAATACCTTCAACTTTCTTTGGTTTTACTCTTTTTTGACCTTCATAAGTAGAACCTTACATTACTGATTTTAGATCTTTCTTTTTGTCTTTTCTTGTTTCATGTTTTTATTTAAATTTCAATTAGTTAACATATAGTGTAATATTAATTCCAGGAGTAGAATTTAGTGATTCATCACTTACATGAAACATCCAGTGCTCATCACAAGAAGGGCTCTTCTTAATAACTATCACCCATTTAGCCCATCCCCCTGCCCATCTACCCTCCAGTGACCCTCAGTTTGTTCTCTATAGGTAAGAGTCTGGTTTTTTGTTTTTGATTTAAGATTTTATTTATTTATTTATTTAAGAGATAGAGAAAAATAGAGAGTGAGGAGAGAGGAGCAGAGGGGGAAGGTGAGAGAGGGGACAAATAATCTTAAGCAGACTCCGTGCTGAGCACAGACCCCAGTGTGGGGCTCAATCTCATGACCATGAGATCATGACCTGAGGTGAAATCAAGAATCCAATGCTTAACTGACTGAGCCACATCCCAAGAGTTTGTTTTATGGTTTGCCTTTTTCTCTTTTTTCTCCCTTTTTCTCCCTGCGTTCATCTGTTTCCACATATAGGTGAAATCATATGACATTTGTCTTTCTCTGAATGACTTGTTTCACTTAGCATAATACACTCTACCTCCAACCACATTATTGCAAATGGCAAGATTTCATTCTTTTTCATGGCTGAGTAATATTCCTCTGTGTGTGTGTGTGTGTGTGTGTGTGTGTGTGTGTGCGTGCGCGTGTGTGTGTGTGTATACACACATACGCATAACTGCTTTATCCATTCCTCTGTCAATGGGCATTGAGGGTTTTTCCATAATTTGGCTATTGTTGATAATGCTGCTATAAACTTTGGGGACATATGTCCCTTCAGATCAGTATTTTTGTATCTTTTGTGTAAATATTTAGTAGTCCAGTTGCTGGATTGTAGGGTCGGTCTATTTTTAACTTTTTTTTCATTAGCCTATAATGTATTATTTGTTTCAGGGGTACAGGTCTGTGATTCATCAGACTTACACAATTCACAGCACTCACCATAGCACATACCCTCCCCAATGTCCATCACTCAGACACACCATCCCTCTCATACCACCTCCACTCTAGCAACCCTCAGTTTATTTCCTGAGATTAAGAGTCTCTTATGGTTTGTCTCCCTCTCTGGTTTTGTCTTGTTTCATTTTTCCCTCCCTTCCCCTCGGATCCTCTATCTTGTTTCTCAAATTCCTCGTATCAGTGAGATCATATGATAATGGTCTGTCTCTGATTGGCTTATTTTGCTTAGCATAATACCCTCCACATTCCAACCATGTCATTGCAAATGGCAAGATTTCATTCTTTTTGATGGCTGCATAATATTTCCATGTGTGTGTGTGTATCTATATACATACACACACACCACACCTTCTTTATCCATTCATCTGTTATTGGACATCATCTAGGATCTTTCCATAGTTTGGCTGTTGTGGACATTGCTGCTATAAACATTGGAGTGCACGTGCCCCTTTGGATCACTACATTTGTATCTTTAGGGTAAATACCCAGTAGTGCAATTGCTGGATTGTAGGGTATCTCTATTTTCAGCTTTTAAGGAACCTCTGTACTGTTTTCCAGAGTGGTTGTACCAGCTTGCATTCCCACCAACAGGGTAGGAGTGTTCCCCTTTCCCTGCATCCTTGCCAACATCTGTCGTTTCCTGACTTGTTTTAGCCATTCTGACTGGTGTAAGGTGGTATCTCCCTGTGGTTTTGATTTGTATTTCCCTGATTCTGAAGGATGTCTTCTTTGCAGAAATGTCTGTTCATGTCTTCTGCCCATTTCTTGATTGGAGTATTTGTGATACTAGCCCTCTATCTGATATGTCATTTGCTAATATCTTCTCCCATTCTGTCGGTTGTCTTTTTTGGTTTTGTTGACTGTTTCCTTCGCTGTGCAAAAGCTTTTGATCTTGATGAAGTCCCAATAGTTCATTTATTCCCTTGCTTCCCTTGCCTATGGCAGTGTTTCTAGGAAGAAGTTGCTACAGCTGAGGTGGAAGAGGTTGCTGCCTGTGTTCTCCTCAAGGATTTTGATGGATTCCTGTGTCACATGGAGGTTTTTAAATCCATTTTGAGTCTATTTTTTGTGTGTGGTATAAGGAAATGGTCCAGTTTCATTTTTCTGCATGTGGCTGTCCAGTTTTCCCAACACCGTATGTTGTTGTTTTTAACTTTTTGAGGAACCGCCATACTGTTTCCAGAGTGGCTGTTGCACCAGTTTGCATTCCCACCAATAATGTAAAAGGGTTTGCCTTTCTCCACATCCTTTCCAACATCTGTTGTTTTCTGGGTTGTTCATTTTAGCCATTCTGATAGGTGTATGGTGACATTTCATTGTAGTTTTGATTTGTATTGCTCTTATGATGAGTGATATTGATCATCTTTTCATGTCTCTGTTAGCTGTCTGTGTCTTCTTTGGAGAAATGTCTGTTCATATCTTCTACCCAGTTCTTTACTGGATTATGTGTTTTATTGGGTGTTGAGTTTGGTAAGTTCTTTTTAGGTCTTGGATACTAACCCCTCCCCCCACCTTTTTAAAAACTTTTTTTTAGGTTCATTGATTGCTTCCTTTGCTGTGTAGAGGATTTTCATCTTGATGAAGTCCCAGTAATTCACTTTTGCTTTTGTTTCCCTTGCCTCTGGAGACATAGCTAGTAAGAAGTTGCTGCACCTGAGGTCAAAGGGGTTGCTGCTTTTTTCTGTGGTCTAGGATTTTGATGGTTTCCTGTCTCACATTTAGGTCTTGAATCCATTATGAATTTATTTTTGTGTATGGTGCAATAAAGTGTAATCCAGTTTCATTCTTTTGCATGTGGCTGTTCAATTTTCCTAACACTATTTGTTGAAGAGACTGTTTTTTTTTCCATTGGATATTCTTTGTTTTGTTGAAGATTCGTTGATAGTAAAGTTGAGGGTCCATTTCTGGGCTCTGTATTCTGTTCCATTGATCTGTGTGTCTTTTTTTGTGCCAGTACCATACTGTCTTGATGATTAAAAAGCTTTGTAATAGAGCTTGAAGCCTGGGATTGTGATGCCACCACCTTTTGTTTTCTTTTTCAAACATTTCTTTGGCTCTTTGGGGTCTTTCTTGGTTCCACACAAATTTTAAGGTTATTTGTTCCAGCTCTGTGAAAAAAGCTGATAGTATTTTGATAGGGATTACATCAAATGTGTAGGGCTGCTTTGGGTAGCATAGATATTTTAACAATATTTGTTCTTTTAATCCATGAGCATGGAATGTTTTTCCATTTATTTATGCCTTTCTCAATTTCTTTCATGAGTTTTCTTTAGTTTTCTGAGTACACATCCTTTGCCTTTTTGGTTAGGTTAATTCCTAGGTATCTTGTGGTTTTGGGTACAGTTGGGTAAATGGGATCAAGTCCTTAATTTCTCTTTCTTTTGTCTTGTGGTTGGTGTATAGAAATGCAACTGATTTCTGTGCATTGATTTTTATATCCTACCACTTTGCTGAATTCCTGTGTGAGTTTAGCAATTTTGCGAGGGACTCTTTTGGGTTTTCCACATAGAGTATCATGTCATCTGCAAAGAGTGAGGAGTGACTTCTTTGCCGATTCAGACGCCTTTTATTTCTTTGTGTTGTCTGATTTCTGAGGCTAGGACTTCTAGTACTGTGTTGAATAACCATGCTTAGTGGACATTGCTGCCATGTTAGACCTTAGGGGAAAAGCTCTCAATTTTTCCCCATTGAGAATGATATTCACTGTGGGTTTTCATAGATAACTTTTATGATATTGAGGTATATACCTTTTGTCCCTACACTGTGAAGCATTTTAATCAAAAAAGGATACAGTACTTTGGTGTTTTTTCTGCATCTACTAAGAGGATCATATGGTGGTTGTCTTTTCTTTTATTAGTATAGTGTATCACATTGATCAAATTGCAGATGTTGAAGCACCCTTGCAGCCCAGGAATAAATCCCATATGGTCATGGTGAATAATCTTTTTAATGTACCGTTGGATTCTATTGGCTAGTATCTTGGTGAGAATTTTAGCATCAGTAATTCTCCTTTTTGGTGGGGTCTTTGTCTGTTTCTGGGATCAAGGTAATGCTGGCTTTATAAAGTGAGTTTGGAAGTTTTCCTTCCATTTCTATTTTCTGAAACAGCGTCAGAAGAATAATTATTAATTTTTCTTTAAATGTTTGGTAGAGTTTCCCTGGGAAGTCAACTGACCCTGGGCTCTTGTTTTTTAGATTTTTGATTACTGATACAATTTCCTTGCTGGTTATGAGTCTGTTCAGGTTTTCTGTTTATTCCTGTTTCAGTTTTGATAGTGTATAAGTTTCCAGGAGTACATCCATTTCTTCCAGATTGCCCAGTTTGTTGGCATATAGTTACTCGTGATACATTCTTATGATTGTTTGTATTTCTTTTGTGTTTGTTGTGACTGTTTTTTTTTTCATTCATGATTTTATTTATTTGAGTCCTTTCTCAAAATTTTCTTTCTGGTAAGTCTGCATAGGGCCTTATCAATCTTATTAATTCTTTCAAAGAACTATCTCTTAGTTTCATTGATCTGTTCTACTCTTCTTTTGGTTTCCATTTCATTGATTTCTGCTCTAATCTTTATTATTTCTCTTCTGCTGGGTTTAGGCTTTATTTTCTGTTCTTACTTCATCTCCTTTATGTTTAAGATTAAGTTTTGTATTTGAGAACTTTCTTGTTTCTTGAGAAAGGCTTATTTTGTTATATTCTTCTCTCTTAGGACCTCCTTTGATACATCTTAAAGGTTTTGAGCAGTTGTGTTTTCATTTTCATTTGTTTCCATGAAATTTTTAAATCTTTTTTTTTTAAAATTTTCTGGGTGACCCTTTCATTCTTTAGTAGGATGCTCTTTAGCCTCCATGTATATGAGTTTTTTTCCAAATTTCCTCTTGTGAGTGAGTTCCAGTTTCAAAGCTTTGTGGTCTGAAAATATTCAGGGAATGATCCCAATCTTTGGTACTGTTTGAGACCCGATTTGTGATCCACGATGTGATCTATTCTGAAGAATGTTCCATGTGCACTAGAGAAGGATGTGTATTCTGTTGCTTTGGGATGGAATATTCTGAATATCTGTGAATTCCATCTGATCCAGTGTGTCATTCAGAGCCCTTGTTTCCTAGTTGATCATCTGCTTAAATCATTTATCCATAGCAGTGAGTAGGATGTTAAAGTCCCCTACTAGTATCCCATCATTATCAATGTGTTTCTTTAATTTTGTGATTAATTGGTTTATAATAATTGGCTGCTTCCATATTAGGGGCATAAATATAGATATTTACAATTGTTAGATCTTCCTATTGGATAGACCCTTTAATTATGATACAGTGTCCTTCCTCATCTCTTATTACAATCTCTGGTTTAAAATCTATTTGTCTGATAAGGATTGCTACCCCAGCTTTGTTTTGATGTCCATTATCATGATAAATGGTTTTCCACTCCATCACTTTCAATCTGGAAGTGTCTTTGGGCCTAAAATGAGTCTCCTGCAGACAGCATATTGATGGGTCTTGCCTTTTTTAAAAATTTTTTAATCTGATTTGATAACCCTGTATCTTTTGATTGGGGTTTTTAACTCATTTACATTCAGAGTAACTATTGAAAGATATGAATTTTAGTGCCATCGTATTTCCTGTAAAGTCGCTGTTTCTGTAAATTGTCTCTATTCCTGGTGGCGTCTGGGTGGCTCAGGTGGTTAAGCAACTGCCTTCAGCCCAGAGACCTGGGATCAAGCCCCACATTGGGTGCCCTGCTCCGCGGGAAGCCTGCTTCTCCCTCTCTCACTCCCCCTGCTTGTGTTCCCTCTCTAGCTGTGTTTCTCTGTCAAATAAATAAAATCCTTTAAAAAAAATTGTCTCTGTTCCTTTCTGGTCTGTGTTACTCTTGGGCTCTCTTTTCACTGAAAGGATCTGTTTAATGTATTTCTTGCAGAGATGGTTTAGTGATCACAAATTCTTTTAGTTTGTGTTTGTCCTAGAAGCTTTTTATCTCCTTCTATTTTGAATGGCATCCTTGCTGGATTAAAGTATTCTTGGCATATTTTTCTTGGTTAGCATCCTGATATATCATGCCAGTCCTTTCTGGCCTGCCCGGTCTCTGTGGATAGATCTTCTGCCAGTCTAATGTCTGCCCTTGTAGGTTATGGGTCCCAAGCCGCTTTAAGGATTTTCTCTTTGTCTCTGGGATTTTCAAGTTTCACTATTAGATATCGGGGTGTTGACCTATTTTTATTGGTTTTGAGAGGGATTCTCTGTGCCTTCTGGACTTGGATGCCTGTTTCCTTCCTCAGATTAGGGAAGTTCTGTACTATGATTTGCTCCAATATACCTTCTGTCCTTCTCTTTTGCTCTTTCCTTCCTCTTCTGGGATCCCAATTATTCTAATATTATTTCGCTTTATGGTATCACTTAAGTTTTGAATTCTTCCCTCATGATCTGGTAGTTGTTTATCTTTCTTTTTTCTTTTTCTCAGCTTCTTTATTTTCCATCATTTGGTCTTCTATATCACCAATTCTTCTGCCTCATTTTATTTCAGCAGTTAGAGCCTTCATTTTTTATTGCAACTCATTAATAGCCTTTTTTATTTTGACTTGATTAGGTCTTACTTCTTTTATTTGTCCAGAAAGGGATTCTTTTGTGTCTTCCATGCTTTTTTCAAGCCCAGCTCCTATCTTTTTTTTTTTTTTTTTTTTTTTTTTTTTTTTTTTTTTTTTTTTTTTTTTTTTTAAAGATTTTTTTTTTTATTTATTTGACAGAGAGAAACATAGCTAGAGAGGGAACACAAGCAGGGGGAGTGAGAGAGGGAGAAGCAGGCTTCCCGCGGAGCAGGGAGCCCGATGTGGGACTCGATCCCGGGTCTCCGGGATCATGACCTGAGCCGAAGGCAGTCGCTTAACCAACTGAGCCACCCAGGCGCCCCATCCAGCTCCTATCTTTATAATTGTTATTCTGAACTCTAGTACTGACATCTTACCAATGTTCCTACTGATTTGGTACCTAGCAGTTGGTACTGCCTCTTGTTCTCTTTTTTTGAGGTTGAGTTTTTCTGTCTTGTCATTCTTGCAGAAAGTGGTTGCTTTTCTATTTCTATAGTTGCAACAGTTCTTTTCTTAGCTCTTTGGTTGAGTTCACAGGTGTTCAAAATGGTTTGGTAGCTATCTAGCTGAATTCTGGTGACCAGATGAAATAAGGTCTGTACTTCTCTGCCATTTTGGATTTTCCTTCTATTTGTTGATTTCGTGTCTGCAACTTTTCTGAATTTGTGTATCGGTGCTGGCTTTTTGGGTAGTCTTCCAGGTTTTCTTCATAGAATATCATTGTCTGCAAATAGTGAAGTTGACTTCTTCCTTGGCAGTTTGGACGCCCTGTATTTTTTCTTCCTGTCTGATTGCTGAGGCTGGGACTTCCAGTACTGTGTTAAAAAACAGTGGTGAGAATGGACATCCTTGTGTTATTACTGACTATAGAGAAAAAGCTCTGTTTTTCCCCATTGAGAGTGATATTAGCTCTAGATTTGTCATATATGGTTTTTATGATATTGAGATATGTTCCCTATATCCCTACTTTTTGGATGGCTTTTATCAAGAATGGATGCTGTGCTTTGTCACATGCTTTTTTTTTTTTTGACTATTGGATGGATCATGTGGTTCTTATCCTTCTATTTATGTGGTGTATCATGTTGATTGATTGCAAATATTGAACCACCCCTGCAGCCAAAGAATAAATCTCACTTAACTGTGGTGAATGATTCTTTTCATGTACTGTTGGGATTCAGTTTGCTAGTATTTGTTGAGAATTTTTACATCCATATTCATCAGGGATATTAGTCTGTAATTCACTTTTTTAGTGGGTTCTTTGTCTGGTTTGGGAATCAAGGTAATGCTGGCCTTGTAGAATGAGTCTTAAAGTTTTCCTTCCATTTCAATCTTTTGGAACATTTTGGAAGAATAGGTATTAACCCTTCTTTAAATGTTTGGTAGAATTCCTCTGGGAAACCATCTGCTCCTGGAGTTTTGTTTGTTGGGAGACTTTTGGTTACTGATTCAGTTGCTTTGCTGGCTATTGGTCTGTTCAAGTTTTCTGTTTCTTCCAATTTTAGTTTTGATAGTTAATGTTTCTAGGAATTTATGCATTACTTCCAGATTGCCTAATTCATTGACATATAATTTTTCATAATGTTCTCATAATTGTATTTCTTTGGTGTTGGTTGTTATCTCATCCCATGCATTCATGATTTTAACTATTTGGGACCTATCTCTTTTCTTATTGGTAAATCTGGCTAGGGGTTTATCAGTTGTATTGATTCTTTAAAAGAACCAGCTCCTGGTTTCATTGATCTGTTCTGGTTTTTATTTGTTTCTATATCTTTTTTTGTATGTATAATAATCTTTATTTTTTCTATATATTTTTTGTATGTATAATAATCTTTATTATTTCCCCTTTCTCTTGGCTTTAGGTTTCATTTGTTCTTTTTATAGCTCCTATAAGGAATAAGGTTTGGTTGTATATTTGACATTTTTCTTGATTCTTGAGACAGGCCTGTCTTGCTGTATACTTCCCTCTTATGACTGCTTTTGCTTCATCCCTAAGGTTTTGGACTCTCCTGTTCTCATTATTATTTGTTTCCATCTATTTAAAAAATTTCTCCTTTAATTTCCTGGTTGACCCATTAGTTCTTAAAGAACATAAGATGTTCTTTACCCTGTATGTATTGTGGTTTTTTCTTGTTATTGATTTCAAGTTTTATAACATTGTGGTCAGAAAATATGCACAGTATAATCTCAGTCTTTTTGTACTTGTTGAGCTCTGTCCTGTGACCCAGTATGTAATATTCTGGAAAATGCCCCATGTGCACCCAAGAAGAATTGTGTTCTCCTGCTTTAGGTTGAGATGTTCTGAATATGTCTCTTAAGTCCGTGTGTCATTCCAAGCCATTTTTTCCTTGTTGATTTTCTTCTTAGATGATTTATCCATTGCTGTAACTGGAGTGTTAAAGTCTCCTACTATTATTGTATTATCAATGAGTTCCATTGTTTGTTATTAACTGTTTTACCATTGTTTGTTATTAACTGTTTTATGTATTTGGGTGCTCCCAAGTTGGGTGCATAAATATTTACAATTATTAGATCTTTTTGTTGAATAGATCCCTTTATTATGATATAGTCCTGTTCTTCATCTCTTGTTGCAGTTTTTAGTTTAAACTCTAGCTTGTCTAACATAAGGATAGCTACTGTGACTTTCTTTTGATGTCTGCTAGCATGATAAATGCTTCTCCATCCCCTCACTATCAATCTGTGGGTGTTTTTAGGTTTAAATGAGTCTACTGTAGGCATCATATAGATGGGTCTTGTTTTTTATCCATTTACAGGTAGAATGATTATTAATAGGTATGAATTTAGTGTCACTGTATTATTTGCTAAGTAGTTGTTTCTGAAGATTTTCTCTGTTCCTTTCTAATCTTTTTCACTTTTGGTCTTTCTTTCCCACTCAGAGTCCCCTTTACTATTCTGGCAGGACTGGTTTAGTGGTCACCAACTCCTTAGTTTTGTTTGTCTGGGAAACTCTTTTTCTCACCTTCTATTCTGAATGACATCCTTGCTGGATAGAGTTTGGTTTTTTTTTTTTAAGATTTTTATGTATTGGGACGCCTGGGTGGCTCAGTTGGTTAAGCGACTGCCTTCGGCTCAGGTCATGATCCCGGAGACCCGGGATGGAGTCCCACATCGGGCCCCCTGCTCGGCGGGAAGCCTGCTTCTCCCTCTGTCACTCCCCCTGCTTGTGGTCCCTCTATGGCTGTGTTTTTCCCTGTCAAATAAATAAAACCTTTAAAAAAAGAGAGATTTTTATGTATTTATTTGACAATTTATTGAGAGAGATCACAAATAGGCAGAGAGGCAGGCAGAGAAAGAGGGGAAGCAGGCTCCCTGCTGAGCACAGAGCCCGATGTGGGAATCAATCTCAGGACCCTAAGATCATGACCTGAGCCGAAAGCAGAGGCTTAACCCTCTGAGCCACCCAGGTGCCCCTGGATAGAGTATTCTTGGCTGCATATTTTTTTCCATTCAGTACATTGAATATATCCTGCCACTGTCTTCTGGCTTGCCAAATTTCTGTGGAGAAGAGATCTGCTGCTAACCTTATTTGCCCTCCCTTGTAAGTTAGGGATTTCTTTTCCCTCACTCCTTTTAGGATTTTTTTCCTCATCTCTGTATTTTACAAATTTTACTACTGTATGTCTTGATGGTGGCCTGCTTTTGTTGATATTGATGATAGTTCTCTGTACCTTCTGGATATGGATATGTGTTTCCTTCCCCAGATTAGGGAATTTTTTAGCCATAATTTCTTCAGGTAAAACTTATGCCCCCTTTCCCCTCTTTTCTTCTTCTGAAACTCCGATTATATGAATGTTATTACACTTTATGGAGTTGCTGATTTCCTTAAGTCTGGGTTTGTGATCCACTATTTTTCTTTCCCTCTTCTTTTCGTCTTTATTATTTTCAGTAATTTTGTCCTCTACATCACTTATTTATTCTTCTCCTTTTTCCATTCTTGTGGTCACTACGCTTGGTTGGTTTTGTATCTCAGTTATAGCATTTTTTTATTTTGGCCTGACTAGTTTATAGGTCTTTTATTTCTGTGGGAAGAGACTCCTTAGTGTCTTCTATGCTTCTCTCAAGTCCAGCTAGTGTCCTTATGATTGTTGTTTTATTTTCTGGATCAAGCATATTATTTGTATTTGTTTCAGTTAGATCCCTGGCCATGACCTTTTCTTTCTTTCAGGCAAATTCTTCCATCTTGTCATTTTTGTATAG
Source organism: Spilogale gracilis (assembly GCA_004023965.1). Taxonomy (NCBI): domain Eukaryota; kingdom Metazoa; phylum Chordata; class Mammalia; order Carnivora; family Mephitidae; genus Spilogale; species Spilogale gracilis. The sequence continues at coordinate 175,909 of PITA01000056.1, forward strand.
GTCTTTGTCTTCTTCTCTGTGTTAGGAAAGCCTGTTATGTTTCCCACTCCTGAGTGTAATGACTTTATTAAGTAAAGGTCATAAACTGTCAGGGCCTGACTCAGGAGGTGTTTTTGGTATGTGCTATGTGCAGTCTGCTGCCGTGTTTTGGCTACTCTTTCCCTCCAGTCAATCCTCTGTAGAGTTTCTCCTTGTCTGCTATGGGGAGTGTTTGCACCTTGGCTAGAGTAGTCAGTTGTAACCAGGTGTGCTCTGGGCTGCTTGTTAAAATGGGGGGATGGGAGAGCCTGGTGGTGGGTACTGAGGGCACGTATTGCATGGAGCACTGGGTGTGGGGTCCAATGAATCTTGGAACACTGAAAAAAATTAAAAAAAAATTTTAAACTAAAAAAAAAGGATAAACCATATTAAAAAAAATAGACTCGATGCTCTTTTTATTAGAAGTGAAGCTTTGGGGCACCTGGGTGACTCAGTCATTAAGCCTCTGCCTTTGGCTCAGGTCATGATCCGGAGTCCTGGGATCAAGCCCCGCATTGGGCTCCCTGCTCGGCGGGAAGCCTGTTTCTCCCTCTCTCACTCCCTCTGCTCGTGTTCCCTCTCTATCTGTGTTTCTCTCTGTCAAATAAATAAATAAAATCCTTTAAAAAAAAGAACTGAAGCTTTGCAGCACTCTGTGGTCAGTAGAGTTGGTGCATATGGGGGGGTTTGTGCTGGCCTTCTGGGGGTGGGGCCTGCTGCTCTGATTCTCGTGTATACTATCCCCAGTAAAGAAGCATGTGTAGAGTGCAGGAGGCAGAGCTTGGTGTAAGCGGCTTGTACCGCCACTGTTGGTGCTGTGTTGCTCACTGATGTTAGTTTATATTGAAAGACTGGGCAGGGAAATGATGCCACCCCTCTCCGTCGTCCCTGGAGAGGGGAGTTTGTGCCCACCATTGTCTAAGGGGCCCTCACAGAAGAGCGAACAATCTCCCTTCTTGTGTCCCAGGCCTCCCCTCTCTGTACCTTCACCCTGTCTGTGTCTGGGCTGTCTGCCTGCTCTGCAGCTCAGTGCACCTACGTTCTATCCCAGGGAGGCTGGTTGAGTTTTAAAACTACCAACCTTAGGGACTTGGTATGTGGCAAACCTGCACTGGTTCTCTGGGGAAGGGTCTCACTGTTCTGGGGCTGGTGCAGGTTTGACCCAGAAGGGAAGTCTTACCAAAGTGCAGGAACTTGGAGTTGGGAGTATGTGAAGCAAAAAGTCAGATGAGCCACCTAGATTGGCAGGTGTCTCTGCACCTATCCTGAGAGTCAGGGGAGGGTTATGATGTGGGTGTTTGTCCTTGATGAGGCAATGCCACCTCTTCTTGATGTACTCCAGCAAGGGGGAACTGTTCCAGGGAATCCTCAGATCCTGCTGTTCGCTACTGGGTTCTCTGCCCTCCTTCACAGGAGCTCTGTAGGGCCCACTGAGTGCCACGCCAGCCAAGACATGGACCTCTAAAACTCCAGTCTTTGAGCTCCACGGGTTGTCAAAACTCACCATAATTAGCTCTTCTCATTAACCCAGTGAATGGCTTTGGGGAAATTTTCCCTTATATGATCCCCTGTGCACCAGCTCTCTTTCTCTCTTTCCTCTCTGTGATCAGCACTACCTGTCCTCTGCAATACCCACAGTCTTTTTCTCTCCCCAAATCTCGTCACTGCACCTCCTACCTTCCACAGTGTGGCCTCCTCTCTCTTCTAGTTGGGTAGTTTGTTCTGTCAGTCCTCAGATTGATTTCTTGGGTTTTCAGAATGATTCATTAGTTATCTAGCCAAGTTTGAATGATGAGGCAAGCCTAGGATTTTTTTTTTCAAAATTGATATTATTGCAGCCAAAACAGTGGAATTAAGTGTACATAATAAATTATTACATATGTACACACACACACACACACACACACACACACACACATTTTAAGTTATAGGAGATGAAAGTTAATTTTGGGAGATAGTGTGTGTATATATATATATAGCTTAACATCCTTAATTTGGTTTAAGTGTGGTGACACATTTTCCTGTTTTCCTATGTTTTGCTAAATCACCATAACCTAACCTGCTTTATAAAACTGATATGTTGAAATTTGGCTTTACTGTTTAGCTTTGGCTCAGCTTCCAAACAAAACTTTTCATAAGCTTCCTCCATCTCTGGGTCCATCTCATCAGCAATATTATCCAAGTATGGATCCTCCCTATGTTTTCAGCATATGGTGTAAGGTATATTTGATATCCTTTTATTTTGTGAGTTCCTTGATTGAGACTTTATAGAAATACTAATTTTTACTGCTTCTGTGTTTCCTATGATCATACTGTCATTTTTGGTCTTTCCTTTCCACTCAAAGAATCCCCTTTAGTGTTTCTTGCAGGGCTGGGTTAGTGGTCATGAACTCCTTTAGTTTTTGTTTGGGAAAGTCTATCTCCCCTTCTATTTTGAATGATAGCGTTGCTGAATAGATGATTCTGAGGTGCAGGTTTTTATCATTCAACACTTAGTGTCCCACTGCTTTTTTTTTTTTTAAGATGTATTTATTCATTTGAGATAGAGAGAAAGGGTATGTTTGCATGTGCACACAGGGAAGGGCAGAAGGAGAGAGAGGCAGAAAAGCAGACTCCATGCTGAGTGTGGAGCCTATACGGGGCTTGATCCCAGGACCCTGACATTATGACCTGAGCCAAAATCAAGAGTCAGATGCTTAACTGACTGAGCCACCCAGATGCCCCATGTCTTGCTGCTTTTAATATTTTTTATTATCACTTTTTATTTGCCATTTTCGTTACAATATGTCTTGGTGTGGATCTGCTTTTGTTGTTTTTGTTGGTGGTTCTCTGTGATTCCTCCATCTGGGTATCTGTTTGCTTTCCCAGGTTAGGTAAGTTTTCAGCTATCTTTTTCTCTGCCCCATTTTCTCTTTCTTCTTCTAGGACTCCTGTAATACGAATATACTATGTTTGATGGAGTCACTGAGTTCCCTAAGTATATTCTCATTTTGCATAATTCTTTTATCTCTCTTCTCTTCATCTTGATTACTTTTATTACTCTTTCTTCCAGGTCACCATTTCATTCCTCTGCTTCTTCCAGCCTGCTGTTTATTCTGTCAAGCATGCTTCTCATTTTGTTTATTGAGCCTTTTATCTCTTCTTTGTTGTTCCTTATGTCTGTGCTAATAGTTCCACTAATGTCCTGTATTCTTCTCAAGCCCAGGGAGTATCCTTCTGATCGATGCTTTAAATTTTCCATCAGGCATTGTTACTGATCTCTTTTTCACTTGGATCCCTGGTGTGGCCTTATTCTTTTCTTTCATTTGGGACAAATTCCTCTGTCTTCTCATTTTATCTAAGTCCCTGTGCCTGTTTCCTTGTGTTAGGAAAGTCAACTAGTCTCCTGTTCTTGAAAGTAATGGCTTTATGAGGAAGAGGTCCCTGCGGTATACTGTCACCTATTCCCTACGGCCCAGTGCTGTTGAGAGTATATCCACTGTGTGCTGCATGCGTTCTGCTTCTGTGTCTGGGCTGCTTTATCCTTCAGGTCAGTCATCTGCAGAGGCTCTTTGCCTCCTGTGGGCAGTCTTTGATCCCTGGCCTGAATGTGGTGAGTTTGAAGTAGGTGTTCTCTGGTCTGCTTTTGAAATGAGACCTGTTGGTGCTGTACCACTGCCATCAGAACTTCGGGTTCCCAAAACTCCCACATTAGGAGATGAGGTGTGAGCATGGGTTTGGGCCAGTCTTGTTGGGGAAGGGCCTGCTGTGCTGGGACTGAGTGAGGTGTGCCTGGGAGGGGCAGCTCCACCAGAGCATGGAGGGTGCGTGGCTTGGTGTAAGATAGCAAGTGTCTGCGCTGCTTCCTGCAAGTGGCCCTGTGATTATGCTGAAGGGCAGGATGGGAAATGGTGCCTGTGAGTTCTTTTTTTCCAGGAGGAATCTCATCATGCATGCTGACTCTCTGTTATATGCTCTGAGATAAGCAACTAACTTCACCATGTGTCCCCCAGGTGCTCTTTAGATCACTGTCTCCATGCTATAAGTCTACAGGGTATTTGACCTGCCTTTTCTCTTAGAGAAGTCCCAGTGTCCTCCTGAACTCTCCTAGAGCCAAGCATGCTGACCCTTAGAACTCCAGGCTTTATGCCCAGCTTGTTGAAAGAACTCAAGAAATTTGGGCCCTCCTGCTTTCTAAGTCAGTTGCTATGGGGATTCATTTTCCCCTTGCCCTCCCCTCTCTATTAGCTTGTCTCTAGTCCTTCTCTGTGACCATGGCTCCCTCCCCACTGTAGTAGCCACAGTCTGTTTCTCTCTGAACCTGCATCTCTGCACTTCCTATCTTCTTCAATGTGGCTTCTACCTTTACTTGGGGAGTTTGTTTTGCCAGTCTAAAGGTCAATTTTTAGTGGATTTAGGATGACTTGATAGTTACCTAGTTGTATTCATGGAGCAAGGTGAACCCAGGGTCGTCTTCCTCTGCCATCTTCCCCTGTCTCAAGAATCCAGTCCTTATTAAAAAAAAAAAAATCCAGTTCTTGGGGTGCCTGGGTGGCTCAATCAGTTAAGCATCTGCCTTCGGTTCAGGTCATTATCCTGGGGTCCTGGGATCAAGCCCTTCATAGGGCTTCTTGCTCAGGAAGTCTGCTTCTCCCTTTCCCTCTGCTGCTCCCCCTGCTTGTGCACTCACGCTCATGCACGTCTTCTCTCTCTCACTCTTTATCTGTCAAATAAATAAAATCTTAAAAAAAAGAATCCAGTTCTTTTATTAAGCTGGAAATAAAATACTTGGCAAAAATATAAAAACTGCCATTCTTCTCACTACTTGGGAGTGGGAATTAACTGCTTTTCTTAAAGGTATGTTATCTATATTAAGATGTAATAGATTTTGAGTTTTTTATTTTTAATGAATTAATAGGCGAATACTTTAAAGCATTAGTTTTCATACAATATTGGAACTGTCAGTAGATATATCCCATATAAACAAAAGCTCCTTGAGGGCTCTTGATAATCTTCAAAAGTGTAATGGAGTGTGAAGACAGAAATGTTTTAGAATCAAGTGTTAGAACCGCAAATTGTGGTGCAAAATTTTGAGAAGGAAAGTATGTGATAAAGCATTGCATTAAATATTGAGTTAATGTCAGTTTTTTAAATTATAGTAGTATATTGCATATTGACAAAATTAGTCACAAAGTGTTTGGAAGTTATTTTGTGCTGTAGGACCTAAGATACTGCATAAGAAGAAAAAAATGGTATCTGTTAGTCTTTAAAGTACGTAAACAATGAATCTTGGAACACTGAAAAAAAATAAATTATTTTTTTCAAAAGGTAAAAATAAATTAGCAAAAGCCACCACTTCCTCCTGACACTTTACTGCCATCTAGTGGCAATAGATACATGCATCTGTTTGGACAATAGTGTGAATGATGCCCCATAGAATTCTGTAGTGTACTGTTGGTTGTATTGCTTTGAATATCCACTGGAAGATTCCATGCACTTGGTTCTCAGCTGCCTCTAAGACGAAATTATGAGACCAAGAATTTTGAGAACCACGGGCATAAGCAAAGGTACAGAGATGGTATTGAACACAATGGGTTCACAGGGCAAAAATATAATGATCCAAGTTAAAAGCAAAAATTTGCATTGGGAGTAAGTAGGAATAAAGTTTTCAGGCAGAGTGGAATCACACCATTGGAAATGTTGAGATCTGATGTAGCACATGATAGGGAATTATTGAAGGTTCCAGAGCGCTAGCATGTAGAAATAGTTTAGGAAGCTCAGAGGAATAGTGGTTGCCAAGATGGATGGGGGGGATAGGGGGGTTGGATAGATGAATGATGGATGGATGGGTGGAAGTGTGGATGGCCAATTAGGAGCAGAGTGGTTTTCAGAACAGGAGACCAGAAAAGAAGTAACCAGGTGTCTTGATACAGCCGTTCCTTAGTTGTAACTGGCTGTCAGAGGGGAGAATTGGAATGTCCTATCAGATAATAAACATTGGGTCTAGATTTTAGATTGGAAAAAATAGAAGTCTCAGGGACTACCTTTTGAGTTTTTCAATTTTCTAAGAGTAACACTGACACAACTGCTTTATTCATGAGAGAGAGGTGAAGTAAAGTCTGATTTTCAGGTAATTGGCAAAGTTTAACAGACCAAGGTCGTCCTTTAAAGAAAAGTTTTACTCTGCTGCCCTCTTCTGGATTTTACGTAATTGCCGAAATAATTCTTAAACTGGTGGTCAATCAGTGAAGGCTGAATTGCCACTGAAATCCAGGAACTTAGCTACAAAAGAAGGAAATCAAGGTAAAATGTAAAAAAAGAAGTGATGGAAAACCAAAAATGGTACAAACTTAGAAATATTTTACCAACTTTTATTTGAAAATTTCTAACCTATGGAAAGGTACAATGAAAAACCATCTATCTTGGTTTCACCAATTAATGTTTTCAAGATTGCCTCCCTTTGTCTCTTTTTTCCTTTCCATTTGAATGGCTTTACAACAATAACATTTTTCTATGTAATCCCAGTATCATATGCAGTATCATGAATATGTAGTCCATATTTCAATTTCTCTTATCTCAAAAATAACTTACTTTTTAAATTGGATCAGAGTTCACGCATTTCATTTTGTCTATTTTAATCTGCTCTAATTTAGTCTACCCCTGCTTTTATTTGTTTTTCATGACATAAAACATTTATTTATTTTTTTTATTTAGTTGATTGGTAGGTCACACCCAGTGTGGAGCTCATCGTGGAACCTGAATTCATGACCTGATCAAGACCTGCACTGAGTTTAACCAATTGAGCCACCTAGGTGCCCCAAGACATAAACATTTATGAGGAGATCAGACCTGGTGTCTTGCATCACACCCAGTGCTCTATACAATATGTATCCTCCTTAATACCCACCACCAGGCTCACTCATCCCCCTGAGTTGTGAGTTCTTAACATATCTTGAATATTAACCCCTTATGAGATACATGTTTGCGAAGATTTTCTCTGACTTTGTAGGTTGCCTTTTCATTTTGTTTCTTTTGCTGTATAGAAGTTTTTAGTTTCATGTTCCTCTTACTAACTTTTTTTAAAAGATTTTATTTATTTATTTGACACAGAGAGAGATCACAAGTAGGCAGAGAGGCAGGCGGAGAGAGAGGAGGAAGCAGACTCCCTGCCGACCAGGGAGCCCAATGCGGTCCTTGATCCCAGGACCCTGAGTTCATGACCTGAGCTGAAGGCAGAGGCTTTAACCCACTGAGTCACCCTGGTGCCCCCTCTTACTAACTTTTTATTTTGTTGCTTCCACATTGGTATCCTATCCAAAAAGTTGTTGCCAAGACCATCATCAAGAGTTTTTAATCCCTGGTTGTTGTTATTTTTTCTAGGAGTTTTACATTTTCAAGTCTTATATTTAAGTCTTTAATCCATTGTGAAGTAATTTTTATGAGTGATGTAAGATCAGTTTTTTGTTTCATTATCCTGAAAATTGTTACCCAGGTTTTTCTAGGACCATTTTGAAAATACTTTTTCTTTCCTTGCAGAATATCTTGACTTCCTTGTCAAATATTAGTTGACTGTGTATGTGAGGGTATGTTCCTAGGCTCTTAATTTAGCATAATTGGGCACTGTATCTATTTTTATGCCAGTACTATACCATTTTAATTACTACAACTTGATAGTATAGTTTGAAAACAGGAAGTGGGATGTGTCCAGCTTTGTCTTCTTAGAATTGCTTTGGCTATTAGGTGTCTTTAGAGGTTCCATAGAAATTTTGGAATTGCTTTCTCTATTTCTTTGAAAATTGTCACTGGAACTTTGATAGAGATTATATTGACTTATAGGTAGCTTTGGATAGTATGGACATTTTAACAATGTTAATTCTTCAAGTCCATGAACACAGATTATCTTTTCATGTATTTATTCCTACTTAAGTTTCTTAGATCATAATTTTTTAGTTTTCAATGTCTAGGTCTTACACCTCCATCGTTACATTTATTCCTTTGTCTTTCATTGGTGTTGATGCACTTATAAAGTAGAATGTTTTCTTTCTTCAGATATTTGATTGTTAGTGTATAGAAACTACTGATTTCTGTATGTAAATTTCATTTCCTGCAACTGAGAAACATTTTTTTAAATGAAGTATAGAAACCAAGAAGTGAAATTACTGGATCATATGGTAATTCTATTTTTAATATTTTGAGGACACTCCCTACTGTTTTCCATGACTGTACCATTTTGCATTCCCACCAACTGTGCATAAGGGATTTCTTTTCTCCACATCTTTGCCAATATTTATGATTTCTTGCCTTTTTGATACTAACCATTCTGATCAATGTGAGGTGATATTCATTTGAGGTTTTGATTTGTATTCCCGAGATGGTTAATGATTTTGTGCATCTTTTCATCTCTGTTAGCTATCTGTAGATGTTATTTGGAAAAACAACTAATCAGGTACTGTGCCCATTTTTTTAATCGTATTGTTTGTTTTTCGGTGTTTAGTTACATGAGTTCTTTATATATTTGGATATTAGGGGCGCCTGGGTGGCTCGGCTCAGGTCATGACCCGGGAAACCCGGGATCGAGCCCCACGTCGGGCTCCCTGCTCGGCGGGAAGCCTCTCTCCCTCTCTCACTCCCCCTGCTTGTGTTCCCTCTCTAGCTGTATTTCTCTCTGTCAAATAAATAAAATCTTTAAAAGAATTATATATTTGGATATTAACCCCTCATCATATATATCATTTACAAATATCTTCTATTTCGTAGGTTGCCGCTTTGTTTTGTTGATGGTAGCCTTCAGTGCAAAAGTTTTTTAGTGTGATGTAATTCTAATAGTTTATTTTTGCTCTTGTTGCCCTTGGCAGAGGAGAGAGAACCAAAAAATAGTGCTAAGACTGCTGTCCAAGTTTACTGCCTATGCTTTCTTTCAAGATTTTTATGGTGTTAGCTCCTGTGTTTAGGTCTTTAATCCACTTTGAGTTTATTTTTTGTAATGGTATAAGAAAGTGATTGGTTTATTCTTCTACTTGTAGCTGTCCAGTTTTTCTAACACCATTTGTAGGGGAGACTGTCTTTTCCCCATTGTGTAAATTCTTGCCTCCTTTGTCATAGATGAATTGACCCTAAAAGTGTGGCTCTATTTCTGGCTCTCTGTTCTCTTCAGTTGATCTTTGTTTCGGTTTTTGTGCCAGTACAACACTGTTTTGATTACTATAGCTTTGTAATATAGTTTAAAATCTGGGATTGTGATAACTCTAGCTTTGTTACTCTTTCTTGGGTTTGTTTTGGCTACTCAAGGTCTTTTGTGGTTTCAGACAATTGTTAGGATTCTTTGTTCCTGTGCTGTGAAAGATGCTCTTGGTATTTTTTTAAAAGATGCATTTATTTGAGAAAGAGTGGGAGAGTTCACACGTGTAGGGGGAGGGGCAGAGGGACAGAATCTCAAGAAGACTCCCCACTCAATGGGTAGCCCAATGCAGGGCTGTGTCTCACAACCCATGAGACCATAACCTGAGTCGGAATCTTAACCAACTGAGCCACCCAGGTGCCCCTGTTGGTATTTTGACAGGGACTGCACTGAATCTGTAGACTGCTTTGGATAGTATGGACATCTTAACAGTGTTCTTCCAGAACAGGAGCTTGGTATAATGGTATATTTTCATTTATTTGTGTCATCTTTGATTTCTTTCATGAATGTTGTATAGTTTTCAGAGGGCAGGTCTTTCACCTCCTTGGTTAAATTTACTCCTAGGTATTTCATTCTTTTTGATGCAATTGTAAATGGGATTGTTTTCCTAATTTTTCTTTCCACTAGTTATTATCACTGTATAGAAATGCAACATATTTGTCTACATCAATTTTGTATCTCTCAACTTTACTGAATTTATTTATTAGTTCTAACAGTTTTTGGGTGGAGTTTTAGGATTTTATGTGTGTAAGATTGTATCACCTGCAGACAAAGACAGTTTTACTTCTTCCTTTCTGATTTAGAATGCTTTTTAGTTTTTTTTTCTTATTGTTTTGGCCAGGAAATTCCAGTACTATGTCGAGTAAGACTGATGAGAGTATGTACCCGATTGTGTCTGATTTGAGTTATGTACAGCCCTCATCCTGTCAGTGTATTTAAATAAAGGTTGAGAAATCTTAACAGTTGGGTATATGAAAACTTACTTGAGTATGATGTTGTTGTGTATGGCCTTTGTTATTTTGAAGTGTGTTCCTTCTATACTTCAATTGTTGTTTTGCTTTTTTTGTTTTTGTTTTTTAATCATAAAAAATTAACTGCCATTTTGTCAAAAGCTTTCTGCATCTGTGTGGCATATCAAATTCTTTGATTGTGTATGTTGAACCATGCTTGTATCCCAGGAGTAAATTCCTCTTTTTCATGGTGTATGATCCTTTTGATATGCTGCTGAATTCAGTTTGATAATGTTTTTTTGGTGATTTTTTTGCATCTATATTTGTCAGGGATTTTGGCCTATAGTTTTCTTTGCTGGTAAAGTCCTTATATGGCTTTGATATCAGGCTAGCGTTGGCCTCATAAATTGAGTTTGGGAGTGTTCCCTCTTCAGTTTTTTGGCAAAGTGTAAGAAGAACATTAATTCTATCAGTGTTTGATAGAATTCATCTGTGAAACAATCTTTTTTTTTTTTTTTTGAGGGGGTTAGTTTTTTGATTACTGATTCAGCCTCCTTAATTGTTATCAGTTTGTTCACATTTTTTGTTTGTTCATGATTTAGTTTTGGTAGGGACCTGTTATGCTGCCATGATGATGTCACTCTTCCTTCATAATTCAGTGTGGAACTTGAACTCCCCACCCAGAGATTAAGACCTGAGCTGAGATCAAGAGTCAGATGTTTAACTGGTTGAGCCACCCAGGCGCCCCCTCTTCATAATTTCTTACCTGGACACTGCAATTATCTTCTGACTGTGTCTTGGCTTTTTGTACCCACCGTGTTTCCTTCTTCAAGATGCTACTAGAATGATCTTTAAAAATACAGTCATGCTGCTTTCAAGGATTTCTCAGTATTTCCCATCCCATATTATTTCTCCCCCTTTCCTTCCTTTCCCTTTCACCCTAGTTATACCCTTATTCTCTCAGTATGTCTTTTTTTTTTTTTAAGATTTTATTTGAGAGTGGGCAAGTGAACACAAGCAGGGAGAGTGGCAGGCAGAAGCAGAGGGAGAAGCAGACTCCCCACTGAGCAGGGAGCCCAATGCGGGGCTGGATTCCAGGACCCTGGTATCATGACCTGAGCCGAAGGCAGATGCTTAACTGACTGAGCCACCCAGGCGCCCCTAAGTATGCAGTATGCCTTTATACATGTTGAGAAATCTCCTTCAGCAAATTGACTTTAAAGGAAAATAGCATTTAATAGGAATTTCAGCATTGTCGGAAAAGCTACTTTGGGGTGTAATGGCTTTGCCTCTTACATCATCATGTTAACTTAGTTTTAGTCCTACATGGCTGGCAAAGCTGTGAGGTCCATGAGGCATGGGCTAGAGTGATTCCAGGTTGACTACAAAGGGATGACACAGCTTCAGTCATGAATGGAGTTCTCTAGTCACATAATACAGAGAGGATATCTGTGGTCAAAAATAAAATTCAGGGTGCCTGGGTGGCTCAGTGGGCCAAGGCCTCTGCCTTCGACTCAGGTCATGATCTCAGGGTCCTGGGATTGAGGCCCACATTGGGCTCTCTGCTCAGTAGGGAGCCTGTTTCCTCCTCTCTCTCTGCCTGCCTCTCTGCCTACTTGTGATCTCTCTCTCTCTCTGTCAAATACATAAATAAAATCTTTTAAAAATATTAAAAAAATAAAATTCAAGTTAACTCTATCATAGTGATGGCATATTTGAATGTTACGTATGTGTAATTTGCTACCTGATCATTAGGCTTTAATGGTAAGCATTTCACATTTGTGCATATAATGAACATTAATTTTCTCCTTAGAGGTTTGTTCTTTAGCATCTGTAATCAACATCTCCACTTTCCTGTCTTCTCATAGCTCTTAGAAGACAAAAGTCCTGGTTCCACTTTTCCAAATCTGAGGTTCTTCTCCAATAGTTTACCTTTTTTGTTTTATAAGCCTGGTCCAAATCAGAGATCAAAAAGTGGCTGGCCACAGGTTAGAAGTAGCATATGAGTTTTGTTTAGGCTATAGTTCCTAATCCAGATTTTTAATTAGTTTCCTATGTTTAAACACCAAGAAGTTGCAGATAAAATCCAGATTTCCAGCTTCTTTAAAAAATTTTTGGTAACACTGTTATTTATTTATTGTTTTCTTCCCATTCCAGTGTGGCAAGCATGGACCCCCTTCTTGAACATGAATTGGGCATGAACTCTTAGGTTGGCCATAGGCCCTGTTAAGGATGCTTCTAGCCACATAGGTATTTGAATCTATAACCTTTGGATCACTCACTCGTACGAACATATAGTGTGTATCCAATGTTCTAGGCCATTTACAGAGATTCTTTTACTTCGCACAACAATGTCACTTTCATTCTATAGAGGAAGAAGTGGAGGTTCAGAAGGTCAGATGGCAAGCAGCACAGCCAGATTTGACCCAGGGTATGTTTCATGCTCCCTGGTTTCCAGGTCCATCGTATGACCTACTACTATTCCCTAGAAACCTAAAAATTGTCATGGTGTAGAAGGGTGACAGTTTGTGAAAGTATCTGTTTAGTCACTGTTTTCCCCAGTGGCATCAGTATTTCATGCGTTTTATTTTCTAACAAGTGAATTACTATATTAATTCACATGTGCATTCATTGGCATTTCTGGGTAAGCATGATACCCAATATTTTTCTAGATTGTATCTATCCTGCAGATACAGTCCTTTTACACAATTATTATTGCTTTTTAAATAGAATCAAAGAACAATAGAATTTAATTTCTGGCAAAAATCAGTTCTAAGATACTATCTTCTGGGAATGACAGAAGTGTACCGTGTAACAGTAATATTGAAAGCCTTTTTAAAAGATGAACATTTTGGGGGTGCCTGGGTGGTTCAGTTATTAAGCATCTGCCTTTGGCTTGGGTCATGGTCCCAGGGTGCTGGGATCGAGCCCTGCGTCAGGCTCCCTGCTCAGTGGGAAGCAAGCCTTCCCACTCCCCCTGCTTATGTTCCCTCTCTTGCTGTCTGTCAAATAAACAAAATCATTTTTAAAAAATGCACATTTTTGGGGGCACCTGGTGACTTGGTTAAGTGTCCGACTCTTGATTTCAGCACAGGTTGTGATCTCAAGATTGTCAGATTGAGCCCCACATCGGGGTTCACACTGGGCATGGAGCCTGTTTAAGATTCTCTCCTTCTCCCTGTACCTCATCCCTGTGCCCTTGCTTCCTCTCTTTAAAAAATTTTTTTAAAAGATGCACATTTTCATGTTATACAGAACCTTTACAACAAATGTAGAGACAGAAAATACCATCTGAACCCACACTCCATGATGTTACCTATTTTGCAAGGTTAATTCATCTTGCTTCTGATTGCTTGATCCTGTGGGAAAGGACTACTGGCAAAAAATGAAGGATAAAAGTGGAAATGAACACATAAACCACAAGGTACAGTCTAAGACTCAAATTGTGGGGCAGGCCAAGGGAGTTCCCTGGCATAGCTTGAATTGCAGAATGATTGCAAGTGGATGATTCCATTTGTGAATGGAGTATAATTACTATTCCAGGGTATGCCTGACAAATACTTGCTGGTGAGTAAAAGTTCATTCCCCTTCTCAACAGTTTAACATAAGAGGATAGTGTTTATTGTTTCTTTAATTCCATACAATATAAAAAGAATCAACTAAGTTTAATGCATGCTGCCTGGGAACAGTAGTAGTGTTTATGTGAAAGTATATAACATGTCAGGCCACACAAGGTAGATTGTTAAAAAGAGTTGTAATTTTCACTTAAGATTAAAAAAAAAACTTAAATTTTTGGAAGAGCTTTCCATAGTTGGGGAGGCTTTGAATCGATGGGGCCAGGAGACATATGGGTAATTTCTGAATTTTTTGTTTAATTTTGCTGTGAACCTGAAAAGTACTCTTAAAAAAATGTGTATTATATATATTATGTAATATGTGTAATACGATTTTTATATATATAAGATGGCTTTAAAAAATATATATGGAACATAAGAAAGGCAGTCCAGCAGGGGTTGGGCCCCATGCAGGGAACGCAGCCTGTTGGAGATCAGGAAGATTGGTTATACAGAGGGCTGGGGTCGGTGGGAGAGACTTGAACAAGTCAGTCAATATACTGAGGTACATGGGAGTCAGGTTTTTCACTGTCCAGGAAAGGATTAAAAATATGGAAAGGGGGGCTTGAATGAACCTGGTGGTGGTAGATTGGAATTAGATTGGTATGAACTCATGGTTTTTGTGTTTGTATGTGTATAGTATGTATGTATATTTCTTAAATGTGCACAAGAAAAAGTTATACACACACACACACTGTGTGTGTGTGTGTGTGTGTGTGTAGGAGTTTTGTCTATTAGAAGGGCCTGGGAGCAAGTGACAAAGTGACACCCACGAGCAATGAGTATTTTTAGCACCCTGTTTTTAAATACCAGTCTGTCAAAGGAATCTTTGGAAAATGTCTGATCCCAGGGCTGAAGCAGAGAACACACAAGATGGTTTTTTTTTTTTTTTTTTTTTTTAAAGATTTTATTTATTTGACAGAACGAAACACAACCAGAGAGGGAACACAAGCAGGGCGAGTGAGAGAGGGAGAAGCAGGCTTCCCGCCGAGCAGGGAGCCCGATGCGGGATGCGGGACTCGATCCCTGGTCTCCGGGATCATGACCTGAGCCGAAGGCAGTCGCTTAACCAACTGAGCCACCCAGGCGCCCCACAAGATGGGTCTCTAAGTAAGGAAGTATCCAAAGAATACTGGTGGCCTACCAGTGGACAGAGAAGCTGGCTTTCTGAGGCGCCTAGTGGCTGGGTACGACCATTTGAGCTAATACAGGATGAGAGTAAATGATTTTCTCCCACTGAATAGGAATACACAAATCCATTTTGATATAAATGAATAATAAGTGAGCGAAGAGAAAGCCTTCTTTATAGCAAAATGTCCATTAATAAAATATAGAAAGGTAAGAACTAGAAAATCACCATTGGGCAACTATCACAGTAATAATTCAGAATTCAAGAAACCTAAGAGCAGGGAGTGAAAGTTGAATGAACAAACTATGTAGTCTCCAAGTATCACCTTTGCAAAATACGTAACATAAAGCTAGATATTAACTATAAAAGGAAATGTAGTTAGAAAGGTAACTATAGTGGTGAAGCCTACGCAGAAGACCACAGTTAATATTGGCTTTGTAGAAGAGCCTGGCATTAGGGGTAGGGGATTCCCTGCTCAGTGGGGAATCTGCTTCTCCCTCTCCCTGTGCACCACCCCCACTCATGCTCACTCTCAAATAAATAAAATCTTAAAAAAAAAAAGAAGAAACAAAGAATTAGACACACCAAGAAGAGCACAGCATCACTTCTCTAATATTCTGTCACAAATACATACTCTGAATCCAGTCATAAGGAAGCACCAGTAAGACAAACTCCAGTGGAGGACCTCTATAAAACAAAAACCTGTAATCTTAAAAAATACTAGGGTCATGAATGTTTGAATGAAACTGCAGAAATTTGATCACTAGGAGGAACATATGATCTTAGTCTGGATCCTTTAGCTATAAAGAACACAACTGGGCAGCTGGCAAAATAAATAAAATTATCAAACTTTGTTCAAAAACTTTTATTTACTATAAAGACAAACACCAAAATAGGTACAAATACTATAAAATTGGTTCAATGGGGTAAAAATTTTAATTAAAATATCTCGATATATTTAAAATAACAAAGGATACATTTAAGCCAAATTTTCTTAACCCAGAGATTTTTTTTTTTTTTTTTTTTGTAACATTTGCTTACACAGTAAGGTGCTAATAGAAGTTAGCCCTTAAGCCCTGGAAGTCTTAGGAATCATAGTCACACAGCAAATATAATTTCATTGTGAAAGTGAACTTTGGTAGAAGAAAAATCTATAGGACACCTGAGGTAGTAGAACCTGGAATAAACAGCAGTAGACATTATTTACAACTTCTGAGTACCAAATAACATTAAGAACACAAAAATAATTACACAATACAATTTTCAGTCCAGCTTTGATCCAAAGAAAATAAGAATATTATATCACATTTGCATTAAAAACAAAACAAAACAAAAAACAAAACACCACAATTACCAGCAAGCTGAGGGAACTGCAAACAAACTCAAACAATGGATTTGGACATCTAGAGGCAGTTTGAGTTTGAAATGTGGTGGGCATGGTGATCTACAAAGTAATACTGATTAGCTGAGGTTCCTCAGTTTATACAGTTTACATTTCTGTCAGACACAGTATTAATCTGACCAGTGATGATCTTCCAGTACATAAAATGGCAAGAGTGCATCCATTAAAGCTTGCACATGAGAAACTCGGAAACAATCTTATTAGGGTTGTGAAAGTTCTAAGTAGTCACACACACAGAAAAGACAGAAAATAAAAAAGTCAAGTACAACACATTTAGAGCTACCAAACTTCACATTTCGGTACTATTTTTAACTCTTCAAATATTGCCAATCTTCCAAAACAAAGGAATGTAAAATTTCACTAAGAGACACATTCACTTAAAAAAAAAACAAAAAAACCCCTAAAAAAACAAAAACCAAAACCCAAAAAACTGCCTTTAAAAAATTATATGTACTATATCCCTGTAAACTTATCTTGTAACTTATTTTACTTCCAATTTGTGATGTACATTTAAAATGTACTCTATATAGCTTATTTAGCTTATCCTGAGTCTTTGAGAATAACCAATTCTGTTTCACTCTGCAGTAATTCAACTGGCTTCTGAAGAGTTAAAACTTCTCATCTCAAAAAGTTGTATTAAATATTTAAAGACTCATAAAAAAAAGGATAAAAGAGCTGCCATCTTCCTTCAGGATTCCATGCATCTGAATTCAGCTCAGATGAAAACCATTAGATGATTGTGCAAAATCCAAGAATTAGTGTGTAAGTCAAATTCAGTTTCACTTTTCTTTCTGAACACGTTTTAAGAGTTCCAAGAAAATTTAGTTTGTAAAAACACTATTACTCATTGGTAGTTATTAGTTAAATTTTCTTTATCCAGCCAGGCCTACTGTAAAGAGATAATGCATGGTAGAAGGAAAATAGCAGTTTAATGTTATTAGTGGTGATGGATGACGAATGATGGATTGTTACATACAAGGTAAGACCTTCAAAGGTGTGATGTTTCCTACAAAAGAAACCAATACATTAAAAAAAAAAAATCAAATTTCAAGGTCATCTTGATCTTGGTTTTGAGCTGCATCACAGAGAACAGTTGATTTTCACTTAATTTATATTTAACCTGCATGAAAAAAGCAGTGACTGACTCAGTGAAGGTAGTATTTTATTGTATTCCAATTTTAAAAACAAATAAAATTAAATCTGTATTAAAAAACCTCTTGCAATAGCAAGATATTTAATAAACTCTAGTTCACACCTAGTTCTATTTTTTTCTGGTTTGAAAAGATCACCTTTCCCTGAATATTAAACAAAAGTAAAGGTGAAATGAAAATACAGAACCATGATTTTCAAAAACGAAATGAATGGGCCAACAGTAAAATGCACAGTGAACCACAATTGCCCAGGCATTTAAAAAATAAAGGTCAACTGTGGTTCATAAAAAAGTTATCATTAAAAATATATTTACTGCTACTTATAGTATACTCTGACCTAAAAGAGGCAGATACTGATTTATAGCCAGTGACCAAAAAAACTGAACGGAATTGCAGAACCCCCTGCTTGTGATCATGATATGAAATGGAGGAATAATTGAGACATTAAAATAGATCCTGAGCCCCTCAGCTGCTAATATTGCTGAAAAAGTGCTCCAAAAAACCCAAAAATATGCTTCTAATTAGTCATGCAAACTTCACTGCTTTCCTATTTACCTATGGCCAGTTCTTTGAAAGGCACGGTTTACAGTTTCTGCACAAATTGTGGGCTTTTGCATACTAAGCTTAGGTACAGATCATGATTTGTCAATCACATACTTAGGTAAGGTCCTGTTCATAGCTGTTCGGTGGCATGAAGGCCAGCAGATTATCAGCGTGGTTCCCCACAAAAGTTATGCCTTGTTGAGCATCCTGTCTCCATCAGAGTTTATAATTGGCTACCACGTAGTACGAAAGACTGGATGCTTCAGTAGCTCTCTTGATGGAGGCCTGTCCTGAGGTTGAAGTTCTAGACACCGAAGAGCCACATCTCGTAAACCAGGAGACAGATGTGAAGGGATCGATGGAGCAGTAGTTGCACTTGCAATCTGTAAGAAAAACCACTAGTGTGTTGACACTCTGCGCAGTTGGAACTCTGTAGTAAACATGCATCCATCCTGTGCACAGAACGGAAGCTGAAGTGTGTGGACTTTCTTCTGACAGAATCTATGGAAAAACTCACCCACTGGATGGGAGGCTTCCTCCAAGAACCTTCAAATTTTAGGATTTTTAGAATTTGACCAAGTACATCCTGAGCAGATGGATCTATAGATTGCCCTCATTGTCTCAAATGAACATGACTGAGGGCATCAAAATGGTTAGACAGGCAGGTAAAGTATTTACTTTATACTATATGCTCTCCTACTTTTTTTATTATTCAGCACAGAGAGCTATTCAAAGTGAGAAAGACCACACCTGTCTATTTGGCACATCAGACACATAGCTGCACCACAGGAGGAACGTCTCTAAGTACGGGAAGGACCAGAGGTGGTTATGACAGCAGGGAGGCGCTGGGGTACCAGTGCAGTGGACTTTGCTTTACTCCGGCCCAGAGGTAATCCCAGGAAGTATGGGCATGCTGTCATGATACCCATTTTAAAACCAAGAAAACAGGGTAGATGAAGTAAGTCATTTCCCTAGTCACAAGGCTGTTAAAGGCTGGACCATGGCTTGAAACCATGTCTGTATCATTCCAGAGCCTGATTTTTAAAAAAATTTACATTCAATTAATTAACATAGAATGTATTACTTGTTTCAGGGGTAGAGGTCCATGATTCATCAGTCTTATATAATACCCAGTGCTCATGACGACACATACTCTCCCCAGTGTCCACCATCCAGTTACCTCATACCCCATCAGAGCCCAAGCTTTTAAACTAGCACATGTCTGAAATAAAAGCTAAAATTCTCAACTATTATACTCTCCTCTGCTGGCAACGGACAGAATGGATTTGAGCGTTGTCAGAAAGGTAGAACAGACAGGGTTTGGTACCTGAGCCAGTGCACTGTTTGCAGTGACCTTACAGAGCCGTACTACTGTGCAAAATGAGGACTGACTATACATGCTGCCAATATTCACCACACCATGTAAATTCCTGAAGATGTATATACGTGCATATTTATTTCAAGGAGGATATGCTTTCACCTGAGGTTGAGAGTTAAGGAGAACCCATGAAAATCTGCCTCCTGCCAATTTTAAGAGAAAGAAGTAATTTTTATATCACAGTTACCTTAAATATCAAAGCAAGATGATTGGAGTGTTTTTCTGCGTTCCAAGGTGGTTTAGCACAAGCCATTTCTATAATGGCACAGCCAACACTCCATACGTCACAGCTCCTGCCATACTGCTGACCTCTTAGTACCTAAAATAGAGAGTTAATTTGGAAATATGACTCATTAAAAAAGGAAAAGATATTCTGCAGTTATGGATCCTAGTTTTTTTTTATTTCAGATCAAAACAGTGGTACAGATAGCAACTCCACGGACAACCCTGATATCTCATTTACTCCACCAACAAGTTTAATCTCCTCTGTGGCATAGAAGTACAGAATTTCCAAACATCCCTGGTGTGCTTATGTAAACTATGGGGCCAGAGGATAACCAATTATCACTACATATAAACATGAACAGTCTGGAACACAGCAGAATAGCACTGCTTAGTTAAACTTCTTCCACTACTACTAAGACCGGCTTCTCTGTGCTCCACCTCCCTTTGGAACAGGGAGAGAACAACTGTTGAGATTCCTAATTATGTGTGCTTTGGGTGTACTACGAAACAAGTGATACAGATTACCCCAAAATTCTTTGTTAGAAATAGCCTTATAAGCAAAACTATTATTTTGTCAAGACAAAGATGGAAAGACAGGGATTAAGGGTTCTGAAATCAAAGATATCATTAAATCCTTATTTTTAGAGCCATAAGCTTCTAATTGATAAGCATATACTGAGTAACACTGCAAACTAATTTGCTATAATTCTGTCACACAGAACTCCAGATATTTTCTTTCGTCACACTCAAAGCTGCTTCTCACCTCCGGTGCCATAAATGCAATTGTCCCCAATAACTGTCCCTGAAACTCTCCTGCACCAGTTCCTTTTGATGCCAACCTGGCTGCAGCTCCAAAATCTGCAATTCTCAGTCTCTGACCTGTGCTGTCAATTAGCAAATTGGCACCTGTCAACAGAAATAGCAAATGACCTTGTATGTTAAAGACAAAAGAACAAATTAAAAACGTAGTAAAATACTACCAACAAAACAAGACAGTAACAAAGCAAGTGGACATGGAAGGATTCAGCTAAAATCTTCCCTCTGAATTTACTTCGTTCTTGGTAAAGGCACACATACAGGTATCAACAGTGCAAAATAAATCAAATCCAAATCCTCAGAGGGAAGATCAAAGTAACAAGACAGAAGGAAATAAAGGTAAACATTTAATGAAATGTTACTAAGTCCTGAAAACTCTTAATGATTCCCAACAAAAATCTTCCCTCAAAATTAAAATTTTAGTGCAGTATCCATTTTAAGACAGTCCTATTGAAACATAGTCACTAGATCAAATATATACAGTAATTTCTCAATTATAACTTTAAAAATTAATTTTATAAAGTTACTTGAATATGTTACATCAAATGCTAGCCACAGACATTCATGTCAGAAAGCCAAGGTTCTTAATTAAGATGAACTGCAAAAGATTTGAAAGAATTTTTCTCAAAAGAAGTACATGACATCCCAATTATTCTAAATAAAACCAAGGAACAGGAACTTTTGGGGAGGCAGTAGGTCATGAGACCAAGATAGGAAATCAGAGACCTGATTTTTATACCTGTTTGCCATCAAGTAGCAGTAGGACTGGAAAAATCATAGTCTCTCCAAAGAAGGCAGATTACATGACTCCACAGGTTCCTTTCACTTCTATTAATTCTAGTGATTTGAGTTACTCAGGAAAACAATCCCATAGTTGATCTCAAGTTAGAAAACTATCGACAAAGGTCCTTATTTTCTATTTATTGCTAATAGGTAGTAATTAAAAGAATACCTACCTTTGACATCTCTATGAATGATCTGGTTTTCATGCAGATAAGAAAGGCCACGAAGTAATTGTTCAGTATAGTTAATAACTACTGATTCCTTGAAGGCTCCATATTTACTGAGCAAATGAGCCACAGATCCCCCTATAAGACAAGCATATAATAATTATCAGAAACCCAGTCAAAATTAAAACTGTTTATTATACTTTGGTTACATAAGCTTGTGCCATAAAAGCTCACATTCACATCTGAAATGTTAAATTTATAGTCTGCATCTGAAGTGAAACTGATTTTAAAACTAACATATTCCGGGGATCTCAAAACCCATTAATTAGACATTTTCATCAAACTTTCATGAACTAGTGTTTTGGAAGGTCAAGATTTCAGAAAGCTTTAAAACTTAATTTTGCATGGAGCTATTCCTGCAATATACTATTCACCTCTCTCTCTTTTTGACCAAGATATACAAAATGCCTTTCTTAATAAGACTTAGGTTAAGAGTGCTAACATGTTATTTTGCAGAAGGTAGAGAGAAGCCAGACCAGAGAGGAGCCAGAAGATCCAGCATGAGGCTTCATATTCTACTGTTTACTAGCTCTGACCTGGGACAGGTCACAAGCTCAGTAAACCTTACATTGAGAAGTATTTCTAATAGTCAACCTAAAAACAACAATCTACAGAGCTACAACCAATGTCAGAGAACAACTAAAGAACAGATATGAAAATAGAAATCCACTCCTTCAGATGCAAAAAATCTAAGAAGTTAAAACAAGCACTATTCATTCATTACATCCCAAGTTGCTTGTTTTACTATATGTATGATACGATACCACATAAAATTGTTTTTAAAGGTTCAACTTTATGCTTCAGTGCTAGTTTATCTAACAATACTTTCTCCAAGTTATACCTTAATTTCATTTTTACATTGTCATATTAAAACATCTCAAATCTGTCCAACTGATGATGGCCACCTGGAAAAATATGGGTCTTAAACATAGCTGGTTTAAAAAAAATCATTCCTGTAAAAAACAGTGCTACCCAATCATTTAAAAAGAAACACTGAAAAAGTCTGAAAGGTAGAGACAATGAATATCTTATTTATATTCAAATGTAAGACAAAATGGGCAACCCAACCTTCCTTGTTCCCCTCCATCTTTGGGAGCTTTGTACTATCACTCAGTAAACTTTGCTTTACTATAGCCCAATAAACTTCACTTTGCTGCCCACCAATCAATCAATCAATATAAGACAAAGTATTTCCAGTTCATATTATGTTAGGAGTGATTTGCTTTTAGAAAAGCAACTACTTACTAAAAGTAAGTGTTTATTAAAACTGTTTTTCCTAAATGTAGTATTGGCCAGAAAGTTAAATTCATGTACTATTACTGGTGATTTAAATCAGGAACATACCTGCCATCCATTCGATGAAGAGATTATAATTGCTCTTCTCACATGTGGCTCCCAACATCCTAATGATGTTGGGATGATTCAAATGGCTCATCATTCTGATCTCTTCTCTTAATGCTTCCACTACTTCTTCTTGCTCGGAAGATGTATTTCTGACATATGTCACCTGTTTCAATAACGATGTTTACAAAATTTTGAATTCTGATTTCACTAACAATCTGATCTAAAATGGACAAGTTCAAATCAGTTTATAGATTAACAAGAGTTGGCATCTATGCTCATGGGTATAATGTAGATACTTTATAAAAAACCAAATCAAACTCTTAGAAAGAAAAGAGAGTCTAGCTTAAGAAGCAGTGAAGTACCAGAGAAAAGGAAAAAACTGGGATGTAGCCAATCCTCCAAAACTGTCTAAAGATGGAATGAAAAAAGCCTATTCACAGAAGAACCAACTAAATTTAAAAATGAAAGCTTTATTATAATTTTCTTATCTTGATCAAGATGCTCATAAAAAGTAAACTATAGCGATCCCAAGATGCTGCTGCACTGGTAACACTGCTAAAAGGAATATGAAATCGTAACTCTTGTTTATAAAAAGCACAAACAACAGATACAACCTCTATGAGGCCCATCATGATGCTGCATCTTAAAATAATGATGCTTCAAGACTATACTTTCAGGGGTCATTTCTGCAGCTCATTAAAATAATCATGCTTCAGCTTTTCATTAGAATTCATGATGCTTCTGGTGGTTTGGCAGTATTTATTTTGAGATTTAGGTTTCTGAAAATACTACAGCATATGCACACACGAACATATCCTTTATTTTTCTTATTTGCTCATGCTTTGTTTTTATAATTTAAGTCATTTATGTGCTCACTAAGTATTTACCTGTTTAACAGCCATTAATGTTCCAGTTCCCACATCTTGAGCCTGGTAACAGGAAGAAAATGCTCCAAGGCCTATCTGCTGACCTTTCAGCCATTCAGTGTCTTCTCTGTAAGGTTGTTTTGCTTTGGTATGTCCTGGGAGAGTTTCTGGTGTCTACATATTAAATGAAAGCAATCTTTTTACTGTTAAGTTAAAAGAGGAAAAGTTTGTGAAATTAGTCTGGCAAAACACTATTCTTGTTTGGTCTGGCTTCCCAGACCACCTAAAAGGCAACCTCTGAAGGGACAGTGTTGGTGACTAATGTCAAATGCAGAAGTGATCGCCATTACAGAAGCAACCAGAAATGCCTCTGAAATAGGCAGGGAGTGTTTGTGGTCAAGCAACAGTACAAAACTGTTGTATAATTCTACATGAAAAACTGCTTCTGACAATTAACTCATGTGAAAAGCATCATTTCTGAGTTAGATTTCTTTTAGCTTGGTCCAAGGAAACTCTAATCTCTTCAAGACTATACTTACATCCTGTTGAATAATGATGATATCTTCTCCATTTTCAACTTGCAGTTGAGGAACTATGGGGAGGGCATCCTGAGACGCTGACATTGCCATGGCAATTGCTAAAGCTTCTTCTTCTTCAGCTTCCATCTTTTCTTTGCATTTCTGATTATGATTCACATCATCTTTGTAGGTATCATCATTTTCATCCTTTTCGGGAGAGAGCACGGCAACTTCTGACTTAAAAGTTACTGTTGTGTCACTTGAAGGCATAGATGCTTCAAGAAGGTCCTCAATACTGGAGTTGAGCTCTGTATTGACATCTAATCTGCATTTCTCTTCTACTGGGGTGAACACTGTCTCCTCACTGGGTATGACAGCATTACTGCTATTGCTGCTGCTGCCAAAGCTGTCATCACATTTGGCAGTGTTGTTCAGATCAAGTGTCATGCTGGTCTTTGAGGCATCTCCCTGTTTACTTGTATTGCCTGGGGTAGGTCGAGATGGCTTTGGCCTGTGTAGATTACTAGAGGGCAGGGGTCTTGACTGAGTAAAGATGGGGGAAAGTTTATCTGAGTCTCTGTTTTCGGAACAGTTTCTCTGGAACTGTAGAGAGAACTTGCGCTGTGTTTGAGGAGATGCAGAAGGTATTTTGCAGGGAATGAATCCCTGAGGTCTATGCTTAGAGACATCTATTCCAGTGCCAGTTGGTGCAGAGGGGGCAGATGAAGAAGGCGTTGACAAGGGTGGAAACATTAGTGGGGAATGATGAGATAAAGGAGAGGTGTTCAAACACTGACTGTGGGGTCTGCCTTTTGTTTGAACCATTGGCTTTGGTTGCTCCGTTGTTGTTGAACTGGGAAGGCCTACTGAAATGCTGCCCAGTCTGTCAGTAGTGTCCTCTGAATTGGCACTCAGTTTTGTAGCACACAGTCCTTTTCCAGTTTTCTCTAAATGGTCTGTGTGCTCAAGGGAGCTTGAGGTTTCTGGACAACTGGTAGGGACAGACGCCCGCAAAAGGCTCTCATGTTGATCCTCCAGAGCGTCTCCTAGGCCCAGCTGGATGGCCTCAGCAATTTCCACCTCATCTGCAATAGCCATCAAACGACGACGCATCCTGGTAAAATGAGTGGAACTGGAAACATTCAGCATTTCTAATAGTTTTGAAAATACGTGGGGTACTGCAGTAACCATTCTTGCGGAACTCAGATATATCCTTCGGGAGAGTTTACCAACCATTGAGTGGGAATTATCAATGGACTGCAAAGCAAAGGTTAAGAGGGACAGCAGCTTTTTATACCTGAAAGGAAAAACAGTCAATTACCAGACAAGTCAAAATTACTGCAAAATATATGCAAATAAAAAAATAATAATTTACAGCTTATCCATTTAAAAAAATGTAATTTCAGAACAAAGGACCTATTTTTAATTAAACAGCATAGACTTGAGGTTTTTATATCAATCACAGATTAAGGTATTAGTAACCTATACATGTTCTGTAACTTCTGAGTCTTTCATGAATCTAAAATATGTCCTTCTTAGGGGGGGTGGGGATGGAGTAGAAAGGAAGAATAAAGTAATATATGTGCCGAAGAAAAATTACCTGACTTCAACAGGTTCAGCTTGTGAAACATCAGTACTGACAATATGAGGGTAAAATTCAGCAGGAAATTCCAACAGCAGTCTGTCTATAAGACAAAGGCGGCCCAGAAGTTCTTGCCAGTTGTTTGATTCAGTTTGGTTTCCAAGAATACAACTTAAGACATAATCAACACCACCAATACCAATGGATCCTATGAAAAGGAAAGCAAGAATAATTGAAAAAGTGATATTAAAATCTAAAACAAAACATGATCAAAATAGCATAATGCCAAGGACAATACTCTAATTATATTCATTTTAAGAATTTCTTAGGAGTTCCCTGGATAGCTCAGTCACTTAAATGGCCGACTCTTGATTTTGATTCAGGTTATCATCTCAGGGTCCTAGGATTGAGCCCCAAGTCTGCTCCCTTGCCCTCTGTGCTATCTCTCTTGGATAAATAAATCTTTTAAAAAAGAAGGAATTTCTTAGATTAATTCCTGTTTCTAATGTTAGCTGACTCAATCAATTTATACAATTACTCTAAAATCCTGTCTGTATACATCTGCCCTATCAGAGATTACAGCATGAGACAGTCGGCGAAGGAAAATGGTAGGAGCTGCTATACTATTATTAAGTAAAAAGTTATTACCAGCTTTAAGTATTTCTCTGCCAACTGCCAACTCTCCTGCTTGGCCTTTGCATAATTCCAGCAGTGTTGATATAGACAGCTGACTTGTACGACTAAAAATGAAAGAAGCAACATCAGACGTGGATCTTAGATAAAATACACATTAATAATGTAATGCTATGTGAAAAGGTGGGGAAAAAAGCTTCCACAAGTGTTTGCTTTTCCACCAGTAAAATCACATTAACAATATTCCTATAAATAATATTATTTAAGGTCTAATTTTATAATTTCTACCTCATTTGTGTTAAGCACAGAACTTTTACTAGTTGCTCTTAGAGAGCAAGTCCTGATTTAAAAAGCAAACCAGATAAAAGGTGTATTTTGATTATTTCATTAAAATAAAAAAAATTCGTTATGATTTCTGAATTTCCAGTAAGAATCTCTTGCATTAAAAATAAAACCTTCCCATCTAAAATTTTTTCTCTTATATAGCCTGAGTGAGTTCCAAATACCTTGAAATCTTTTTACTGTATTTTTTTTTATAATGTTCAGTCATTGAAGGGACCAAGTAAGCAACCTAATTTTAGTATTCGGGAAAGTACACAACAAATGCCACAAAAGCAATGAAGTTCTCAGGAAAATAAGTACTCTAATCCTGAAAAACTAATTTTTCTATGCATTTTGCAAATTATTTGTTAATTTGCTTAATGTTGTTCAGGTATTATAGTATTCTCTCTGAGCAACAAGACAATCTCTAATACTTCCAGTCCATGGGCTTGTGTGGAGAAAACTGAAAGGCAAAAGACTTCATGAAATGAAAAGCAAGTCAAATTTAAGCACCTAGTTTTTGAGACCAGCTGCAAACCTACAAACTACGTCATATGACTTAGGAAGGAAGACAAAAGTTGGGATGAGCAAGCTTCAAACGGGTATCATGGCTGAGGCACAGGGGAGATCCAGTGCTGACTCCCGCCTGAGATGGGCAGGACTGTGAGGAGGTGAGAATAGCCAACAACCGCTGGCACCAGCTATGCTCATTGAAGGAGCAGTGGGCAAACCAGTGGTCTCATAAAGGCACAGTCTGAGCTTATTTTTTACTACGGTCGTGCCTCACTTCTCTACCTGACTATCCTTACCCCTCCAGTTAGCATTAATTACTCTTATTCCTTGTCAGTTTTTAAGGATATTGCAGGACTATATTGAATTTATTGCTGTGTTTTCTTTTTAAGCACCAACTGTCATAGGGTAAAATTCCATTACACAGCAAATATGGAATTATTTGCTTTTTTAAGCAGATGCAATGATTTTATTGGCTACTATCCTGTATAACTCATCCTCTAAAATGAGATTATATATATAACACCTACTGTTCCTTCAACTGGACTTGAGATTAAAAATACTATTTTAAGAGCATCTGGATGGCTCAGAGGGTTAAGCCTCTGCCTTCGGCTCAGGTCATGATGTCAGAGTCCTGGGATCGAGTCCCACAGTGGGCTCTCTGCTCAGCGGGGAGCCTGCTTCCCCCTCTCTCTCTGCCTGCCTCTCTGCCTACTTGTGATTTCTCGCTGTCAAATAAATAAAATCTTTAAAAAATATATTACTTTAAGATAAAATCAGTCACAACACAATAATATGGTTATGCGTGTAGTTTGTCAGCCTGGTTTTTACTTGTCATTAGTCCTTCTCCCTCGTGTTCAACAGCTTTTAGTGTTACATTTTAATTTCAGATCTCATATTATAAAACAATATTCAAAGCCTCATGTAACAAACATGTATCAAATACTCACCAGGTGGAGGCTTGTTGCTAGGCTTTTAATATAAGAGGGTTTGAAGCAGTTCATCAATAGGGCCTTACCTATTGGCATCTGCACACTTGACTAGGATGGTATCTACAACTGGTCGGAGAAGTCTCTGCAGTTTGATTCTTTCTGCCAAACTATGGCAAGGAGTATATACTAGCATGGCTCTCAACGTTTTCTGGAAGGAAAGAAACTGAAGGTCAGTTTTCCTACATTTGAAAAGAATCAGAGACATTGGCATACTCTGAGACCATTTAATAAAATAAATTATGATAGGAAAGGATTATAACCCATAAATAATCCATGAATCCATACTGATAAAATAAATGAATAAACAGATGGGGTATAAAGAAACTCTCTGAAAGATTTCTGCAATTTGTAAAGTACGAATTTTAAAATGGTAAGTTAAAAAAGAGCTTCGAATGGCCAAAGCTCAAATAATATAAGCAACAAATTAAATGATGACAGTGCTGCTGGCTTATAATCAACAGATGAAAATAAATATCCATCAGCCTAAATGGGTATAAACTTAAAAACTGAAAAAATACATAAATTACGGGGGAGAAGAGACTGTTCCTTCCTCTTGATAGAAGAATTCCAATTAATTAATATAGAAGGAATGAGGGAAATAGAAAATCATGTTAGAGTGCCATAATAACTGCTGTAGGCAAGATCCACTGACAGACGCTAAAATCAGTGGGCAAAATTCATAAGAAAAACAGAGGATATTTGCACAGTCTCAAAGTATCTCTCCCCAGTCATTTACTAATAGTAACTTTATAGCAAGAAACCCAAGACATCTCCTTAACCAAATAATGAAAGACATCATCTCAATTAGTAAGACTTGACATCAACATCACAGACCCCTTGATGCAGTGCACTAAGAATGGCACATCACCTCTCGAATTCTTTTTTTTTTTTTTTTTTTTTTTTTAAAGATTTTATTTATTTGACAGCGAGAAACACAGCGAGAGAGGGAACACAAGCAGGGGGAGTGAGAGAGGGAGAAGCAGGCTTCCCGCCAAGCAGGGAGCCTCATGTGGGACTCAATCCCGGGTCTCTGGGATCATGACCTGAGCTGAAGGCAGTGGCTTAACCAACTGAGCCACCCAGGCATCCCTCACCTCTCGAATTCTTATGAAAAATGCATAAACTCAATAAAATCATGAGAAAATATCAGATAAAACCAAAATGAGGGACACTTTTCAAAATAAGTGGCCAGCACACTTCAAGAATGTCAAGATGTATCCAAGACAAGGAAAGACTGAGGAACTGTCGCAGATGGGAAGAGATTAAGGGAGCATGGTAATTAAAGGCAATGTGAGTTTCTGGACTGGATCCTAAAACAAAAAAGACATTAATGGAAAAACTGAGTAAAGTCTGTGGCTTACTTGTAAAGGACACTTGCAATAACTGGGGATATCTGAATATGGACTTCGTAAGTATGTAATAATAATGTTATTATTGCTAAATTTCCTGAGTCTGCTGATTACATTGTGGTTATACAGAATGTATTCCTTCTTGAAAGATACACACTAAAATATTTGAGCTGAAATGTCATGTCGTGATGCCTGCAAATAACTCTCAACTGGTTCATCAAAGAATTATATATGGTAAGGGAGGGGAGAGGAAAACAGGAAGGACGAAAACGAAGGGAGAAAGAGAATGGAGAGCTTTAGGGGAAGAAGCCATTTCTGCCTCCACTGTGCATGTCATACTAGTAATTATAGAGGTATCAAGAGTATAGTCTGATTCTGAGAGTCCTTTCACTCCACAGTTCACAAACTGGATGGGCAACTATCTGAGCTTAAGAAGAAACAACCAGACAGTAAGGCAGTACATTGAACAATCAAGTATGCCTGAAGGTTTGTGTTGGAAAATAGTAAGAAAAAGAGGTTAAAAAGTTGAGCCAAGAACATTGGCCTTTACAGTATGCTGGTGCCTGGATATTCTATATGAAAAAACAGACCATGGTAAGATGATTTTGGGAAATAATGCATTCTACTTCTTGCTCTTATAAATTCCTAATGTACATTAGCTTACTGAAGGTTCCTAGAAGCCTTGCAGTGAACGGACCCACTTAACTTGTGTAATTCATTGTTCATCAATTTTAACTGAACACAGAACTCTTTCTTCAGGGGAAGTTTTTATAATCCTGCCATATTGCCACGGAATATGCTTTTGGAAATGCTGCTAACCCTCTAGGGGTTTCTAACCTAGAGAATAATAAAAGTGGTCTTTAAGGAATACTGATGGCTACTCTATAATCAGTGTTCTTACAGTATGCCACACATTATGGCAAGAGATTTTACACAGTTTCATTTCAAACCTAACAGGTAGCAGTTTCATTATTTTATATATGAAAAAAGCTGAAATTTAATGAGTCCTAAAGTCACACTGCCAGCAAATGGAAGAACCAGAATTTCCATCAAGGCTTCTATAATCTTGACCTCATGTTCAGATTGCCTAGGCTAGTTCTAGTTTAACTAGCAGATTATTCAAGTATCCCGGTTAGGATGATAAATTATGAAATCACTCAGTTCTGACTCCAAATTCATGTTCATAACCATCAGGGTATATTACATCCCTAAAAGAAGATTTACTGGGCATAGCTGTTGCAGGATGGATTACAAGATGACTGAGAGTAGAAGAAGCACAGACATTAATGAGTTTAAAAACGAACTATGAGGTAAGAATTATTCTAAAGCAGTGGTTGTGAACTGGGGCAGTTTTGACCCTTGGGAACACTCAGCAATGTCTGGAGACGTTCTTGGTTGTCATGAAGGAAATGAGAAGGAGAAGGGAGGTTTGCTACTAATATTTAGTGGGTAGAGGTCAGGGAAGGCACAAGCAGCACCCTGGCCCCCAACAAATAATTATCTGGCTCAATGTCAATAGTGCTGAGGTTGATAAATCCTGTTCTAAAGATACGTACACTCAGAATGGAGAAAATCAACTTAGCCTCCAAAATTACATATTAAACAACCTCCTCATTCCATCCCACTCACGAAAGACAACTTCTAATAGCTTCAACTAGAAAAACAACTCCATCATCTATGTCATGGGACCCTCCTCTGTGAAAAGGATCCTGAATTTCCATGCAACAATGTTTATTAATAATCAGTTCTCCTTAATGTCTGAAATCAAATTTAAAAAAATTAAAGTAACTATGATCACCTGCTATCCCATAAAGCATTTTTAATTTTATGTTTAAGGTATAAGGAAAATTTAAAGATATGAACAGCAAGACATGGCTATTTTAGGGGAGAAGAGTAACCAGTATATAAGAAAACCTGAATAGAGTAAAACAAGTAAAATCCAAGGGAAAAGATTAAATGGAAAACTACAATTTCTTGGGATTATGGAATAAAAATCTGGATTTTCCAAAATTAAATCAGGTAAGGTAGTTTCACTGGATTTGAAGAGTGAGATATATAAGGTCTAAACAAAAGGAAACAAAAAACCCCACCCCTCATGCTTTGGTTATGTAATAAAGCTACTTACTAAAGCAGCAACGTACACTTTGTAGACAGGGTCCGCACAGACCATTGACAGAACGTTGCAGCAAGCTTCTACCACATCTCCTGAGATACTGGTCGGGGAAGACCCACTGCTGGCTCCAGCACTTGGGCTGCTTCTACCGTTGCTCCCAGAATTTCCAGTGCTCTCCCCATTTGCCAATAGCAGAGCCCCACTAACATCGTGGGAAAGACGCCTGAGAGCCATCTCTCTTACATTCCAGTTTCTAGAAAATAAGCAGCCAACGAGTTCCATTCCAAATACCTACAATCAAACAAATGCAATGAATTCAATGTGAAGAAAAACTGATGAACCTCAAGTACTTGAAAATAAGCATGATTTTTGATTACTAAAGGAAAATTGTGGACATTTCTTAAATCTTCATCAATCTGCACAGTTTCAATTATGTCCAGCCACTTAAAAATCAGAGGGGGGAATTTTATATTCAAGTTTAATTGGTAATCATCCAAACTCCTTAACATTTATCAGCACAAATCAAATTAAGAGTGAATTCCATTAAGTAATGAGATGGATATGTACATGTTTTTGTACTCTTATACTTATGACAAAAAAAATCTGTGAAGAACCCCAACTTTGTATTAAGGTTAGTTACAGAGAAAAAAAACGGAAACAAGATAAAGCCAAATCAGAAAAGGCATTGGAGTGTCCAAGAGATAGGGTATATCTCCTACAGATGACAGTGGCAAGTCAAAAACTTCTAACGCGATTTTCGTCCTGTAGAAAAAGGTTAAAGAAAAAAAATACCCTCAACAAAACAGATGGAACTATAACGAAGGGAGTGGAAAAATCTGAAGAAAAAAACTCGTGTTCAAATCAACAAATCACCATGCCTGCAAAGCCCAAGACTACCTAAATAAAAGAAAGGGTACATGGTCGTGACATAACAATTAGCTAAAAGTAAACCTAAAACCTAAGATAACTTACCATATGAAAAATTTTCTGAATTTTAGAGATGAATAAACAGTTTTAGGGCAAATAAATGATTTATTTAAATGTGTCTGTTACAAGGTGACAGTAAAGGAGAATAAATCAACTAGAATATAGTCAACTTATTATATGCCTGCTGCAGTGTTAAATAGCATACCATGATCTAAGTCTTCATTCTGTTTTATGTCATATTCTTAATAAAAAACTAGGAGTAGATAGCATAGTCCAGCCTAAAGCTTAAGCAAAACTGACTACACCACTGCCTTGAAAGAATGGCATCCAATAGCTCCTGAGTATCAACTTTGAAAGTTCTCTTGACTCATGTAGGGGCAGGTGAGAGCCAATGTTCAAATACCATTAATGAACCAGATAAAAGAAATAAGATGTTAGTTAAGTTTGCAAATTTTAATAGATTCATCATAGGTTTACTTACATGCTGAGAAAAGAATTCAAAAGCTGCAGGACTATAACAGTCATAAAAAGAAAAAGGAAATCCTAATGACATACAAGCTGAATGAGTTAGTGTGTCTGTTTACAAATTTAATAGTGTTAAACAGAATTTAACAGATTATTGAAAACATTTTATTTCACTACTGTCTGTTGGAGATGTTGTTTAGTCTGGGATTCTACATTTATAAAAAATAGTAGACTTAGGAGACAACAACAGAGAAAATCACTAGACTCCAACCAACCAACCAATAGAAATTCCAATTTACTGAGGAAGAAAAAACATTTCATCAGAATATAAAGTAATACTGGAAACTGCCCTTTCAAACAAAAATGGCTAATGCATTAGGCAAAAGCCATACTTTTTTCCCCTTATTCATCCACTCAGTAATTATTAAGCAACTACTATATGCCATGAGGATCCAAAAAGAGAAACTGAGTTTAAATGGCAATGACAGAAATTCTTAGTAGAAATGGGATTAAACATTTGAACAAGTAAGCACTGAAGGAGTCTAGCCTCTATCCTTAGATAATCCTGATGTCTGATGGTTCAGAAAGAGATTTTAAAAGATGTGGGAGGTGAGACTCAAGAATTTTTGAAGTTTCAACTTTAATAAGCAGCAGAGTGTTAACATCAGAGGTAAAACTTTCAATTCTATCAGTCATGATGGAGGCAAGCAAAAGTACTTTCTTAAATTATAAATAACTGGGAGATAGCTACATCAATTGGTCTATAAAGGTTTATTTGAGAAATGAAGAATAAACTACTGACCTGAATCCATGGCTCAGCTAAATCTTTGTAAGCAGGAGGAATCTGCTGAGTTCCATAATGAGTAAGGTTTAAATTGCTCTCCTGACTCCTCCGTTGGGATCCAGCCAATGGCGGCTGCTGTGCAGCTCGCAGGGAAGAAGGGGACTCCACAGGGCTTGACAGCTCATGGCTAAATGAAAAATTAACAAAAGCTTGTTAAAAGATTTAAATAACACTTCAAGAACATTTTTATTAAACATATCTAAATCACTAATTCAAAGCTGTTACCTGTAGAAATCATGAGATCTCCACTTAGACCTACAAAGGGGACATATTAAAGGTTCTCTATTTCTTCTACATTCTTCTGCCCCTGAAAAATTGAAGGAAAAAAACTTAAAAAAAAATAAATGCTTAACATTTAGTAGTTGTATTTAACAACTGCTGCTAATGGCTAGTAGGGGTTTATATTGAAGGAACCTCAAAAAAATACTTTGATGTATTTACCTGAAGCAGGCAAACACAGGAGGTGAAATTATTCTGATGCATGTACCTTTTGCAAATGCTATTTTTTTTAGTTACAACATGTATTTTGCTGTTTTATAAAACATTCTGTGCACTTGATTACCTGGTAAAGTCATTCCAAATCTTGATTTCACGTTACCCTATCATGCCTGCCCAGGTCTTCTTCTACCTCCTCACCTCCAGGTACACCTTCCAGAGCAGAATTATGTTTTTAATTCTGTGCATACCTTCCATTACTACATGTATCTCACTGTATTACATTTCTTTACTCACAAAGCTATCTCTTAACAGATCCTAAACTCCAATTTGTTGAAAGCTTTACATAAAAGCCTAGATATATTTCTCTTCTCTCCCCAGTCACCCCAGAAGCCAGGTTAAAATCCTAAATAATATCGTTGACTCAAAGTAACCGTGCTGAGTAAGCACAGGGAGAAAAAGAGCCACATACAGATTGACATGCAGTGATGATGCAGCTTGTTCCTGCAGCCATCTTCACACACGGTAAGACTCTCTTCGTCAAGCATACCCAACAAGCAAATAGGACACATCTGTTCCTCCTCATCTTTTATACTATGAGGAA
The DNA here is from genome assembly GCA_004023965.1 of Spilogale gracilis. Taxonomy (NCBI): domain Eukaryota; kingdom Metazoa; phylum Chordata; class Mammalia; order Carnivora; family Mephitidae; genus Spilogale; species Spilogale gracilis. Next base: position 210,805 of record PITA01000056.1, read on the forward strand.
GGAGAAAGGAAAGTATTAAACGCTGAAGAATATAATACAGAATTAACACTAGAGCTAAAAACAATTTTGGATTCTTTACGAAAAAATTCATTAGAAATTCTTGTTAGGAGTATCTTCTATTGAACTATTTGAGAAATATTTATTTCTCCTATTGCTACACAGTAATTTTAAGTAAGTCACACACCACTAGTATTTATAGATTATGGGTATGTGTTAACCTTTCCTTGCTATGAATACAATTTAGTATACGAAGTACAATCTTAGAGACCTCTGTAGCCCCACAATTCTGCAATTGTACCTTTTGAACAAACTGCTGTAAGATCTGACTGTATGCAAACATGTGATATACCAATAGTATCAAGATTTCAATTACTGAAAAGGACCTTAGAGCTCATCTATCCGTGTAAGTCTGAAGACCCATCACAGGCACTTTTTGTGGGTCTGTAAACTGGTCCTACTTCCCCAGAAACTAAGCTAGAAACATAAGTCATATTGTTAATAAGCAAAACCCTTCAAATAAACACACACATATATAAAAGACTATTCACAGAGTACTATTTAGCATAAAGAAAAAAAACCAAATGAACATTAAAAGAAGGTTAAAAAAAACAGTACACCACACACTGTGAATCTTTTTAAAAGGATCCAAGACATCCATAAATAATGACAGAGACATCCACAATATACTATACGGGGGGGGGGGGGGAGGAGGAACATGACAAAATTCTAATTTGTCTAGAATAATTTCAATTTATGGTAAAATTGCAACTTTACTGTGTATATTTGAAGTATATTGTTTATATTCAAATACTCTTAATACACAGTGCTTTTAAAATCAGTAAGGAAAATACTTCTAATTCAGTAGTAAAATAGGCAAAGAAGATAAAAAGGCAATTGAAATGAAAAATACCAAGACAATTAAGTATGAAAAATGAAGTACAAAATGCATATTAATGAAACCGTATCTTTTTAAAAAAAATAATCTGATTGACACAAATTGTATAGGTTGGTAACATCTGGCCTTGGTATTGGCATATCCTAAACAAGTTCTCTTGTTTACTGCTGGTGGGAGTAAAAACTGAAATTTTTGGAAGGATAGGTGGTAGTATTTCTTAAATTACCTAATGTACATATGCATGACCTAAAAAAAAAATATTTTCTAGGATGCTACCTTACAGAATTATCTGGAATATATAAACAAAGCAAATTTATTGTATTTAATGGGCAAAAAATTGGGTATACTAAGTGTCTATTAATTTTAACAACGGCAAAATAAATTGTGCCCTATCTACATAATCTTATACAGCCATGAAAAGAAAGTAATGTGTATTTTTGTACTGACTCAGGAAAATGGTCCTGGTATCTAAAGTTAAAAAAAAAAAAGTTTCAGATCAAAATATAAAGCATGAATTTTATATTTGTTTAAAAAAAGATGAGAGAAATACTGTATATGTATAAAAAACAATGCAGGGAAGAGTTTTATTTTTATTTAATTTTTAAAAGTTGTAATAAACTTAACAATAGGTCTTTTGTATGCAGCTCAGACTGGAGAGAAGGGTCTTATATTTTATAAATTTCTCTTGAACCTTCATGACATCACAAGTGGCTTTTAAAAATCAGTAACAATATTTCCACTACAATATAAAGACAAGGTTCTGAAATGTTAAATAAGCTGCCAAAGAACATAAAATCAGTCTGCGGTAGGCTTTAATTTGAGGAGAATATCTCATATTCTCATATTCTACCTACTTAACAAATTCGAGTCTCTACTAAATGTAGGCTTTTCTCTGGGCCTAATATTACACTTCCATGATCTTAATCTATAGATCCTGAAAAACAGGACTGAATACCTGACAGTAAGGTAACAGTCTGCTTAAAAAACTTTCATAAAAGCTGAACAAACAGGTCCAGCAAAGTCATGATGCATGATTCCTGAGCTGAAGGCACACATACTAGTCTCTTTCCCTCCTGATTATCTGCCCCTTCTCTTTATCTCTTTTCATTATTATGGAGCTATGTGCTGTGGGGAAGTGCTGTCAAAATATGCATGTGGTAATGACAAAAATTAACAGAAACATGGCAGAAATTACTTGTACAACTATCTATAATAAACATATGAATGGCAGAGATGATCCCAGGTCAAATAACTTTCAAATTACACCAAAAATAACTTACTCAAATGACGAGGAAGAAAAAATAAAATTCCAGTTTAGTCCAGTTGCAAGTACAACTTACTACTCAAATGCTTTTCTGACTTCAGCATCCATTTATTGTTGGGCATGAATTATTTCTCTATATTCACATTTTAAGAAACCAGAAGAAACACTTCTTCTACATTTCACATTTTCTTTTTAGCACAGTTTTTTCAGAAGTGAAGTCACTTGAGCAGAGAGTAGGTATTAGCATACTGTAAGGGGAATCACATTAGCCCATAACAGCTTTTGTAAATAAAATTTTACTGGAACATAGCCATACCCATTCATTCATTTATCCTCTATGGCTATTTCAGCTACAAGGGCAGAGGTAAGTAGCTGTGAGAGACCTGATGAACCTTAAAGCCCAAAGTATTTGAAGTCACCCATAACAGTGCCACCTATTAATAACCATTAAATTCTTACTCATTATGTATGTACCCACAATACTTTTACATGAAAAATTGGGTTCACGCACAGAGTATTATAATCTGGATTTTGTTTCATGCCATTCAGTGTTCTTCAGAAGCATAATTTTTTTTTTTTAAAGATCTATTTATTTGAGAGAGAGAGAGAGAGAGAGAGAGAGAGATAGCGTGTGAGACAGTAAGCGACAAAAGGAGAAAGGGGCAGTAAAAACTGGAAAGAATCTGAAGCAGACTCCCCGATGAACTCAGAGCCTGAGAACCGGGCTCAGTCTCACAATCCTGAGATCCTAACTCTCTGAGCTAAAATTAAGAGTTGGATGCTTAACTAGCTGAGCCACTCAGGTGCCCCCAGAAGCATAATTTTAATAGCTGCATGAAATATTCCTAATATGTGTATACTTTAACCACTCTCCTGCTGGATACTGAAGCTACTCTCAATTTTTTTTTCTTCCTTCCTTGTCTTTTTTTTTTTTTTTTTAAAGATTTTTTATTTGTTTGACAGACAGAAACACAGCTAGGGAGGGAACACAAGCAGGGAGAGTGAGAGTGGAAGAAGCGGGTCTCCAGCCAAGCAGGGATCCCGATGTGGGGCTCAATCCCGGAACTCCGGGATCATGACCTGAGCTGAAGGCAGACACTTAACCAACTGAGCCACCCAAACGCCCCTCAATTTTTTCCATAATATTGTGACAGATTCATATATATAAGTCTTGTGCATTTCTCAGATTAAATTTTTGCCAAAAAAAGTATTTATTGCATCAACAAATATAAACATTTTAAAAAACGCATTTTTTTTCCAGAAAGGATATAGAACTTGACATACAGTGAAGCAAATCCTTATACAACAACTGAATTGTCTCATGATGAAGTCTCTACTAATTATCTAACCATTTCCTTAAGTTATTAAGTTAACTAAATCATTCAAGTGTTAGTTTCTTGAAATTCTTTTGTGAATATTCTCTTCATGCCCTTTGCCCATTTAGGGAACTAAGACCTTAGGTTCATTTGTCCCAATTCTGGCTTTTGTTGTTTCTGATATAATTTAAAATTGATACAATGCAATCAGGTCTCCAAATTTCCTGGTTTTTTTTTTTTTATTGTAGGCTTTAGATTTAAAAATTTGTGGTTACATGACACATTAACCTACTTACCTACACAGTATAATCTCAGTATATCAAGATGACAGTTTTGTTGGTTACCCCCATGTATATATTAGTCCAAATGAATAAATAAAACCTCCATATGATGGCCAGCCCATATTTGGAAGGTATCTTCATTTATTTTAAAAAGAAACTTTCTATTTTAACTTTGGTTACCTGGTTTTAAACATTTTTTATTTTTTCCAAAATAAAAAGCTATAGGAATATGAATCAAAAGGAGAAGGGCTCCAGAACAAGTTTGGGTCAGGAAGCTCAAGAAATAAAGGTCATTTTTTCATCCATTTAGAAGAGATAAGTAGTAAGAGAAAGAGCCTTGAACTAGAAGTCAAGATACTGAGGTTCTGGTTCTGCCTTTGCTCAGCTGAGCTGCATGACCTCTTTTGGCTTCAGTTATCACTAAACCGTGTAAATTAGAAATCTCTAATTCCCAAAAACCTATAAAAGTCTGCAATTCTAAAATCAATTCATTTAATAAAAAAATAAGAAAATTTAAACATTTACTTTTCCCATAGGTCTCCCCATTCTTTTCTTCACTAGTCCCTTGACCTGATTACTTTCTATTCTTCTTGAATTTTGAAGTAGTAATAATACTTAAAAAATTTCCTGGGATGAAGATGGGACTTAATCACTTAGACTAGTGCTTCTCAAACAGGTGCCTCAGGAACATATAGGAGGTGTCCTTTTAAGAGAAGCAGCATTCCTTTCTGAAGTAATTTAAACACTCACTTTTACATTAAAACCAATGAAAGAACCGGAGAGGGATAGGGTTGCTGGGTTATAGGGGGTGGGGGAGAAAGAAAATTCACATGAGACTTGAAATTTTTTTTCACACCTGTCATTTTTGGGCTATATCTCAGATCCTTTAGTATTATGCGCTCACTCTTATTAGGAGCTAGACAGTGGAAGAGTTTGAGAAGTGCTATAGCTTTTAAATACCTGTGATTAACTGCTACTGTAATCGCTTAATTACAAATGATTAGTGTGTTTAGAAGAACATCCTTGTGTTCTCACACATAAAACAGCTTGTAATGAGGATTCTGTGAAAATATCTATGAAAGAAGTAGTGATGTCATACAATTTAAGGTTCTACATTGGAAAGTGATTTTGCAAAACCACTTTGGCTTGTATATAATTTGTTTATAAAAGAACCAAAGACACATTTTTTACACCTCATTACATAGGGTTTACAAGAACAGAATGAGACACCGTGTTAGGTGCTTGGCAAAAAGTAATGACTGGTAGACAGTAGCCACTTATACTTGCCACCTGATTTTTCTTATGAAATGACTATTATATTCCGATTTTTAAGGTGCCATTTTTCAGCAGTGTAGTTTTTCAGGATGAAAAGTCCATATATATGTATGCAAATATGTGTGTGTACACACACATACACAGATGACCTTTCATATTGTTTACCCTTGATTTTAACTTCAAAGCCAAGATTCAGTAATTATTTTAGAGCAACTTAACAAGTAAATATAAAAAATTATCTCTAAAATTAAAAAGTAACACTGGATTAATGCTTTTAATTCCTTAAAAAGTACTAACCTGTTTTCTGAACTAGATGTAGAAGTACTAGATGATGACAATGTATGAGAATTTGACATGCGTGAAACAAACTTCTGGATGGTGTTACGAGATGGAGCTTTGATCCTGGAGCTACGCCTACTGTGATATTTCTGGAACAAACTTTCAACCTAACATTGAAAAAAGACAGTAACAATGATATTTGCACCATAATATACATATAAAGAGTTCTAAAGTTTGAATTGTCTTTTATTTCATAAATTTTTCACAAAGCCAATGTTAAGAGCTTCAAAAATAAGATATATAGCTTATGAGGACAATATTTATTAAAGCAGGTCAGCGTTTACTTTCTTTTCAATCTGGAAGAAAAAACTAGTCAATGGATTATAAGAGATAAGCCTCAAATAAATTTTAAGTACCTTCACACCTTCAAAGTGACCACTATTTAAATTTACAGGTCACAGGAAATTGTCAGGAATGAGCCATAAACATTTGTTAGCAGTTTTACTCCAAAACATTTATTAAAAATTACCTCAAAATTCTTTAAAGTTTTTCTCCATAACATTGGGTCTGAAGGTTCTAGTTGAAACACCCGGAGCATAACAAACAAGAGATGAATACAAAAAGTTCCACGCCCACAGCTGCAGTTCTGAAGAGTTAAAAGAGAACTTAGGGGTAATAAATCTGTGGTTCTATTAGAATTCCTAAGATCATTTTTCTGTATTTCCAAGTTTAACAAAGTTTCTGTTAATTTGCTTCATTATTCTTACATAGTAACATATATAAGGATATGTAAGAAAAGTCTACACTATGATTTAATCTCTTATTTCTGATGAATTTATTAAATCAAGTTTGTATTCTAAAGTACATTGAGTCCTACTATAGACTTTCACAAATACATTAAATAAAAATGATTATTAGCCCAAAATATATTTTAAATTCACTTTAGTTAACTAAAGAGAATTAACTGATCTAAATTTAAGAATGATATAGTATATACATTTGAGTTAATACCAGATACTAATAAAATGTAAAATGGTGAAAAATCCTACCTGAGGCCCGATAAACACCCGGTATTTATTGTCTGGGCTGTCTCCTCCAATCAGGAAAGAGTTGGGTCCTATTTGTTGCAGTAAGTACAGCCTGGCCCGCATAACTTTGTTTACACGGCGGTTTGTCTCCTCGGGGCTATATGGTGAGAAGCCATCTGGTGAAGGGGCTCTTCGAGGTGGTGTGATTCGCCCACTCTGAAACTTCACAACATTGTTTTCGTATTAGGTAAATTACTTACTTCTTGATAAGAAGCAATGACCTAAAAAGGGGTCATACCAGATGGCCACATGGCATTTTATATTCTGAAAAAATGCCCCAAAATATAATAATGGGACAAAATGCATTTTGCAAATGCTTTTTATCTGACATATATATCACAAGTAAACTTCTAAAATCTCAGTTGTCCTTAAAACTAATGATGAATATTTGGCCAAGTGAGACAACCATGTGGTAATTTTACAAAATGTAAGTATTTGAGTTCTTTGAAAAGTATTATGTAAACCAAGATTAAAAGCATAAAAATTCATCCATAAGCAAGCAAAATGACTTGTTTCTAGTGATAAGTATTAAACACCCAATTTCCTGGCTTCCACTTAACATGTTACTATATGCTCTTTGCAAGTGATAATTTATAATCACCACCATGGACTTCCTCCCGCGATACACTCTGTGGAGAACTAGTAAGTGACTTTCCCCAGATTAAGACATTTCACTGAAGGCTGACAAAATCTCCTGTGATAAAAGGTGATACGTATCACTCATTCCACTCCACTGATTCCCTGAGAATTCGGTCTTTCGATATCAATGCCCTGCGGGAATTCTAGTTCTTTTTGATGCCTTGTTTAATTGTAAAGAAAATAAATGTTGGTGAGAACATGAAGGATTAGAATCCTCATACAGTGCTGGTGGGAAAATAAAATGTAACAGCTCCTTTCAGAAACATGAGCCAGCAATTCCACCTCCAGGTATAAACCCAAGAGAAGTGAAAAGATACAAACAGATTTGTACACAAGTGTTCCCAACAGCGTTATTCATATAATCAAAGACTGGAAACAACCCAAAAGTCCATCAGCTAACGAATGGATAAACCAAATGTGTATATCCAAACAAAAGACTGTTTTCTATAATTTAAGATGAAATAACTCCAAACAATTACAGAGAATTGGGTCAATCAGAAATTAGTTTTGAATGTTAAACAAAAAAACCCAAGAATGATATGGCATAAGTAATATTTTTATGTTAAAATGTATGTACATGGCAAAAATCAGTGCACACATTAAATAAACATATTTTGTGGGAGGAAAAAACCCAGAAAAACCAAACAAAAGCAAATGAGATACTAATACAAGTTATACTATGGATGAACCTCAAAAACATGATAGTAGGTCAAAGAAACCAGTAACAAAACACCACATATACTGCATGATTCCATTTTTTGTTTATGAAATAACTAGAACAGGCATAGTATATATAGATGAAGAAAGTAGATTAACAGTTTTCAAGGGCTGGGCTGAGACTGCTAATTGGTCTGTGGTTTCTTTTGGGGGTGATGAAAATGTCTTAAAGTTGATTATAGTCAACTTTATAGTGATGGCTACAACTCTGAATTAACCAAAACCCAATGAATGGTACAGTTTAAACAGGTGAACTATACACTATAGGAATTATATCTCAGTCCAGCCATTCCTTTTTAATAGGCAGTTAGTTATTAAAAAGTAAAAGAAAAAAACATACACATGTATATGCTGTATGACCTCAGTATTCAGACTATAGATATGCTCACAGATGTATAAAATGACATACGCATTAAAAGCAGGTTTCAGGATTTTTTTTTAGTAATAAAAAGAGGGAATATACATGTCCCTTAGTATGCAGATACTAATTGATTAAGTCAGATAATGAAATGCTAAACTTGGTGTTAAAAAAGAATGAGGGGTGGGGTGCCTGGGTTGGCTCAGGTGGTTAAGCGACTGCCTTCGGCTCAGGTCATGATCCTGGAGACCCGGGATAGAGCCCCACATCAGGCTTCCTGTTCCGCAGGAAGCCTGCTTCTCCCTCTCTCAGTCCCTCTGCTTGTGTTCCCTCTCTAGCTGTGTTTCTCTCTGTCAAATAAATAAATAAAATCTTTAAAAAAGAGAGAGAATGAGGGGTAACTTGAATTAACATATATCCTAAAGTGGGGAAATGAAGGGGAAATGGCATTGTGTATAGTGTATATACTTGTGGGAGACTTTTATACTTTGATGGCCCCTATAAATCATACCTCCCAGTATTTACACCCTTGTGTAGTCCCCCACCACACTGATTCTAGGTATGCAACTAGCATGTAACTACCTTTGGGCAATAAGGCATTAGGAAACAAGGCGGCTTGATAAAACCTTCTGCACTCAACCTGCCCTCTTGATACACCTTTTTTTTTTTTGGCGTAGTGGATATCTGTCTCATAGTTCCAGAGGCTAGAAGTCCAAGAACAGGTGTCAGCAGGATTTCCTCGGAGAACAGAGAGAATCTGTTCCATGCTCTCTCCCAGACTGCAAAACTTGGTGTTGCAGCCTAACTTCCATGCTACAAGGAAGAGATGCCAACAGCATCCAACTGTTCTGGTATCCCAGCTGAAGCACCAGACGCATGAGTGAGGAAGCATCTTGGATATTCCAGCTTCAGCAGATACCACGAGGAACAGACATAGGTCATTCCTGCTGAGTCCCACCTAATTTACAGATTCATGAACAAAAACAAGATTGTTCTTAAGTTTAAAGATAATAGCTCATTTAAAGATGTATAAACATAAAGCCAATAAATACTGTTGGGTAGCTTTGGCTTTAATGTAAAAAAATTTTACTTACAGTTTACTTCTGGAAGGATTTATATACTGATCAGAGGAAAACCAGATCTCCCCCTGTGGTCATGATCTTAGTCGTTCTACCACCCACTCATTTGCTCTTTGCTCTTCAAGTTCAAAAAGTAAATTTTAACTTGCATTTCTGCCACTAGAAGACCTTCTCTCCCTCTCAGAAAGTTAGCACCTATCATTTTGCAAATCTCTCTGATGTCTGATTTAATATAGAAGACAGCAACTGGATTCTCATCCATGCTTCTGCATTGAGTCTGCTGTGATAATGGTGTTTAGGTTAAAGTACATGAAGAAAATGTGGCTTCATAAATACATGCAGCTGGAAAAGGTATTCTAAAAGACTCTTCCAATAATTATGCACATTCTTCTTTGATACTAGTCCCAAGAAGACTGCAATATGGAATCTGAAACCACATGAACAAACTTTTCCTACTGTTACACATGAAAATCCAGATGGTCTATCTTACACAATTTGAATGGATCATTTACCTAAGGATGATTTTGTTTCATCATGCATGGTCATTAAGAAAATACTGGTTCACCAAGTCATGCAGGTCTCCTAAATGTCTACACATTTAACTGTGTGAAACATTAAAAAAAAAAATTACATTTGATAACATCACCAATCTCGTTAGAAAACTCAGGTGTCGGGAAACGGTCAAGTTTACAGTGGTACATAGGAGTTTCCTGGAATTCTAATCTCACTAGTGAAAAAACATTTCAGTTTTCTTCTTGAAGTTCCTTCCTTCACTTAACTCATCTTACAGAAAATGTCTGCCAAAATTACTCCAATTTCTGATGTCACAGCCTCAATTTAGGTGAATGCATCAGCTTTACCCACCACTGTAAATGTTAACGCAGTTAAAGAAGCAAGTAAGATCTCAGTTTTATTACAAAATTTGTTTTGATCTAATGGATCCACAGGAAAGCTCTCAGGACCTGCTCTCTTCCCCCAACCAAGGGTCTGTGGACCACACTTGGAGAAATGCTGCTCTACCAGATGGCTAGCCAGTCTTTTCTGTGTTATAACTTTATCTAAAAATTATAGAAACTTAACATACTTGTTACAACATTAACTTACAGGCACCGGGGAAACTCTTTTTCTCCGAACTCCTGGAGATTCTGACTTCACTGAGCGACCCGATGGGGAACTGCCAGGAGAAGGACTGCGTCGGCCTTTGGGAGCAGGTGACGCGGTGCCCGCCTGGCCCTCTCCTTGAGACTCAGTTGCCAAGTTGTGAATTTCAGAACCATCTCCTTTAACAGGGATTGGTTTTACCACCTAAATTAAAATTCCAACATTCTGGTTACTTAAAAATATAAAAAAATTATGTAAATTTGAACACAAAATACCAAGAAATGAACTCAAGTTCTCATTACACAATGTTATACAAATATAACAGATAATTTATCAACTTTTATTACTTCAAATGATAAATGTTAAGGCTATTTTTACCCACAGATTTCATTTACTTAGGCTTTATCACTAGTTAAAATGTTATACATAATTTTAGAATTTAGTATTATCTGTTATTGTGTGCCCTAAATCACTTAATATTCAAAATAAAAAATCAGAGGTTAGTAAACAAATGTGAAAAATAAGCACTTTTACCTTCTACAGCTAATTTAGTCAACTAGATTCAAGGAGATGTTTTCTTTTTCATTTCTATTGAGAAAATGCAGGATCTTGAAAACAATGGGCATAATTTAAATGCCCAAATAGTTTGATTAACATAAAACCATTTTGCCTTTTTTCTGCAATGTTTTATTACAGTAGTTTAGACATGTATTTCGAAAATCATCAAATGAAGCTACATATTTAAAGAGCAATCTCTCAAGAGGAAAGGCAGAGTTGCAAAACCTGTTGTTTCTCAACAGAGCTAATCTAGTTCTGACCAAAAGGCCAAACACTGTAACCTTAATCAACCTTCCCTGCCTTTCTCCCACTACTGTTCTATTCTGCTAGCCAGCTGGCTGTGCCTACCAGACATGATTAAGCTGTCACCTTCCTGGGTTTTCACTCCCACTCTCCCTGCTAATCACTGAATCTCCTGCCTGCAGCACACCAGGCAGTATACCTTCACCTGGTGAAAATTCCCATCTTTTAAGGCTCGGTTAAAATCCTACCTTTTACAAATGCGCACTTGATCAGCCTGACATTTTTCTTCTAGGCTGTTACTGCTCTCTGCCCACTCCACACATGTGACATACAGTCACATATTGTTCTGTGACATTTCATGCCTTTATTTTTATTTATAAGCTGCATTTTTATAATTGGAGATATTTATACCTCACATTTCAAGAAGGACCTGATTTAAACTACATCAAGCATCATAAAAACAAACTAAAAGCAGACTCTGCAAGTATGGACTATAAACTTTTTTAAAAAACATTTTACTTATTTATTTGAGAGAGTGAGTGAGTGAGAGAGAGCATGAAAGAGGAGAAGGTCAGAGGGAGAAGCAGACTCCATGTGGAGCTGGGAGCCCAATGTGGGACTCGATCCCAGGATTCCAGGATCATGACCTGAGCCGAAGGCAGTGGCTTAACCAACTGAGCCATACAGGCACCCCTAGACTATAAACTTCTTAATGGTAATATGAAATCTGTAAACTTGTGAGATGTAGGGTAGCATAACTGAACTTAAGGACTACATGTTGTATGTCTTATTCCATACACCTCTTTACCTTTGTCGTATATACAGATAATGTACTTAAGGATTTGACAGAAAGAGGGCATTAAAAAAAGAGTTTGGCTTTAGATAACTGAATGTCCTTAGTTTATATGTCATAAAGGATTATACATGTTTTCTCTACTTCTGATATATACAGCATAACATCAAATCATTAAGTTTTATACCTAAACCTTATTGGCTTCTTTTCAGAAAACTGTGATTTTGGCTTTATGGCATTCTCAAAAGATTTGGACTCTCCATGTGCACGAGGAGCTCCAGAAAGCAGCACATTCAAACTTGAGATGATTTAAACTGCTCAAAGTTTCTTTATATTAATTGGGCAGAAGTTTATCCCTTCTATAAGATGTTTTCAACAGAACTTTCTCTTTTCTAAGATGAATTCCTGATTTTTTTCATCTGCATCCTCTGAAATAATTACTACAATGGTAAGGGGTTCCCACCTATACTACTTCATATGAAAAACAAATGGAAGAAATGTGGAAGCTTAGCTAGAACGGAAAGGACTCATGGGTAATGTGGTAGCTTAGCTTAAAAAGCTAGTATATAAAGGAACAATTAAATATATTCTATTTTAGCTCCGTGGGTTAGCACTGTTGGGTAGAATGTGCAAGACAGAACGCATCTCAGTGATGAGGGAACTCTATGTAGCTACTGAGCATTGGAAACATGGCTAATGTGGCTGAGGAATGAAATTTTTACTTATTTACATTTACCTAACTTACATTTAAATGTTTACTTAAATAGGCAAGTGAGGGATGCCTGGATGGCCAGCTGGTTAAGCATCTGACTCTTGATTTCAGCTCAGGTATGATCTCAAGAGGTGTGAGATCAAGCCCCATGTCGAGCTCTGCACTGGGCATGAAGTTTGTTTAAGATTCTCTCTCCCTCTCCCTCTGCTCCTCTCACCCCTTCTCTATCCCTCTCTTAAAGATATTCATCCCCTTGATGAATATAGGGGGATGAATATAGGGCTAGATGATCATACAGCTAAAAGGTTTCAGTTGTCAAATGAGTAGCTTGCCCAGTAACTTTTATGATTATACCCACCATCCCTTTGCCCTCCCTCCCCAAATCTAATAAATCTTAACTTGCCATCTTTACTTATAAAGAATGAACAAAAAGCAAATAAAAACCTGCTGATACAGACTGATACTGGGAAACTTAAAAATTGAGATCTACTTCCTTTATAAGAAAGATGAGCACATTTCATATTTTTATACTTTAAAAGAAAATAACCACAGCAAAGGATAGAGAATGCCTTTCTTTCTTAGTCCTAGTGATCTAGGTTTTCTTTCCCCAAACCCTGGGCATCTTTTAAATTTACCTCAAACCCCATGAGTCTATTCAACCTGTTTGCTTCCCTGGATGATTTCTGGAACTCAGTCTTTGGATCCTACCTTAGAGAAAGAATATCAAAATAAAATGAGAAAAAAATGCTTTTCTTTTTCAAAGTTCAATTGAAGTCTCTACAAAAGGGTTTAGATACTGACAGTAGGGGGCAGTGTTGCTTTAACATTACCTCCCCAACCCAAGCAATTTGGCTTCCGTAACAGTTTAAGGTGCTTAGTGAGGATAGCTTTAGTTATATTTTGTTCCAAGTGGCTAGAATATCAAGCAAATCAAGCGACTGCATTTAAAATCAAGAAGAAAAAAAGTTTACAAGAGCATCTATTTATGCTTCATTTCCCACTTCCTCCTATGCTTTCTACGTTACATCAGGGGTAACATCACACAGCCACTTACCACAGGGCCTCTCCTGTTTCTCCTTTCCAGCCACTCGTGCTTCCAGGCTGGCATACAGGTTGCCTTCAATTTCTCCCTGATCATTCGTTCTTCTGGGCGATCGTCCATCTTGTGCAAGCCCTTGAGAGTTTCTTTATTCTCCATCTCACGACTAAAATGGAGAGAGAAACACGAATGAGATTAATATATAAAAAATAATTTCCAGGGGCGCCTGGGTGGCTCAGTTGGTTAGGCGACTGCCTTCGGCTCAGGTCATGGTCCTGGAGACTCGGAATCGAGTCCCACGTCGGGCTCCCTGCTTGGCGGGAAGCCTGCTTCTCCCTCTCTCACTCCCCCTGCTTGTGTTCCCTCTCTGGCTATGTTTCTCTCTGTCAAATAAATAAAATCTTTAATAATAATAAATCATATATACTCTTTCTTGTTCAGTGTCACATAACAAGACTTAACTAATAATGTTAATGCAGATCTTTTTCCCAGGTAGTTAATAAAATGGATCCCAAGACATTAAGTATGGCATTAACGAACACATTTGTGAACATTGCATTATTTCCAATTACACCACTCTCAACATCTTTTAAATTTAAACTTAAAATAGGCAAGTGGGGGATGCCTATTTAACTGATATTTAGAAGAGTATTTTACTACTCTAGGATTTCTAATAATTTAAGGATTTCCAATAATTTATTCTAGCATTTCTAATAATTTAAGTCTTTATAGGTTGAATCTGTAGATATGCTCATTTTATGAAAAAAGCTAAATAAATATTAAATAATTTAAGTGTAACCTAACCCATCTTCTATGATCTCACAATATTTGTTACTAAAGCCTAAACGATTAAATTTGTATTCTCCCAACAATAATTCCACATCAAAGCATTGGGGATACTTTAAATATCTACAAAAGTAAAAATTGGTACAAACATTTGACCTTTACTCCATAATACAGTGTGGAGTTATCAGAATAAAATCTAGAAACTAGTAACTTTTGAGAATTCTACAAAGCCTAAATGGTAAAGCATCTGCTAATTTCTTTTTTTCCCCTAAGATTTTATTGATTCTTTTCACTGAGAATGAGCAAGAGAGAACGAGCGAGCATGCACACAAGCACAAGCAGGGGAAGCACAGCAGAGGGAGAGGGAGAAGCAGGCTCTCTGCCAAGCAGGGAGCCTAATGTGGGGCTCAATCATGACCTGAGCTGAAAGCAGATGCTTAACCAACTGAGCCACCCAGGCGCCCCATCATCTGCTAATTTCAAATACACTTATATCCACCTTGGATATATAAAACAAAGGCACAACGCATATACATACATTTTAAAACCTGATTCATAAGGAAAGAGTTAAAGCATTTGTACTCTGCAAGAAGTAACAATTTAAAAAATACTAAGCTAATTTCAATAACTATTTTGGACATTCTATAAAGCTACAGAAGAGTTATTTTTTTTTTAACACAGATCAGAAAGGAAATACTCAAGGAAATACCACAGAGGATAACTGCAAGCTTACTAAAAAGTCAAATGCAAATTCCTCTAGTTTTCCAGCTAATGACAACCATGGAGTGTCAGTATCTTCAGAAAAGCAGCAAAAAAAACCTACTTAAAACTAAACATGCACTAGAAAGGAAATGGTTAATTGGTTTTCCTGAAGCTTCAATTCTGTGAGGGCAGTGGAACTCAACAAGTTAAATGCCCCTGTGCAGAGACTGGTCTAGATAGTTTTAGGAATGCAGAAGGGCACAAAACATTTGAAACTTGTAAATGGGCATTAGGAACATATTAATAGAGAATTTCCACCACACAGGTATAAGAAAAGTCTTGAAAAGAAACAGCCTATATGAAAAAAAAAAGGTAAATAAAGAATGGAAGGAAGGAAGGAGATTCTTTTATTTGCTTAGAAGTGCCTGGCTCTTTTTCCTGCTCTGATTATAGTATAAAATGTAACTTTTCGGGTGTCAAAGAGGAAAAGTAGAGAGGGAGGCAAGTGTGAGCAAGGGAGGGAGAGACAGGAAGGGGAAAGAAAGGGAGAAGAGAATGAAAGAGAAAGAGGTAGGCAGGGAAGGGCAAAGGGAAGGACAAGAAGGGAGGGAGGGTAGAGAAATGTTTTCCCAAAATTTCATCCTGTTCAGTTACTACTTACCAGGGAAGTTCAGATTTAAGGCAACCCAATTTATGGGCTGACTGCATACCAAAAATTCACTTACAATTCTCTGGTTTGAAAAGCAAACACTTTCTCCAATAACAATGTTGCAAGGCGTGGCTAGGTTCCCAGGCTAGTTCTTAAAAAGTACGTCACATGGAAGAACTGCAGTGCATTTTCACCCCAGAAGCGCCTGCACTCCTGGACAAAGGAGCTTATCTTCCCCCATATTTGTTTTATAAGTATCTCTTCTCCATTCTGTATTTTCAGTGTCTCTCTCCCTGGCCCTCACACAAACATGAAGAAGACTCTCCTTGTCTACACAAATCTTCCTGAATGATGTGGCCTCCTTAAAGTTGGCACAATATGCCTCTTTTCTTTCCACTTGTTTGAAAAACTAATCACTTAAACCAATTTCTTAATAATAGGGGATAGGAATACTAGTACCTCAACTTATAGATACATATAGGATTATTTCTTCACAACATGCTGTGAAATGGAATTGCTGAGTCAAATAGTACACAAATTAAGATTTTTGGTGATACTGGCATATTATCTTCAAGAAAATGTATCTTCTACTCCAACCCCTCCAGGTCAAGTTGCCAACTTAGCCGGTCTGTACTAACAATAGACTCCTAAGGAGGCTTCTTCACTTTGAATCTTGCTCCAATCCAGGCTTCACAGAGAAGCCAGGGTTACTTCCTCTATTAAAACCCTCCAGTGGTATCCCCCTGGGTGGGACTAAAATTCAAAATGTTTAACAGGTCCTGTGTGGCCATGCACTATCTGAAGTCACCTGGACCCCCACCCCGCTCCTTGTGTTTCTTTCACTGCCTCAAAAAAATTCCAACCTCTCTCCTGCTCAAGACTTTTGCACAGACTATTGTCTACTTTTTACCTTGTTCATTTCTACTCACTTTTTAGCTTTTCTTCCACCCCCTCAGAGATGGTCCCAATCTGTTAGGAATCCCTAGTTCCATTCCTTTACAGCACTGTACTTCTCCTTTAAAATGCTCATTGCAATGAACTATAAATTCCATGAAGGCAAGGACCAGTGTTTTATCCACCATTATATATCCATCTAACAATCTAAGAATGCCTGGCTTATGATAGGTTTCAAAGCATGTATTAAATGAGTGATCATTTATTAACATCTTTGACAGACCTAAGGACCTTCCTCGTTGTAAAATTTAATGACTAGTCATATTAATCTTTCTGTAGTATTGCATTTAAGACTAGATTTGTAATTTAGATTTTACTCAGTAGAGAATTTTTGCTGTTCCTAAATTAATCTGCAAATATAAACCAAAAAGTTATTTCTAATGTTTTAATAATCATATATTAATTCTAAAATATGTATTTTTTTGCATTTTAGTATCTGTGAAATCTGAATGCTTCTTACAATCAAATGCTGTTGTAATTTATAGTAGGGTTTATATAATGGTTAAATTTATAACCAATGGGACCTTAGATTCAATGAAATACACAGTAAATCCTATTCTGCTTGCTAGGAAAAAAAATATCACATGTGTATGTATATAGCAGTCATGTAACTTCTTATCCAATTAATATTATAGCTATAACAGGAAACATCTTTTTTTGAAAACACAAACTAATCTAAACAGACAGTTGCTAAATTACTAGGAGATTAGAGGTCCTCTAATTCATTTTAGTTAAACAACATGAGTGTTCTGGAGAGTTATTTTTGCATTAGTACCTACAACCAATACCTGTTATTTTTTTTTAATATTTTATTTATTTATTGAGAGAGAGAGTGAGTGAGAGACAGCATGAGAGGGGAGAAGCAGACTCCGCATGGAGCTGGGAGCCCAATGCGGGGCTCAATCCCGGGACTCCAGGATCATGACCTGAGCTGAAGGCAGTGGCTTAACCAACTAAGCCACCCGGGCTCCCCCAATACCTGTTATTTTAACTAAAGTAATAGCTTGTACATTTCTGACTCTTTGACAAGACAAACATATATATTTTGGGAAACTACTCTGAAGACTTCAAAAATAAATGGAATTTTAGCCAAACAAATATGAGAAACTTAAACATTGTTACAAACTAAGCTTTATCTTCCTTTTCTGTTTATTTAAAAAATACATTTCTTGCTTTCTTTGGTTCTAAATATTACTCAGAATGAATCTGTGATCAACCTAGAGCTTCAAAGAAACTTTCTCTGAGGTTAGGCTTCTTGTTCTGGTCCCTTTCCTGACCTACCAAATTTACCTGCTAACAAATGAGATGGATCAAGGGTCCCTTCTTAATGAAGCCACTTGGTCCTCTGTCTGACCACCTGTGGTAGCAACCACTGTTGCCGGGACTGTCACTCTTCTACCTCTCCTCTGCCTGAACTTCTAGGAGGTGATTCCCCCACTCCCCGCCGCCGGTATCATATAACAGACTCCCTTCCTGGAGCTCCTTAAACACCAGCCGCCACTTCTTGAAACACTAAAATACTCTTCTTAAGCACACCAAGGTATTTCAGACCTCTCTGCTATTGCAGATAATTTTTTTTCTTGACAGAACTATCATCTTACATGTCTTCAGTAAAGAATTTCCTCCTACCAGCAGTTGCCACACCCTCCCCAGAGTTAATATTAATTATAATACATTATAAAGTTGAGTATTAGTTTAAATATCTGCTTCCCTCACCACACTGGGAGCTTTTTTGGGACAGATTACAACATCTTACTCATTTTTCTATCATCAGTAACAAATGTCCTCGCCACAAAACACACCTAAACTAAAGCCAGAGGGCCTACCCAGTCATAGACACCTCCCCTCCCAAGGCTGATGCCTGATATTTGGGAGTACTGTGCTTTATACATTTGAACCCACCCTGTAGTCCATAGGTGGCTGGTGCAAGAATGTGCCCTGGTCCAAAGACCCTCTATACTGGTTGCTACTGTACATTTTAACCAATTCTGCCCACAATGGGTATGTGACTGCAAGATACACAGATCATGTCACTGCAGGAAGAATGACACTGACATAGAGAAAAAGAGCAGAGTAGTAAGTAGGAACAATAAGACAGAAATAAGGGAGAAGAAAAAGAAATTAGATGTGGTTAGCAATAGAAGGAAGGGAAAAAGCAATGCAAATAAACTTAAGAGTTGTACCTGGGTTGCACAATATGCTTTTACATGATCTGAGCTACTTTTGAACTTCCCTGGGTGGTGAATAACAAGTTCTCCAGAGGCCATATGTATGCCCTGCAATGGGGGAAACTTCACAGCTCCATTTTACATTGCACTGAAATAAACCCTATTATGTCTCTCTTCCCTCCATCTCCAGACAGCCTGACGACAGCACTAACACAGCACACTGCTCTGGCACACAGAAGACATTAGAAAAACAATCAAAAATAGAATAGAATTCTGCCAAGTTAATTATGATTTTTAAAAGGCATTTCTTAAATGGTTCATCTTTAGCATGGAAGTATGTATGTCAGTGAACAACTAGTGATATGGAAAAATAACTGCCAGACTTACAAAAAAATTGTTACATGCCAGGCAAGGTGTTAAGGGCTTTACAGATATTAACAGGTACTTCACCCTCCCAGTAACCCTAGAGGTCGTTACCATCTGAAGCTTGGAGACGCTGATTTACATGCCTAGGGTTACACAGTGTATAAGGAGCAGGAGCAAGATTCAAACCCTGGTCAATCAGACTCTTGACTGCTATGGCAGGTCACTGTAAACTCTGATTTTGTTTTTACAATGACTCAGTATCAGATATCTGTGCTGTTTATCTATCTGATGAGAATACAAAGTTTAAACAAGTTTTTACAATGGTGACTATAAGAATTAAAGAAGCACATTAATTCTCTTCATTAATAGAGCACTTCACTGTAATAAGAGTATGTAATGATCACATGAAACCTTCCTGAAAATTAATGGGAGTTTAACTTTAGTATATATAAACATTTCCAGAACAGTTCAATTCTTTCAGTGGCCAAGGAATCTCAAGGAACTCTGGAAAATACACTGAATTATTTGGAATAGGTACAGTTTAGAGCCACCCAACTGAGGTCCACTTGGCCAATGGGAGAGGAGAGTAAGTGAGGAACTTATCTTTCAAAACAAAACTAGTCTGTTGTGGGGCCCTTAAAATTTGAGTTTCCAGGTAAAAGTCAAGAGAAGGAATGACTTAGGTAAGAATGGGGAGAGAGTGTGGTGAAGCATAAGGCTAAAATCAGAGGCTTATAATTGCTTACCATGGACAGGGCACTGTGCTAACAGCTCCACATGGGTCACCTCAGTCAATTCTCATGACTTGGGACTTTTACTGTCCCATTGGCAGTTAAGAAAAAACAAACAAGGAGGTTAAGTAGTGTCCACGGTGATGAAGTCTGTATGTGAAAAATACAGGATTTAAACCCAGATAGCAATGATTCCAGTATCTTATATCCTACAGGTCAAAAGGAAAATAAGTATTTACAAGTGTTGACCAAGATCTGAGGCCAAGGGGCGCCTGGGTGGCTCAGTCCTTAAGCATCTGCCTTTGGCTTGGGTCATGATCCCAGAGTCCGGGGATCAAGCCCCGCATCAGGCTCTGTGCTCGCTGGGAAGCCTGCTTCTCCTTATCTCACTCCTCTGCTTGTGTTCCCTCTCTAGCTAAGTTTCTCTCTGTCAAATAAATAAATAAAATCGTAAAAAAAAAAAAAAAAAGATCTGAGCCCAAAATATCCATAAAAACTCTATTTTCCCGAGATAATTTCTCGGAAGATGTGGGCTACTACTGGTGTTTTCCCTCTTCTGAGCAGGAAGAATTAAATGAAATCAATGGTCTGTCCAACCCTACCATCTTTGTAATACAACAATTACAACATATCTAATTTTACATAAGAAAAAGTATATAAAATGCCTCATGTGTGTATGATAATTAGTCCCAAAAAGACTTTATTCCAACTTGTGCTCAGTAATATTTGACCCTGAGAACTAAGGATGGCACAACTCCTATTTATTTACAATGAGAAAGAGGCAATTGCTTTTTTTTTTCCCCATAAAGAGTAACCATCTTCTCTTTGACACAACAAAGGACTACTGATTTCTTAATATGGCTATGGCCATGGATAATCAGTTTAATACATGGAATCTCTATCAGAAGGTTTTACGGGGGGGGGGCGGGGAGCTATTTCTAGTATTGTGCAAATCTTCCTATTTTAGTCCTTTGAGGGATACAGGCACAGAATCTCACCCTCAAAAAGCTCATGTTCTGGTTAACAACATCAAAGATAAAATAATATAGAGGCTAAATAACAAAGACAATGATATAACTTATTGTCAATAATTATTATAAGCAGTTTAATACCATCTTAGTGATTTTGATTCATTCTATTTATAAATTATTCCAAATTATCTATACATACTAAAATTCAGTTTATCTGACCTCATGGATTGGTTTCTGTTAAAATTGCACCTCATCTGAGTCTTAGATTAAAATTATTCAGCAAAACCCACAAGATTTTGAAAAGATGAACATGGTATAGAAGTGTGAATAGTATATATGAAGTTAACCAAAATTAAACCAATAGAATATATATTAATGGGTAATCATATTGCAATTGCTTCTTCACTCCCTGACTTGGGCCAACATAGGTAAGGAAAGTGCAAGTGCTTTGAAGACAGGGCCTTTCCCCTGGCGTGCGTGTCCTTCAGCTACCAATAGAGCACCCACAGCAACAGATGCCATGGGCTCCATAAATAATTGCTGACTCAGAGTTGGAAGTAGCTGGTTCTCATTTCTAATAAATAAATAAACAAATATCTGGGAAATAACGATGTGCAGATGTAGTATCCAGCAGACACACACAGCCTATTTAACCAATAATTTCTATCATAAATTAGTGTCTCTGGGACATAAAACAATTTCAAAGAGAATAAGAATATTCAAAAGCTTTTCTGCCTTCTAAATTAGTAGCTTGTAAAATGTTAGCTTAATAATCATTATGCAGATACAGTAACAGGGAATTTACAAAAAGCAGAGAGCTACCAGACAGTATCAAAGCACTAAAAAAAAAAAAATATGTATTTTGGGGAGGGCAGAAGGAGAGGGAGTCTTAAGCAGACTCTGTACTGAGTGCAGAGCCTGACACAGGGTTTGATCTTACAACCCTAAGATCACGACCTGAGCCAAAACCAAGAGCTGGACACTTAACGAACTGCATCACCAAGATGCCCCAGTATCAACGAATTCGTAAAGGTAGCAAATTCACATGGAATTTTTTTGACAATCAATTACCTATGACCTAGTCTTTGGAGTAAACTACATGCCTCAAAGGCTCCTCTTAGGGAATTCAAGTGGAATCAAAAAGAGAAGCATATTTTGGGGCACCTGGCTGGCTTAGTTGGTGGAACATGGGACTCTTGATCTTGCAGTGTAAGCTCAAGCCCCACGATGGGCAGAGAGATTACTTAAAAATAAAATCTTTAATTTTTAAAAAGATTTTTATTTATTTATTTGACAGAAAGAGACACAGCTAGAGAGGGAACACAAGCAGGGGGAGTGGGAGAGGGAGAAGCAGGCTTCCCGCTGAGCAGGAAGCCTGATGTGGGGCTAGATCCCAGAACCCTGGGATTGTGACCTGAGCCAAAGACAGATGCTTAACAACTAAGCCACCCAGGCGTCCCTAAAAACAAAATCTTAAAGGAAAAAAAAAAAAGGAAAGTGTATTTTAACTACATAGTTCTAGTTCTACATTATATGTTCTTATATATGTGATAAATATGTATGAATGTATTTAAAGAAATTGATACTCTAGAAAATACTGAATAAATTCTAAGGGATTGATAAGTCAATTATTACTGGTAATTATAACTTTTAAATTCAGACACCATTAAAAATGTTTTTTAAATGTACATAACATATTGATAATTACCAACTAGGACAATACCATGATGAATGGGGAATATATTATTAAGTGAAGAAAGAGAAGATTCTAGGTTTTCCTTTATGAACTGTTTTAATTCTACTCAAAACTGTTTTATAATTAAAAGGCACCTTTCTTGATCACAGATATCCATACCAATAATCAAATATGAGTTTGACAAAACTGCTTTGCGGGAAAAGTAAATCTTGTGTAATTAGTACACAAGCCTTTTGGATGGACTTCATTAGCTTCCAAAGTTACTGACATACTGAAGGTCAACACCAAGGTTAGACTTTCAGGTAGACATGTTTAAATATGAGTAAATATCATCAAACTAAAGGTATTTCCTATGCCTAAGAACCACATAAACCAAGAATAAGATACAGTGGAAAATAATATTCAATATCACCCTTAAAGCACTTGCCTAACCCCAGGAAGAATATAAAGCAGCAATGCAAAAATTTGGTTAAGAAGTTTCCTTGGTACATCCATGTATTCAGAAATGTAATGGTAGATTAAAAACTACCGCATTTACTAAGGGCACGCATTGCAAGGAGCACTGGGTGTGAGGCATAAACAATAAATCTTGGAACACTGAAAAAATAAAAGAAAATTAAAAAAAAAAAAAACCTACCACATTCAAATTAATGAATTTACCACAAACAGATCAGTCTAATATGCATGACTGATGAGATCACACGGTAACAGAACTGTGATATTCTATCCAAACCTGGGAAAAAAATTTACTCTTCCTTCCAAATGTGCTACTAGGTGAATCTGAAAATCAGTAAATTTACATTAAATGAAACTATATATACTTTATCAAGTCAGAGGATATATAAGAATAATCGCATATACTGACAAGTATGTAACTGACTGGTCAAGAAAATGTCTGCAAAAGAAGTTAAAACCTGCCAGGAAGCAATATGAAAATACAGAAAACTAAAGGAAACAGGCAAATCAAGTTACTAATCAAATTAAAGTTAGTAAGGAAAAAAATCCTACAAGATTAGCAATCTGAATCAGGAAATGTTCGTTAAAAAGTACTCAAAAGAGAAAAAGCAAAGATAGTGAAGGCAGACATCCTTCCGAGATAACACCCCTTACGTACTGGCATAAAAGAAAAAATCAGACTAAAGTGAAACACATGCTTTCAGTTTTATAATAACTTCCCTTCAGTGAAATTCACTGACTTGTCACAAATTATGAACTAAAATGAAATGGTAATAGTTATGGTATACAAGTGAAAATTGGAAAAATGGTCAGAATTGAACAGAAATGAGTTCTGTGATTTTCTAAGATTCATCAACTCACAAAACTTATGAAAATCTTACTGACAGAAAAACAGTGAATGCAATTCTTCTAACAATGACAGGCAAAACAAATGGATGGGAAAGTTAACTAGCTGCCAGTGGAATGTTTATTACTTATTTTTCAAAAATACTTTTTTTACTCATCAAAGTAATGACTTTGTAACAATATTTCTAAGTTCTACTATCCTCCCACCCATCTTTCCAATCTTTCCAGGGAGAAAGATTCATGCTATTCTTTTCTTTGCACCCACAAACTTGGGACATCTACCAAGTTTAATGTAAGCAGTTTCTCAGAGCCAGTGTTTACAAAGCGAGTTCAAGACCAGTATGGTCCCATTTCTCATCTGTTCCTTTCCAACAAAAACCCATGAAAGCTTCAAAAAGTTTTAATTCTGTAGAGCTCTGTATTCTTTTGATATTCACTGCAAAAACTCCACTGTTTATTCCTCCCTTTGTGTGTCCTTGACGAAGAACCTTTAGAAACCTTTGAAAAAAATGGGACGTATGAGCATCCTCTTCCTTAATTGTTGAACACAGATCAGTAAGCAAGGAAAAGGATGCTTACTATTTTATAGTATTTGGCTAAATGTGTATTTCCTTTCAAGAATTCCTCTTTTGTGCTACATAACAAATCTAGGGTTGGGAATGTCTAAATGACAAATGATGCATTAGTGAGCTTTTGCAATACATTAGAGAAGCAGATTGGAACTCTACACCACCACTGTGAGAGTTTCTAGCAAAGCACTGTGTGTCCTGTCCTCCATCTAGTACATAGTTCATGATACAAAGCAGGTAAGGAGACAGGGGTGTCCGAAGGGATGGCTGTTGCTTCATCATTTTGCTTTTCATCTAAAAGATCCCAAATCAATGTTATATGGAAGCTCTGCTGTATGCTTTTCTTTGGAACCTTCTCCAGTGGGTATGAAACTGCATTTTTACTATGTCAGTTATTTTTCAGAACCATGGCAGCTTCGTTTCAGTCTTTTTTTTTTTTTTTTTTTAAAGATTTTATTTACTTGACAGTGAGAAACACAGCGAGAGAGGGAACACAAGCAGGGGGAGTGAGAGAGGGAGAAGCAGGCTTCCCGCTGAGCAGGGAGCCCAATGTGGGACTCGATCCCCGGTCTCCGGGATCATGACCTGAGCCGAAGGCAGTCGCTTAACCAACTGAGCCACTCAGGCATCCCTCGTTTCAGTATTCTTTTAAGAGATCAAATGAGTAAGGCTAATAATTGGGAAACTGGTCTGTTACTGTACATATTCCCCTCTTTTAAGAAAAGTTGGTTTGCAGTTAAAAATATGACATTTTGAGTGAATATCATCGATGTTAATAAAAACCCTTGGGCTGTTTTTAATGTTCCTAGATTAATGGAGAAGAGAGTATAGCAGAAAGCCCTCTTACAGCCTTCACTGGAATGATTTCTTTCAAATGCCACAGAACAGCTGATACTATTTCTATATTACTTCCTTCTAGCTGGTGGAAAGGCAGGTTAACTGGGATGCTCAGAATGAGGAAGAATGACTTCCTGACAAATACTGCTTTTCTTCTTATATAATACTAATTAGAAAACCACTCTGTTCAGTGAATGTTGGCACATCTACTACATGGAAGCTCTGAGCTAGGCAAGAGACACAGAAATACAAAGTGAGATAAAGAAACAAAAGATAAATAAGATAGGACCTCTATTCCTCCAGGTGCTTAGTCTAGCCAACAGAGACTCTGCTATAATGAAGTATTTTAATATATTATAAATAGTTGCAAGTATGGAGTGGATATCCATCCTTAATTTTATCTAGGGGAGTCCTGGAAAGATCCACAGCGGAGGTCATACTTAAATAATTTTAAAGGAAAGAACAGGATTGGCAGGCATGGTCTTGATTAAGGCTGAAAGATATTCTAGACAAAAGATACTAACTTTGGTAAAAACAGTGTTCTATAAAATACTAAACCAATTTATGACTCTGCTGTTAGAAAACATGAAATAGGGGCACCTGGGTGGCTCAGTTGGTTGGACAACTGCCTTCGGCTCGGGTCATGATCCCGGAGACCCAGGATCAAGTCCCACATCGGGCTCCCTGCTCGGCAGGAAGCCTGCTTCTCCCTCTCTCACTCCCCTTGCTAGTGTTCCCTCTCTGGCTGTGTTTCTCTCTGTCAAATAAATAAAAAAATCTTAAAAAAAAAAACATGAAATAAAATGAAGTTAAACAGGTTTATTTAAAAACCTATGTGCACTTAATTTCCCAAGGTGGGGAGAAGAAAGCATTCCTCATGCTTATTTAGCACAGAAGTCCCATTGAGCAGAATACTTTTGATAGAGTAGTGGTTTGGGGGATATACTGTGAGAAATCTATACTGAATCATCTTTATAGTCCCTTTTGGCTCAAATTAGAATGTCTAAGAAGAATCCAGAGAAGAAACTAATACTAGCTGTCTTATCGTCTTAATATAAGACTTCTCAAGCTATCACAAAATTCAGCCTGTTTTTAGTGCAACTAAGGCTCTAAGAATTCAAAACGTGGGGGGAAAGATTACTTGACAACCAACTTCAGAGATGGTAGAATCACCTGGTCCGCACCCATCCTAAGAGAAGGAGGTGTCAGACATTCAAACTTCGCCTAGTCTTCAACTATTAGCAGAGGCCAGAGTTTGTCACTAAGATTTGCCCCTGTCTACTCACTCCCTGCCAAAGACTTAGGTCTTGGGTAAAGATGAGACATCAGCCAAAGGAAAAACAAAAACAAAAACAAAAAACAAAAACCTGACAAGCCATTTTTCTCTCATCTCCACATGACTCGAGTAAAGCCCCAGAATATGAAACAAAATAGGGACCTGGGGCACAGTCTTCATTTCACTGCAACTCCCAGAGCTCTGGCACAGTGGGAGCACTCTTGTGTGTCTGGCACTGATAGCCATGTTCCCGGCAGTGACTGGGGGAAGGCGGTCAGAGCAGAAAGAGCATCAGTACCCAGCAGAAGCAGTGAGACCAATGCGGCTGGAGGAAGCAAAGGCAAGGGACAAGGAGGAGGCACTGTCCAGAGACAGCTACAGGGCAACAGACCAAATGCATTCACGAGCCATGTCAGACCTTCACTGGAGAGTTTAAAAAATATTGCGGGGGATGGCTGGGTGGGTGTCTTAGGGGTACTGATGGGGGCAATAGCCACTCAAACCAGTAAAATTTGGGTTATACACACAACAAAAGCCAAAGGACTTCTTATTCACCAGAGATGACATAATTTGAAGGATGTGTTTCTAGGATAGGGCAGAAACAGAAGTCACACCACACACATAATCAAAAAGTATGGTACAATGATAAGCGGAATTAATTCTGGAGCTAGACTGCCTGGGTTCAAATCCAAGGTCTGACACTATTAGCTATGGCTTTGGCCCAAGGTATTACCTTCTCTGTACCTCAACTTCCTCACTGTAAAATAGGGATAAAAATGCCTACCATATAGTGTGATTAGTAGGGTTAAAAAAGCTAATATATACGTAAAGTGCCTAAAAGGAAGTTAACCTCCTTAATTTCCTATTAGTTTCTTCTGTAAAACAGAGACAGGTAATATATATGATGAACTTTGCTATGTGCCTTTCACTGTTTTAAGCCCTTTGCACACAGTTCTTATCTTACAGAATTTTAAGGTAAATGAACAAGAATGAAGCACTTAAAAAGCATCAGTTAGATGGCAGGCACCCCGATAAATTTAACTACTAAAATTACTATTATTATTCATGATAATGATGTTGATTAAAGCTACACTTTAGGGACCATCTCCTCTGTACCAGGTACTACGCTAGATGTTGTCCATAGAGGGGTTCTAATTCCCACCACGGCTATAAGGTGAAACACATATCCTCATGGTGAGGGCAAAGAAACTCTTACAGAAAGATCAAGTAACTTGATTAAGAATTAATAGTAAGTGGTGGGGTGCCTGGGTGGCTCAGTTGGTTAAGCAACTGCCTTCAGCTCAGGTCATGATCCCGGAGACCCGGGTTCAAGTCCCACATCGGGCTCCCTGCTCAGCGGGAAGCCTGCTTCTTCCTCTCTCACTCCCCCTGCTTGTGTTCCCTCTCTGGCTGTGTTTCTCTCTGTCAAATAAATAAAATCTTAAAAAAAAAAAAAGAATTCATAATAAGTGGTATTTCTGAGTTTTACAACTGGGTTTCTTTGCCTTAAAGTCCCATTCTCCTCCTTCCACACTATGTTGGTTCATATTTTCTTTTAACAATATGTTACTTGAAAAACAGATGGAAATAGCAAAATACAACTGTGTTTTTCTAGTTTCAGGAGATCAGTGCTGTAAAAGTCTACCAGGTAGTCTATCTGTGGGGTGCCAGGAGGGAGGCAGGGGGACAAGGAGGCCTCCAACTGTTTAATATTTGTTCCTGTAAAGTACAGTCATGTACCCAACTGCGGCAAAAATGATAAAATATTAACATTTACTAAATACACATGGAAGTTTTATGGCTCTTCATTATACTATTCCCTAATATTTTCCCTCTGTATTTTTCTGTATGGCCAAAATCTTTAAAAATAAACACATGCTATAGAACTACTACTCTTCTACATTGTGGGAGGCTTCAAGAGCCAAAGAATAAAAGGACTGGAGAGTTTGGAGATTCACAGGCAAGTCCTAACTGCCACCAACCAGCTACGTGATCATCAGTAATTCACAACCTTTCTAGAATTCCAAAATTTACCGAATCAGATCAGACTACAAGGCAATACTTCATGGCCGTCCACGGTGAACATTATGACTCATTTATTAATGCCACTATTTACATGCTATAGTCCTGCAAGGGAAATATAGCATCAAAAAAATATAAACCTCAACGTGACTCATAAACTCCCTTATTTGTTAAATCTGAAGAGTACCTCCTAGTAGTTTATTTGTGCAAATTATTCTTTGACACTCCCACGATCTAGTGGCTCCCAGTATTTTAAAACGTGACAGTCCTTTCTTAACATCACTAGCACCATCATCAGTAAGGTACATGTGGATCTGCAGACCCTGTGAAAATTTAGCTTGGAAATACTAAACTTACAGACTCTGTATACTTGATGGTCACTATCATAAAAGCAATAAATCTAATTATGAAAAGGGATGAATGAGTATTATAGTAAAAGACTGTATCAAAGCTCTCTCAGAAATGTCAAACTGTCGGGACAAACATTCAAGAAAGGAGAGACCAGAAAACATGGATTTTTAGGTTGTTTTACATTAAAAACTCTTTGTTTTGTTTTGTTTTGTTTTAACGAATTAACCACAAATTTCTCTTTCTTAAAAACACAGCCATTTTTGCATATTTAAGTGCTGTAAGTCAAAAAGATGTGAAGTAATAGCCAAAAATGAGAAATGAAGCACGGATACTCTTCTGGCCAAGTCTCAGCTGCACTTGTGACAATGGCCAGTCTGAATTCTAATTCCCATGGTTCCAGGGCTCTCTGTAGCCACACAGGCTGTTGTTTTTTGTTTTTCATAATCTGGTGTTATCATTTCAGAAATGCTTGATCTTGTCATAAAAGTGATGGTTTGCTTTTTTAAAATGAAGAAAATCTGGGATATATTAATATTTACTGTGTCATTTTGAGTACTAACCTGAAAACCCAATTACTGCTAAAATATTTTTATTTTGTATTATTAAGAGGCGCCTGGGTGGCTTAGTTGGTTAAGTGACTGCCTTCGGCTCAGGTCATGATCCCGGAGATCCGGGATCAAGTCCTACATCGGGCTCCCTGCTCAGTGGGAAGCCTGCTTCTCCCTCTCTCACTCCCCCTGCTTGTGTTTCCCCTCTGGCTGTGTTTCTCTCTGTCAAATAAATAAAATCTTTAGGTGCGCCTGGGTGGCTCAGTTGGTTAAGTGACTGCCTTCGGCTCAGGTCATGATCCCGGAGATCCGGGATCAAGTCCTACATCGGGCTCCCTGCTCAGTGGGAAGCCTGCTTCTCCCTCTCTCATTCCCCCTGTTTGTGTTCCCTCTCTGGCTGTGTTTCTCTCTGTCAAATAAATAAAATATTAAAAAAATAAAAATTTTAAAAAAATAAAATCTTTAAAAAAAAAAAAGTTATGTTTTTTGAGGGGTGCCTGGGGGCTCAGCCCATTCAGGGCCCAACTCCTGATTTCAACTCAGGGCATGATTCTAGGATTATGGGATCCAGCCCCATGTCATCCAGCTCTGTACTTAGCAGGGAGTCTGCTTAAGTATCTCTTTCCCTCTCTTCCCTCTGTCCCTCCCCCAACAGCTTGTGAGCTCCCTCTCTCAAATTTAAAATATACTTTTTCAGAGAATGCATGTCATTCTAGCAGCCACTTATCACTCCTTACTTATGTAATAAGAGTAGACATCACTACAACTTTTTTTTAAGATCTACTCTCTTAGATGCAATTTATTCTTTAAACCAAAAACGTGACTAACCTTTGGTTAATTACATCTGGTATTTAGGACACAAGTTTGACATGTTTGGATTAGACAACATAAACATTTTATTTATTTTTTTAAAGATTTTATGGGACGCCTGGGTGGCTCAGTTGGTCGGGCGACTGCCTTCGGCTCAGGTCATGATCCTGGAGTCCCGGGATTGAGTCCCACATCCGGCTCCCTGCTTGGCAGGAAGCCTGCTTCTCCCTCTCTCATTCCCCCTGCTTGTGTTCCCTCTCTGGCTGTGTTTCTCTCTGTCAAATAAATAAATAAAATCTTAAAAAAAAAAATAACGATTTTATTTCTTTATTTGACAGAGAGAGACACAGTGAAAGAGGGAACAAAAGCAGAGGGTAAGGGAGAAAAAGAAGCAGGATTCCCACTGAGCAGGGAGACTGACTTGGGGCTCCATCCCAGAACCTGGGATCATGACCCCAGAGGAAGGTAGACACTTAACAACTGAGCCACCCAGGCACCCCAGCATAAACATTTTATATGGAATAAATCCTAATGCCCTACACTGTATTGTTTTTGTTTTTCAGTTCAGGATTTTAATACAAAATATCATCCCTTGGTGGGCTGTACAATTTATCTATAACAGCAAGTATAAATCAATTTGTCATTCAGTCTAGCTCCTCTGGAAAAAAATCACTCTCTACTTACCAGTCCAATAAACAAGTGGAAAAATCTGCAAACATTTGATGCCTAGTAAGAAATTAAGCCAAAACACCACAAATGTACCAATAAACAATAAATAATGGCCATGTAAAATTCTCAAACAAAATCTTTTAATTCTGTTACTGGTGTGTTTGCTAGTGTTCATGTTCTCAAGCTTTCACTAAGATAACATCTTGTTCATAACTACCAAAAGTTAAAAAAAAAAAAAAAAAAACCTACCAAAAGTACCATATAGATTACTGTGAAAGAGGTATTTGGATTTCCAACTTGACTTCACGTATCTCCCCAAATGACCTACGGCCAAGTTACGATCAAATTATTGTGATCTGGGCACCTGGGTGGCTAAATGCGTTAAAGCCTCTGCCGTCGGCTCAGGTCATGATCTCAGGGTCCTAGGATCGAGGCCTGCATCGAGCTCTCTGCTTAGCAGGGAGCCTGCTTCCTCCTCTCTCTCTGCCTGCCTCTCTGCCTACTTATGATCTCTCTCTCTCTCTCTGTCAGATAAATAAATAAAACATTTTTTAATAAATTATTGTGATCTGTATTATTATTATTCTCTAGGTGACTGAGGTCTCCCCACCAGATGTTGAGACCAATGTCATATGTTCCTTACTCCCCTTCAGTTATTCCTTGGAATAATTTCTTCCCAGCCATCTGCCCACCTATTCCCATTCAATGAGTGTACACATACCTATCTTAAAACAAAACAAAAACCTCTGGGCCAATCAATACATTCATGGAAAGGTTTTGAAACTTGCTAAGTGCTGAATCATGTTTATGTTATCTTTTCTACAACTGGTTTTGGAGGCACAAACTACCTCTAAGAATACTGGCCACCATATTTAATCCACTTGATGATGAGGTCAGGAGTGAACCTAATTTCTTTTTTCACTGGATGGCATAAGCTACCTATTTGTAGTTGAAAAAAACTAAGAATTACAAAGTGAAACAGAACATTCTAGAATGGAATGACAGGGAAGGAAAAAAATCTTCATTCAGTAGGTGGCACTCTTGCCTTAAAAATGTAATTTAGGCTAATATTAATATCAAAGATGTCATCTGTCCTACAACCCTTTTATTTTTCATTATATTATGTTAGTCACCATACATCATTAATTTTCTATGTAGTGTTCCGTGGTTCATTTGTGTATAACACCCACTCCTCCATGCAATACGAGCCCTCCTTAATACGCATCACCAGGCTAACCCATCCCCTCAAACCCCTTCTCCTCTAAAACCCTCAGTTTGTTTCTTGTAATCCATAGTCTCTCATGGTTGTCTCCTCCTCTGATTTTCCCCATTTCATTTTTCTCTTCCTTTTCCTAATGCCCTCCATGCTATTCCTTATGTTCCACATATAAGTGAAACCATATGGTAATTGTCTTTCTCTGCTGGACTCATTTCACTTCACATAGTCCCCTCGGGTTCCATCCATGTCGATGCAAATTGTGGGTATTCATTCTTTCTGATGGCTGAGTAATATTCCATTGTATATATGGACCATATCTTCTTTATCCATTCATCTGTTGAAGGGCATCATGTCTTTTTCCAGTTTGGTTATTGTGGACATTGCTCCTATGAACACTGGGGTGCATGTGCCCCTTCTTTTTACTGTATCTGTATCGTTGGGGTAAATACCCCACAGTGCAATTGCTGGGTCATAGGATAGCTCTATTTTTAACTTTTTGAGAAAGGGGAACCCTCTTACACTGTTGGTGGGAATGCAAATTGGTAGAGCCTCTTTGGAAAAACAGTTATCACCTTAAAGAAAAGGCACATTAATTCTGATATACTGTTCTAAATACAGTCTGAATTATTACTTCCTGTCTACCTAAATAATGTCTTCCTCATGTCAACAGAATTCTGGAGGTGTTCATAAATATGCCAATTTTTTTCACTGTAGCAAAAGCTACAATTTAGAAGAACCAAATAATTACATTACATTTATTTTAAAATGGCAGGTTCTGACTTCTGAATTAGCCTAGTAAATGCTTCAAAAGACAGTCATTATAATCATTTCTAATTTTAATGAATTCAGTTAGAAAAAGAATAATCTGAATGGAAATGGGGCAAAAGATTGTACTTAAATAAATTGTATTATTGTGCTTATTGCTGTTTAAAAATGTGGCATCTGGGGCACCTGGGTGGCTCAGGTGGTTAAGCGATCGGCTCAGGTCATGATCCTGGAGACCCGGGATCGAGCCCCACATCGGGCTCCCTGCTCAGCGGGAAGCCTGCTTCTCCCTCTCTCACTCCCCTTGCTTGCGTTCCCTCTCTGGCTATATTTCTCTCTGTCAAATAAATAAATAAAATCTTTAAAAAAAATGTGGCAGCAGTTCTTTCTCATAAGCACACATGTGAATATTCTGTTTACCTGGAATAACTTTGACTCAATTCATTACCACTCTGGCTGATACTCAACCTCAAAACTTTTAAGTTACAAAATAGGAACAAAGTTGACAATAAAATGTAATATATCTACTATACAGAAGAAGTAAAAAATAAGAATAAAATTT
Source organism: Spilogale gracilis (assembly GCA_004023965.1). Taxonomy (NCBI): domain Eukaryota; kingdom Metazoa; phylum Chordata; class Mammalia; order Carnivora; family Mephitidae; genus Spilogale; species Spilogale gracilis. The sequence goes on from PITA01000056.1 coordinate 244,395, forward strand.
GTTTAGCTTTCCTTAGGCATATCTTAGTTTCAATGCCCTGTAGTCGCCAACTTATCACTCAAGTTCTAGGGTCATCTCTACCTTAGAGAAACTGTCCCAGATGCTGCCGTTAGCCTTCCCCACTAGTCATAGCCCCACTGACTCAGTCTGAGGTTGGGGTGAGGGGTGGATTCCTCTATGCTCACTGAATAAATAGCATATTATAATGGTTTTTTACTTATCTGTCTCCAACATTTAACTGTAAGGGCAAGAAATGGTCCTTGAGGGCAGAAATGGGTCTCGGGACATTTCCTGCCCTAGCAGAAAGCTTGGCATATGGGAGGTACTTAAAAAATAAGTGCTCAGTAAAAGAATAGATTGATCCTTCCCCTTGTGCTATATTTTTCTTAAGGGTAAGGCCCATGTTTTACTTGTGTTCCATTCCAATATTATGGAGCTTCTAATGCTTGGCACCTGTACATGGCAGGCTGGGAAGAAGCAATGCCTTTTCAATATGAGCCTCTAGACCAGAAGGATTTCTAGGATGTAAAAAAGCTTCACTGAGACCTTTGTTCAAATCAAGCATCCACCATTAGTTCTGGGGGATGCAGAAAGAGAGAAGAGCTGGGACCACCCCTTTTGAAGTGCAAGATTTCATCCCCTATAAAAGAAGTCAAGAACCTTGAGCCCAGACATCGGTATTTCAGTGGAAAAAACTTTCCCATAACTTTGGAGCTTATCCATGACTCTAATTTTGTTAATGTTGATTTTCCTATGGTTAATAAGAATAAAAAGTCTTGAAGAAAACCCCAACAGGTTTTGTGTCTGGGAGGGAAGAGGGAGAAGCCATGAAACTATCTTACTGTGAAGCAAACTCAGTGGGAACTAGCTAAGGGAGGGTGAACAAATAGAATGTGTCCAGGAAAGCAGCAGTGTTGGACCCCCAAATTCAGACTCCTTAAACCTGGGTTGTCCTACTTTAGGGGGACAGAGCTGGCAGGATGCATTTGAAGCCACAGCATAAGCATGAAAAGCAGACCACCTATTTCTAGAATGCCAATTTTGTGCTAAGATTTGGGAGGGGGTACAGTGAATGTTTTAGTCATACAAAGATGACTAAAAGAAAATTCAAAAGAATTAATGTAAACCATGAGGCTAGAGACTTGAGAAACAATTTTGTTTATTATTCCAAGTAAGCATTCTCAGGATGGCAGACTGCATGGGACACCCCTAGCTTCTTCCTCTTCAACAGAACTGAATGGATGGATGCTAAAGCAGCTGTTCTCAACCACATTCCCATCATAATATGTTTACATAAACAAGATACAACAAAACTTTAAAAAATTGTTTAGAGAGCCTAATTTGTCAATGTCACAGCAACTAACCATATGTAAGCAATAAGTCACCCTCTACCTAAAACAGAGATAAGATAAACTGCATTACCTGCCAAGTGTAAGCCATCTCTCTACCATTTTCCATCCAAGAAAACCTACCAGTTATGCAATGTAATATTTATAGGGATATTTCTAAATATACCCAAACTATTTTTCTAAAAATAGGTAAAAACTGATACTTTAGGGGCGCCTGGGTGGCTCAGTTGGTTGAGCAGCTGCCCTTGACTCAGGTCATGATCCTGGAGACCAGGGATCGAGTCCCACATTGGGCTCCCTGCTCGGCGGGAAGCCTGCTTCTCCCTCTCTCACTCCCCCTGCTTGTGTTCCCTCTCTACCTATGTTTCTCTCTATGTCAAATAAATAAAATCTTAAAAAAAAAAAACTTATACTTTATTATTACCAAGAAAGTACTCTTGGATCCCTTCCCCCAAGTGCATCACCATGCTACACCTTTGATATCAAAATCTGATAGGCTACCAGGCAGGTATGCGTGCTGACCAATTTTAAAATGGGACAAGGTAGCTACACGTGACAATTAGAAAGGGGCAGAGAAATGTAAGGGCCCCCAAAAGGGCTGGGAAAGAAATCAATCTTCAGAACACTTGGGGCATGGAAAGTCACTTAAAAAAAAAAAAAAAAAAAAAAAACGTTCCTTGTCACCTGCAGACAAGTTCATAAAACATGAACAATGTTTTATGTGAAACCATGAAATGGATTCCAAGCACGCTTAAAACAAAACACTGTTTTGTTAGAACATAATCTCTGTAAGAGCAGGGATTTTTTTTGTCTGTTCCATCGCTGGTGTATTCCTAGCACCTGGCACATAGCCAGTTCTTATTTTGTTGAGTGAGTGAATGTTTTGCTACGTCATGAACTACAGTAACTTAAACACAGAGAAAATGCCTATCTACATATTTCATGGCAAACTTTTAATCACAGACAGGCTTCCTATTCACCAGTCAAGTGCCCTCCAAGCCTCCTCCTCAAGAAACGTCAGTGTTTCAGAAAAGCAAGCTCGCTACTTGAACAACAAAACCTCCTCTCTTTGCTCCATCTCTTCAGCCTATAAGCATTCTTCCCTCTCCTAGCCTCCTATAAAAACCAACCAAATCAATCCTAAAACACATCTTTGCCTTTGCTAACCCGTAGGCTTTCCCCTCTCTCCACGAGCTTCTCAGGAAGAGCCTGTGCTTCATCACTATTCTGTCACTGCCTAACGAAGCACAGTGGCTCCGATGCCCACCGCTCCGCTAAAACTGCTGGTCATAGGACATGCACTACCACCCTTGCATTCCTTGTCCAGTGGCACTGCTGCGGCTAACCATCTTCTCCTTGGACAAAGTCCTCTCACCTGCCTTTCAGGTGTCCTCTGTCTTGTGACATCTCAGGCTCTTTTGCAGGTTCTCCACTGCTCTCCTTCCAGGAAATCCTGGCACTCCTCAGAAGAAGGAATCTGAGGTAGGACTTCCCTACTACTCTTGCAGAGGTCCACATATGAGCCAGGGCCTATCTGTAATGGAATTAAAATTGCTCACAGCAACTCCCCTTTCATTCCTCAATCCTCAGCAACTGTGAAAGCTTCTGAGCAACTCAGGGTTCAGCTGAGCAAAGGTATCCTTAGAAACACTCAAGAGAAACCATGAAACTTCTGTCCCAAGGTTGGAATTATTATCACTGTAATGAGATAGAAGATTAAGCATATCTTACTTTCCACAAGTTATTTTTTTAAGATGTATATAAATAAAACACACCTAATAAAATAACTTTCAGGAGTTTGATGCTGCATCATTCCTGATTTTTTTTCTTGGGATGTGTGTGTCTGTGTGTGCCAACTTACATTTTTATTAGGAGGGTTTTCTTAAGGCATAGCAGTATTTCTTTCTTCATCTTTTTTCTTCACTGCCTACATTATTTGTACCCTAAAAGGATAATCAACAGGCAGCATTTATGAAGCTGTCCTCATATCCAGTATATACTGTCCCATATATACACATCCAGAATACTGTCAGATCCAGGCAGAATGGACAACTACTCCTTTTTTCTCTAAAAGTTTTTCCTGAAACTAGCTACCAGGAGTCAAAAGCTACAGAACACAAGAACTGAATCATCTTCTTACCTTCCCAACTGAGTTCCTAGCATAGTAGTATGCACAAAGTATGCCACTAAGCGTGGACTAAGTTGAAATGATAATGTAAGTTTCTATAAGGAGAACATGTGTAAGATTTATAGGTCTGCAAACATCACCATTGTTTTTAAGAAAACAAAACAATGGAATAACGCACAGTTAAGGGCAAAGATATTTATCTTGCCATGAAGATTTCATTTTTACCTGAGTGGTCTTTTTGTAGTTAAACTCAAAGATAATCTCCTTTGTTTCTAGGGAAGGCACAGGATCAGGGAGATTACTGAATTCCCTCAAAGCCGCTAAGCTCTTTTAATTATCAAAGAAGATGCCTGCTGAACACAAACTAAAGATCCCACACTTGGTAGGCAGGCATTTGTTAACTTATATTACTAGGCAAGAGCAAACATCAGTAAGAGAATAAATGGACTAAAATTCATGTAGGCATACTTCTATATTGGTTGATAGCCTTAGATAGTGACATCTTTCCTCAAATTAGTAACCAGGAATAGCCAACAACTAAAATATACCTACTAAAAGAAGGCTAAAGTCTAAATTGAGCTTTAACTTAGTATCAGTGGACATGAAAACTTATTTTCTCCAGGACTCACTAATAAAGAGTTCTAATAACTACATTTAGGTATAAAGATATCAATTTCAAAATATGTGAAACACCCAAGGCAGCTACCTTAGAGCATGCACTAGGGCACTCAAGTGTAAGCCGAGGACAGGCAGCAGAGGAGGGAGTGTATGTGTATACAGAAGAGGGTCAGACTTTTACCTCTGCCTCTTCCTGCTTCACTTGCCTGGGGAAGCTAATTGTTCTGGCATTCCCACCATCTGTAAAATGGGAATGATGGCTGTGCCATGGGGTGTGGGGGAGACAAAGTCTATGTGTGCACTCTCTGAAGGGTGAAAGTTCCACAGTGTTAACAGTGACCACTTCTGATGCACATGCACTCCAAGCACATCTCCCTTTCTGAGGACAAAGTTCTGTGTGTTAAGGAATTCAACTATATTTGCAGCCTGAAGCCTACCTCTCTTCTCTAGCAGAGTAAACACAGTGAAGTCTAAATTTATTTGTGTTTACAACTGGCCTTATTTTATAACCACTTCACTCACAATGAAAAATGTTAACATGGTTCACTGATGCTTCCTTCCTGTGTATTCTGGAAGACCTAAACATAATTTAAAAAGTCACCATCAGATATGATTCTTCAATAAAAGCCAAGACAAGGAAATAAATAGTAGATAATAAATGGTGTGTGCTATTGTAACTCAAATCTATCTCCTGATTTTAATATATATATATTTTATGCACACACACAAACACACACCCCTTGTGTGTGTGTGTATAAAAGATTATTTAAAGGTTAAGAGCACAATCTTAGAGTCAAACTATGAGGGTCCACAGCCAGGCTTCACCACCAGGCTAGCTGCCACGGTACCTCACCTCTCAGAGTGTTTGTTTTCTCACTTGTAAAATGGGAATAAAACTGCATTTCACAAGGACAGTACAAGGCTTAAGTGAGAGAAACTATATAATGCATCCAGTGGACCAGGCACAGAGGAAGTGAATTATGACTACTCTTTCCAATAAGACAAGCACATAGGAGTACGCTGCTCAACTAGAATGAGCTGAAGGAACTCAGCTCTGGCCAGCCACCCCAGCCTGGCACTCCAGGGCTCTGCTCAACCCCCTGTTGGTGACTGAACATCTCTAATGCCACTATATTCAGAGAGTTACTCAATTCTAAAGTGCTGGGACCATAAATCCTAGGGCTTTATTTTTACCCTTTTAAAGCCTTTCACATACAACGTCTCATGTGATCTTCTCCCATTCTGGAAGTAGGAAAGGTATTATTTCCAATTCACAGATGAGGACAAACTCAAAGAGGTTAAGGTACTTGACTCAATCTCCTGCAGAGTTGAGGAGACAGTACTGGGGACAGGCCAGCTGGTGTGAGCCAATGCTAATACTTAGTCTACCACAATCAGCTTCTGGACAGCAGGTTAAATACCTTTCAACTACAGACATGTGAAAATTCCCTATACTAGAGCTGAAAGGGGAGAGAAGGAATCAGATGTGTCCATAAGGACTCTTGAATTTGAACTGCAATTTGATTAAGCTTTTAATTTTCACTGACACAGGAAAGAACGTCAAACTTTCGTATCAGAACACTTTTGGTTTTCAAAGTATTTTCCACATTTTCACACCTTTAATTGGGCTATTTGACTCCTGAGAGGGCAAAGAAGTCTCATGGAATTAATTTGTTCCTAGTTTTTTTCATTAGTCCTATATAAGCAATTGTAAGTATCTTGAAAAAGACTAGAATATTCAGTTGTTTTTAATGTTTAAAGTTCTAAGACAAAGAAACAGTTAACGAATCCAAATATCATTTAATAAATGCAAAAGTGAACATGCTATCAATTTTTTTGAAAGGGTAGTCTAAAGCTCCACTGGTAGTCCGATTAAACCTGAATTACAAAATGAACAATTAGGAAAACATTAAGTTACAAATCAGGGGCTAACAAAAAATTAAGGCCTGGGTCTTCTGTGGTTCATCTTCCTCTGTCAAACTACCTTGTAATAAACAAGCCTGATTAAGTTTTGTAGTTCACTGGTTGTAAAGATTGATTCTCGCTGATGCTGCCACCACTGCCACCAGGAAAGGTCCCTTCGCCTCTCCCACCCATTCCTGATCTAGTCTCCGAAAAAAGTACCACTGGTGGCTTCTACGCTCCAGCAGGAGAGAACAGGTCAATTCCTGAGAGAGTATTATCCAAAAGCAATTCTGTGGTATCGGAACTGAACTGGGGCAAGCTACAGCATAGCAGAGGGCCCCTCTTTGCCCAGGATCCAAGGTGACACCCAGTGATGTTTCCTTCTCAGACTTAGAGAAGAGACCCCACAATAACTACTGGGCTGCTGGGCAGAAAATGAAAGCCACAGCAGCTAAGAATGCTGACTTCACCATTTTCTCCATGTCACATAATGCTGGAGGAGAGGCGGTGATGGCTGCCAGGTCTTCGCAGTGTCCAAACCCCAAATTCTTACACATCAGCCTAAACCCCAAGATTTTATCCCGTTTTCACAGGTAAAAGTATTGTAGAAAAAAGAGCCGGAATGGTGAAATTATAAAATTTCCAAGGATATCTTAATGGTTTATGGAAAGAAAATAAAATATTATATTTAAAAAGACTTGAATTATTTGATAGTATATATTTTTCTAGGTCTTCGGGCTAAATTCTGTAACAGAATTAAAAACAATCTGGCTTCAGCCAATATAAAATGTAGCTCCCGTGCTCAAAGTAATATACTGGGATAGAAGTAACTCAATAGCATGAGGACAGAAAATCAGCCTAAGGGTAAAAGTATGGTATAAGTAACTCAAAGTGTACAGCAGATGGATCACAAAAGCAAACCCTATCAATGCTAAATAAATGATTTATAAAGATTTATTTTTTAAAAGATTTTATTTATTTATTTGACAGAGAGATCACAAATAGGCAGAGAGGCAGGCAGAGAGAGAGGAGGAAGCAGGCTCCCTGCTGAGCAGAGAGCCTGATATGGGGCTCGATCCCAGGACCCTGAGATCACAACCTGAGCTGAAGGCAGAGGCTCTATGCCCTAAAGATTTATTTTTAATAAAGAACTGAGAAATACATGAAAATGTGTGAGTGCAATGGCATTATAGAAAACTCGCTATAGCAAAGAATTCAGTGTAGGTGGCTTACTGAAGACCTTGTAATATCAAGTCCCAAACAACTTGTCAGCACAAGTGAAAAATCGAGATCTACATGTGTGTTTGGGGGCTGAGGGAGGGGCTGCGGATGTATATGTGTTACAGGCAGGGGACTATGAAACACAAACAGAACTCAGAAAAAATAATTTCATCTTGGCTGGGTGTATGGCCAACCATATTATCTACTTAGATAAGAAATTTCTACTAATTTGTTTTTAGTAATTAAAATCCCCAACCTTCACTATTTTAGGGAACCCTTCTATGAGAATAAAGCATTAAATCACACAACGTAATTCTAAGGCTGTTTCTTCACCAAGCTGCTGTATTTAGAGATAAGCTAACTTCAGGCACTAATGGTTTTCTATCTTATCACCAAAATTTGGCCCAGGAAATAAGAGGGAGAAGAGAAAACAAGAAGTTCTTGAGCACAAACCTTTTTTCTTTGGTGCCAAAACTGCCTTTATGGATCTAAGCCCCACGAGTGAAGGCTTTGTTCTCATACATCTTTGGCACTATTTAAAACTCCTAGCAGATCCTTCTGCAGTGGATGGAATGTTCCACCATGCACTTATAAAACTGAAGGATGATCTCAGTTTGCATAGTGCAAATGACGGTCTTACCTGCCTTATTAGTGGTAACAAAAACTATTGCTAGTTATCATACGAGCACAGTAAGCTAGAAGAATGGTGCTAATGCACCACAGACTCAAAAGAACTTGCTCTATTTCTCATCACAGCTGTGTCTGTGAATAAATCAGGTGGTATAGCATGTAATAAGTGCTCCTAAATATGTGAATAACTGATCCCAACATTCAAAAAACTAAGTGTATGGGTTGTAATGGAAGCAGGAAAGGTCAAGTACTCCTCCCTGCCAGGAAACTAAGACAAATAGTATTAGCACTAGATGTGCTCAGCAATGGATTAGAAGCAGCTTTAGATCTATGTATGAAGAACATCAATTGGCCCAAGAGTTTTCTGTGGATATGCTTCAATTGGTACAATCACAATGATTAAGTCAGTTAAAAAGTCCAATTCTAAATCTACTTGAAAGTCAAATTTTTCTAGAACCTGAGCCCCAAATTATTAGATTTTAAAAATTCACAGTGAAATTCATACTTACTAGGAATTACCAACTCTTTTCAAAGTATGTGAAAATAACCCCGACCAATACAATTACATTTGAATTTTCACAATCAGGAAATAATAGAACTGAGTGTCACCAAATGACACATTTTAAAGTTTTAAGTAAAAAGGAAAGTACGTATGCATATGGGCATTTAGGGAGAGTACTTTATAAACACATGAAAAAGTCCAAGGAGAGCTTTGCTCATTAGAGGTTATCCCTGGGGGATATCCATCCTTATACAACTAAAGGTGAAATAAAGAAAGATATTTTTAACAGTATAATTACCAAAAATTAGACTTTTTTAAATAAAGATTTTATTTGTCAGCAACAGAAAGCAAGGAGAGCAGCAGAGGAGAGCAGCAGAGGGAGAGGGAAAAGCAGTTTCCCTGCCGCTGAGCAGGGAGCCTGACGTGGGGCTCAATCCCATGATCCTGGGATCACAACCTGAGCCAAAGGCAGCTACTGACTAGGTGCTTCCCCAAATCAGACTTAAAGTTATTTTCAAAATTCCTAACAGAATCTGTTAAACATAAACATACTAACTACTCAGTCCTAATTTCTCTCCACTTTGCAAAATATTATTCTTCCAGTATAGTTATATGCTTTAAAAAGGTTAAGCATTTTCTCATCATTTAATGTCACTTAATAAATATGATTTCTTTTTTCTGAGCCTTCATGAATTCTCCTTTGTATTTCTCCTTAGAATTGATATCCAGGTTTAAAATTCCAAGAGTCTGTAAGTTCAAAAATCTAACTGTTGTTTCAATAATTATAACTAAAGATAGCTACAGGAGGTAATTTTCAAACGAAATTAGCGGAAAGTTGCTAGAGCTTTAAGGGAACGAAGAGATTCTGAAAGTCAACCTCTTCTTTTCACAAGTGAGAAAGCCAAACCCAGGAGATTAGCCTTCTGTCCTCACAAAGTGATGAGATCCCTGATCTATGTACTACCAATGATATGCTTTTTCCTATATCACATAGTTGTGAAAGTTGTTTTCCATTATTCTAGCAAGTAATTTCAAAATAATGAAGAAAAATAAATTGCTCTCCAGATGATGTATAATCTACACACATTACCTTTGCTAAACTAATGGCAACTAAGTAAGGTAAACTGGAGTCTCTTAACCTCATCCTCATCTGTACTAATTAGTGAGTCTTCATAGTTACTTGCAGTGATATTATTGACAGTTAATGTTTACTGAGTAGTTTTCTGGGCCAAGAATCATGCTTCATTATCTCATCTAATCACTCCACTCACACCATTTTTGAGGTAGGACATTAGAAGTTCAGAAAAGTGACTTCCCTTGGAGTCCAACAGCAGAAAGTGGCTAATAGCTCTGACTCTTAGAAAGCAGGTTCCAATCACTACACTGTGTCATCTCCAAAATATAGATGTGCAGTTCCAAAACCATATTTAGGATCAAAGTGGATGGAATTTGTTTTACAGGAGAACATCTCCCAATCTGTGAACCTCTGAAACCGTGAGAGCTGTTGGCAGTGCAAAGAGCCACAGCTCCCAGACTTGTGGCTGCAGACTACCTTGCACCAGCTCTGATGTAACTCCTCTGGGCCTCCTGACCCAACTCCTAGCATTCCGTGATAACCTGTCAAACTACAAAAGCTTTTTATTATGTCCTAAGTACAAAGATCTAAGGACCAGCCAGTGAGAGCAATAAGGAAGCTGAGAGCTCTGCATGGTTCTCTGGCAGAGACAGGTATCTTGTCCCCAGCTTCATTCCCGAGCCCCATCTACACCCTGCTCTTCACCCAGGCAGAGTTATCTGAATTATACTTGCAATTCTCCATATCAGCAGATATGGAGGGCCTTCCCCCCATCCCTCCCACCCCGGCCATGAAACCTCCCTGCAAGCCCCTTTTACCTGTTTAACAACTCTGAATTCTTTGGGACTTGGCTGGGACCTCCCACTTCCCAGTATACCCTCCCTATACCAGCCTCACTCCTAGCTAGCTGACTAAGGCCTGCACACCCTTTATCGCCAGTAGACTGTTACCTTGTGAAACTCCTTCATAGGTATCATTCCTGCTGGATTCCTAGCACCTTGGTACCTGGCTCACAGCAGTCACTCAAGAGTGCTCCTGAAGGCATGGACAGTAGTGGCATCAGAGGGGATAAGAGCACTGGCAATGGGCATTCGTCCTGGCATGATTACTACTCTGCCCTTTGGGTTCTCTAGAGTACCCATTCAGACAAAAAGATATTTCAAATGAGCCCACAAATGACATGCCTGTCTTCCTATAGCCCATCCGCTCCCTGGAACCTTGCCTGAGGAGGCCAGGCAGCTGATCTAAAGCTTGGGGTGATGCGCCCACGACACAGTCAAGCCCTATACTTGCAGCATTTGAGCATGTTTGTTCTCTAACTAGAGATGGTCTTGGATTACTCTCAAAGATAGCAATACACTGTGTGGCACCCAAATATTTTCCTGACACTGCACCTCTGAAATTTTAATACAAATAGAAAAATCAGACTCACTTTACAATAATGTAAACTTTACAAACAACTCTTTGTAAACACTGTTGTTCAGCGAGACATGACCATGTATGCAGCGACAGAGGCAAAACTGAAGAGGTTTTTTAAAAGTGGCAAATCTAATTCAGGTACTGAAGAACTCAAAATCAAAGAGTTCAGCAGCATTCACAAAACAGTACTGACTTCTGCAAATAGCCACATTTATATTGAGTAAAATAACAATAATTCTTTATTGCAAAGGGAATAAAAACATTTAAATACATCTCACAGTGGAAATGAGTACTGCAGAGAGGGGAAACTGCACACTGAGGAAAAAAAGGGGGGCAAGCTGAGAAAACAATAATATGAACATGGATGAACATGGATGCCCGGAGCAGGGTGTCCTGAAGGGGGAGCGAAGAGGGGAGCAGAGCTGGTCACCAGAGGCTTCTGAGCTGCAATAAGGAGACTGGACTTCATTCTGAAGATAAAGGAAAGTTTTGTGGACAGAACTGTCACGGTCAGACCTGCAGTAGAAGCCCCACTGTAACTGCAGTGTAGGGAAAAGACAGGAAGATATGTCTAAAAGCAGGAGATCAGGTACGAAGGAAGCTTTCAGTAACTGGGATGAGGTGACAGTGGTGTGACCCTGTGTTAGCAGCTATGATGTAGATTCCAAAGCTAGCAGAGAAATGGGAACACTAGAACTGGAGAATGCTTGGACGCTGAGCATGAGACAGCCAGCAGAGTAAGGGTATAGTAATTAGGAGGACAGTGGCAGGAATTACCAAAAGGCATCCCAAACCACCAGGTGATATGAGGGAGAGGATGGGAAGGCTGGGAAGACAGGGATTCAGTCTGGACACATGGCAACTGCAGTGCCTGTCAGAGCTGTACCTTCTAGAGAAGCTATCCTGGAGGCAGCTGGATGCGGGGTCTGTCACTGAAGCTAAGACATTTCAAGAACCAAAATACTAATCAGAACGAGTCAGCAAACATATAGTTAATAATCTCGTGATACATCCTTTCTCTTCAGTCAATGACTTACTTCTTAATCTTTGTACAAAACTTGAAATGTAGTTATTTAGTTTAGGCCCCTGGTGTAAGAAAAAGATCTGGAATAAAGAAATGTATTTGGGAGCTTCCAAATGCTTAAAAATTTAGTGTATGATAAAGGGGATATTTTTTGTTAATTAACAGTGCTGGAACACCTACTCATTTGGAAAAAATAAAGTTAGAGCCCTCTATACCCCTTAAACTTCAGATGGATCAGAGGTTAAAGTATTTTTTTTAATACATAAAATTAGGTGGCTGGGTGGCTCAGTTGGTTAAGCATCTAACTCTTGGTTTGGGCTCAGGTGGTGATCTCAGGGTTGAGATTGAGCCCTGCATCAGGCTCTGCACTCAGTGTGGAGTCTGCCTGTGATTCTCTCTCCCTCTCCCTCCATCACTTGTGTGTGCACTCTCTCTCTCTCTCAAATAAATATATATAAAATATAAATTTTTAAAATACATAAAATATTAGAAAACACTGGTGACTTGTGATAACTCTGCAATACGGAATAATAATAGTTATTATTTATACAGGGTTTACCATGCACCAAGCACTATTTGAAGAACTATACAAAGATGCAGTCTTCACAACAACTATGAAGTAGTAATCTTCATGTCACAGTTAAGAAAACTTAAGCACAGGGGCACCTGGGTGGCTCAGTTGGTTAAGTGACTGCTTTCAGCTCAGGTCATGATCCTGGAGACCAGGGATCGAGCCCCACATCGGGCTTCCTGTTCGGCAGGAAGCCTGCTTCTCCCTCTCTCAGTCCCTCTGCTTGTATTCCCTCTCTAGTTGTGTTTGTCTCTGTCAAATAAATAAATAAAATCTTAAAAAAAAAAAAAGAAAAAAGAAAACAAGCATAAAGAAGCTAAGTAACTGACAGTGGTGAAACTCTGATTAGAATTCATGTGTCTATACTCTAAGGTACTATACAGCATTACATTTCTAGGCCATTCTACAAGATCTAAACAGAAATAATGAAAAGAAAGAACTGACTGACATTTGAAAAAATAAGCTTCTTTATGGAAAAATACTGTAACTGAAATTCATAAACTCGCAAAACAGAAGTGGAGGAAAACAACTGCAATACATGTCAGAACTAAAATTCTAATATACCAAGGATGAAAAAATGAATAATTCTTACCCATGTGTGAAAGAAAATAAGGTAATATACCAAAAATATGAAATTGATAATAAACAGGACAAGTACAATGACGCTAAAAAGTTAAGAAATATAAATTAGAATAAATCATCCTCCACCCACAAACTGGCAATAAATGAAAGACCAATGACATGCAACGTTGGCCAAAATGTGGGGCCATGGGCACTCTCACATACTGCAAGGTAATTATAAACTGGTACAGTATTTGACAGGGCACTTCAGCTACAGAATCAAATTTTAAATAAGCGTGGCCCTTTGATGCAGCAATTCCATTTCTGAATATTTGTCTTATAGAACTAAATGCACAAATATATGAAAATGTATATACAATGGCAGTCACTGTAGCTTAATTTAACAATCCAAAACAAACGATATAAAAACAGGAAACTGGCTATTGTGTGTGACATTCATAATATGAAATATTTAGTCATTAAAAAGACAGCTGTATGTTTATCATGATAACAAAATATTGTCAAGAAAAAAGCAAAGTATGGTCTACAATGTACAGTCCTTTTTGTTAAATGATAAAGATACAAATTTGAAAAAATACATTGTTCTGTCGCTTCCAAATGGATTGTATAAGAATTTTATTAATGAAGTTTAATTCTATAAATTCTGAATCCCAGAAACATTAGGACCCCAATATCAGCCTGAAGATGTAAGTGTACCAGAGTAATGGAAACATATTTTCAAAAATCAAACACTTAAACTTTTCCAGGAATATGAATATCTACATTAGTCTGTCACATCTTTTATAAAATATGTTTCAATGAATATACAAGGAGAATTTAAGAATACTAACAGAAATCCAGAAAATAAGAGATGTAATGAATTCATTATCTTGAAGGAGAAAAAAGAAAAGTGAAACATCTGTTTCAAAACACTTATCATCTTAGAGCATACAGACACAAAGAACGTTTTTGCAAGTAATTAAACCAAAAACCTTGCAGTCATCAAGAAACCTGATCAATGTTACAGAGCTGGAGATTACTGCCTGACTCTTCACAGCCTCACTAGGAAAAAGGTCACTGTATACCAGTGGTGGTGGTGATTAATAATATCTTAAAGAAACTGTAGGGTATAAAATGACTCAGGCCAAGAAATAAAGCAAAAAAGATTTTCCCATACAGACAATCCACATGACATTTCTAATGAGTACCCTACAATGTTATGCAATTCTAAAGAACATTTCATTTATTCAGTACTATCAAGGCTATAGGACTGCCTCTTCTAGTTAACTTAGAAGCTTACCACTTTAAGGATCAAAATACTTTCTACAACTATATTGAATGGAAATCTTAATTAAAATATAATAAGCCTTCTAATTCAGTTCACTGAGTAGACAGAGACACAACCTTATAATGATGAGCCACACTCACCATAATAAAAACAATCCTGATCAAACTCAATCTACATAAGGAAACTGGTACCCAAAAAGTAATGCCAAAAGTTCTGTCATTTAATACATTTATAATCTGAGAAGCTATCCAGGTAAGTAGAAATGAATGTTCTCACACCAGGTGTCCCCTGACAGCAATGCTGTGATGTCCTCTTCTCCCTCCTTCTCTCCTCTCTTGCTGTCAAGTTTCTCTCCTCCTACATGGCTGCCATCAGGGAACCTGTCTCTTCCTCACTGCTAGTCTTTCTAGTTGGCTGCTTTTGATTGCTGTTGTTTCGGGGACACCAAATGGACAAGACTACAAGAATAATATCTTAAATAAGTGTCAGTGAATCCTGAGCCAATGCCCTTGAAACTCTTAAGTGTAAAATCAAAGAACTTCAAAGGTCAGATATTGTTACAGGCCCTTTGGCAGCTGAGAGCCTTTTTCCCTTACTGCTTAGTGCTAAACCATGTTCTAGATAAGGGAGGCTGCAGGATTTAGTTACCACCAGTAAACTTTAAAATGTTTTCTGTTACGTGAGCTCTTGGTTCCTAAAATTTCATACAGTATTTGCTTAGCAAATCTTTTCTTTAACGCAAACATGAACTTCTATTTACTCCAAGATGAATTAATAAATTTTGCATGACAGTAGGGTTATTGGGACAAGAATCCCAGAAGTGGTATTTTAAGTTTACATTATAAGTACTTGAAAGAGGAACAATTACATTAAAGCATAACACCTTTTTGAGTATATTTATACTTAAAATATACTCAAAAAATATTCAAGGGACAAGAACTCTAAAAATGGTATCTAAGTTTACATAAGTCTGAGAATTTGAAAAAGTGAATCATTATATTAATGATAATACACATAACACCTTTATGTGTATATTTATGCATATATGAATATGAACATGAGTACAGATATCAAATATACATAAATATACATACACACCCATTTTTACCTCCCTAGTAAGTGCAAAAGAATTACATACAGACAGTAAACTCTACGAACCTATACCAGATTATCACATAGTACAGCAGTCTCCCCTTATCCACTAGGGACACACTGAGAGACCCCACGTGATGTAATTTATAAATTAAGACACAGTAAGAGAGTAATAATAACTGATAAAATAGAACAATTATACCATATATTTTTTAAAAGTTATGTGAACGTGGTCTTTCTCAAAATCCTACTATACTGTACTCATCCTTCTCATGATGATGTAAAATGATAAAATGGCTACACACTGACATGAAGTGAATGACGTAGGCACTGTCATGAAGCGTTAAGCTACTAGTGAGTTTCTGATGACAGTGTCAGGAGAAGGATCATCTGCTTTCAGACCATGACTGATAGCAGGTAATCAAAGTCTCAGAAAAATGAAACCAATTAAAAGGGGAGGCAGGGACTACTATATACTATTTCTTCCATGCCACATTAAGCTGTCCTACCTCACCCAAGGCACTTGGCGTGTCTTAGTCCAGATACATCTCAATGAATCGATCACAAACTGAAAATTAGGACACACCAATCACCTAGGCTTTTAATCCTGTCTCATCTAGGTCCTAGACTACATCTAACTAAAGGTGAAGAATAAATGATCTATGAGGCTGAACTTACTGTGTCATTACTATCCTTACTCATTTATTCCACAAATATTTACCAACAGGATACTCTGGCCAGGCACTGTGCTAGGTGCTGGGTTGCTATCCAATCACAGGCACTGCCCACTCAGGACTTACAGTCTTCTGGAGAAGATAGCCATTTATCAGATGAGATAACTAACATAAAATCACAACACTGAGAGTAAGGATACTGTGCAATGAAGCCAGTCTGGGAGATGAGGAAAGAAAAGCTTCCCTGAGGAACTATCAGAGAGCTAAGATCTGAACAATGAAGTGCTGACTTGGGACTGGGGAAAGTGTTCCCGGCAGAGGGAGCATGCAGTGCATGCCAAAGCCTGATGGCAGGAGGTGGTATGCTGAGTTTGAGGAAATGAAAGAAGGCAATCTTGCAGAGAACAAGGGCAAGTGTGGTCTGAGATGGGCCTAGAGAGGCATGCACGGGCCACACAAGGCCCGGACTGGGTAGGGCTGTTAAGCATTCTCTGGTCTTTAACAAATGGCAAGCTTTTGAAAGTTTTTAGACTTAATCTTATTTACTTTTCTAAAGGACCATTGTTAAAATCAGAGTAACATTTTTAAATGATCACTCTAGCCATATAATATGGAGAACAGATTGGAAGGGAGAAAGTAGGATACAGGGAGCAAGTCAGGAGGCTACTACATTAGTCCATGCAAGCGGGATGTGACGGGCTCTGATGGTGAAGTAAATATAAGGAGTGGTCAAAGGTGACTCCTAGGTTCTGGTTCTGCCATTTCATGAGCAGAGAATATATTACCAAGACAAGGTATAGGGAAAACCCTGAATTTGATTTTAGATATCTGAGTATGGCCATGTCACACAGACAGGTGTAGGTCTGGCGTTTAGGAGAGGTCATGGTGAGGAAAACAAATTCTGCGATCAGTTGTGAATGGTCAGTAACTATCTAAAGGCATTAATGGTGGGAATGGAGAAGACAAAATGACAGAGCCCTAGGATCACCCTAAGAATCTTTTAATATTTACGTCCAGTGATGATGGGCCACCAAGGAAGAACTGCCAAGGTTAAAAAGAAAATCAGGAGGGGAGCCCGGGCGGCTCCACCGGTTAAGCGTCTACCTTCGGCTCAAATCATGATCCCAGGTACAGGATCGAATCCTGTATTGGGCTCCCTGCTCAGCAGGAAGCCTGCTTCACCCTCTTCTCCCTGCTCCTGCTCTCTCTCTCTCAGGATCTCTGTCTCTCGCGCAAATAATAGATAAAATATTAAAAAAAAAAAAATGGGGGCGCCTGGGTGGCTCAGTTGGTTAAGCCACTGCCTTCGGCTCGGGTCACGATCCCGGAGACCCAGGATCAAGCCCCACATCGGGCTCCCTGCTCGGCGGGAAGCCTGCTTCTCCCTCTCTCACTCCCCCTGCTTGTGTTCCCTCTCTGGCTGTGTTTCTATCAAATAAATAAAATCTTAAAAAAAAAAAAAAGAGGAGGATTACCCATTAGCCCAGACAACTAGTCACTTCAAATATCAGAAACTCAATTTTCTCAGTATTTGACAGTTTGAGCATGGCTCTAATTACTAGGTAACTATAAACTAAGTATTTCAGTTTTACATTGTATAAAATCAGTCAATATTATCAACTGATTGCTAAATACCACCTACTACTATTACATATCAACATAAGAAACAGATTGCTTTCAAAACTTGCCTTAAACTAGATGACGGTTAAAATCACATCAAAGTAAATTACTGTAATTTTCAAATATAGTAATTTAAAAATAACCACTTCGGGAATATTAACTCATCCTAACATTTATGGGCACCTAATATCCATAGGTGTCAGACACTAGTCTAGCTACTAGGAAGTGGTATAAATAGGAAGACAGAGTTCCTCATTTGTCAACAACTGAAATTTAGTATCAGAATGCCGTCAGAGCAGTTGAAGATTACTTGATAATGTATCAGTTAAATGACTACTTAGGCAATAACAAAAGGTAATGATCACGTCTATTTGTCAAGAGTAAAGTCTCCACCCAGTATCGACTCTCTCCTTACCCCATAAACACTCACCATCACTATACTTTCATGTGATAAACTTAATGCACTAACTACTGCACTGAGTAAGCTTCTGCCAGTCTTCAAGAGGTCTGATGGCCTCTTTACTAATTCCCAGGTGTGTGGCGCCTGGGTGGCTCAGTCATTAAGCCTCTGCCTTCGGCTCAGGTCATGATCTCAGGAAGTCCTGGGATTGAGTCCCGCATCCAGCTCCTTGCTTGGCAAAAGGCCTGCTTCTCCTTCTCTTCCTCCTCTTGCTGTGTTCCCTCTCTAGCTGTGTTTCTCTCTGTCAAATGAATAAATAAAATCTTAATAATAATAATAATTCCCAGGTATCTGACTGTACTCAGAAATATACACTTGGTGGGTATTAATAACTTAACAGTTCTTGGCATTCTATGACATCTCAATCTATTAAACCAAACTAACCAGACTGGTATTCCAAAGGACAGAATCACTAGCAATATAGAACTCCCTTCCACACCTAAACCAACTGTGATATGCCATACAGTAAATGAAGTGTTTTTTTATTATCTTACACTCAAGAGCATATTTGACATTTTTCTTTTTTTTTTTAAAAAAAGATTTTATTTATTTATTTGACAGAAACACAGCTAGGGAGGGAACACAAGTAGGCAGAGTGAGAGAGGGGGAAGCAGGCTTCTCTGCAGAGCAGGAAGCCCAATGTGGGGCTTGATCCCGGGACTCCGGGATCATGACCTGAGCCGAAGGCAGTTGCTTAATCAACTGGGCCACCCAGGCGCCCCTATTTGACATTTTCTAACTTTTTTTTTCTTTTTTTTTTTTTTAAAGATGTTTATTTATTTGTCAGAGAGAGAGCGCAAGCAGGTGGAGTGGCAAGCAGAGGGAGAAGCAGCCACCCAGGCATCCCCTAACATTGTTTTCTTAACTAGCATAGTTGCTGTTACTAATAATAAAGACTATTTTAAAACCACCATTGGTATATATTGAGTTTCTTGCTCTCCATACCCCCCTTTAATGTTCTCTTTCAAGAAAGAAAAGAAAAAAAAAAAACATCTAAACTTTCAGTTCCAGACATACTCCTCTTAAAAGTGTAGAGAGAAATTGTTTGAAACTAATCTATATCTAGATTCCTTTTTCCATTACTCTGGAAATGGAAAAACTACAACCTATACCTATCCTAAGAAAAGGGAAAGAGACCAAAGGAAAGGAGCAAAAACTAGCAGACCAAATATACAAGCAGAAAGCAGAACAAAGCCACTACCCTTAACTATTAACCTGGAAGGCCAATTAATTTCTCAGGAAGTTAGGGAGATACCACTGTATTCACTACAGGAATGTAGGTTCCTGTAGGGAAGGTTGTGCAAGAGACTCAAAGCACTAGTTTTTAATCTGGGAATCTCTCTGTATTCCCATCTCTCTAAAAGCACTTAATATAGTACTGTTAAACATGTTCATACTACACTCTAACAAAAGAAACAAAGGCCGTGCATTAATGATCTTTTTCTCTACCAACAGACTATCATGCAGAAATCTGTAAACTTTGGATGAACGAAATAAAAAACAAAGAAGCAGGGTACCACTATACTGGAACAGTTTCTCTCCATGTGTGATGATTAAGATTCATGAGTGACGTTAATTTCACTTTATTTTCCTCCACTTATAATATAGCACAAATGAAAAAAAAATCTAACACTCAACATGAATCAATTATTCTCCTTGCCTTCACTATAAGGTGATCTAAGCACAGTCTACTTGTATAACATATACAAGGCCAGGTTACAGAAAGTGATGCAGTATATACACAGAAACAGACAAATATACTGGCAATGGTACTGGATACAGACCTCTCTATTATGTTTATTATGATTCCTGTGGAACAAATTCTTCCTTAAAAATTATCAATTAATTATTAATTTGGGAAAAATAAAAGCAGCATAGATGGTGGAAAGAAATGAACTGTGGAGTCAGAATGACTTAGCTCTGTCTCCTAGTTATGTGATCCCAGGGCTTTAGCATCACAAATGAGTTTCCCACTCTTGAAAACAGAAATTACAGTGCCTTGGAGGGCTGTAAGTGATAATGAAATGAGATACTATATATAACTGGCCTAACCAGAAGAAGGCAAGAAAGGTGACTACATAAAAGGAATCCAAACATATCTGTCTACTCAATGAACATGTTGTAGCCATGGCTAAAATCCTCTTATAATCTTGCTAAAAGAAGAGCACCTAACTAATCTCACTGTTTTGCAACAAATCATTTACTTTAATTCTGTTCCTGATTACTTCTTTCATGTTTAAAAATGTTATTAAATTATTTGTTAATGGCAACTCGAGTCTGTTTCTAAAACTGCACACTTCCCCATGTTAATCTTCCACCCATTTATACTTTTAAGTAGCTCTAACTTTTGCCCTAGAATAGAAAAGGAGGCAAGGACTGAGGAAAACCAAGCCTAAGGAATATACTTGGTATATTTGACATAAGCAGTCTCAAGGTTGGAGGTGCAATACAGAGTAGTTCTTAAGCAGACTCTGGAGACCATTACTTTTCCATGCCATGTCTTTCTACTGCCTTCTTTACAGAGAATACCTCTCAACCCAAGAAAATGGGTAACAAATGCAAAATTTGTGCTTTCTCACTCAGAGCACTTCTGAATACTTTCCATATTTCCCCTCAGGGGAATCCATTCACCATTAACTGACTTGCCACCCCATTATTTCTTCTTCTGGAATGCTTATAGCCAGTGTCAAGGACTGATGAGCAGACAGCCTAGGCAAGCTGTAGCTGGTTATTTTGCTCTCTTGAAAACAAAGAACACTCCTTTCTTTCCATGTTTTGAAATCTTCAAGTCAGTAAGTTAATGACCATTTTTAAGACATGCAACATATGCTTGAGGTACTATAGAAGACGGGAAAGAGTATCAATGAACAGTGAGACTTCCTGGTTTTTGTATCTAACAAAATGGAGTTATTATAGTGTATTGGAAATCATATATTAAGGAATGTTGGTTAACCAGTCACCCTTGCCAAAATCAGACATGAAAAGAAAACAAAAGTGGGCAACAACTATAGCTCTGATATTTTTCTTTCAGAATTACGTTTAATAAGGTTAAATATAATGAAGAATGTGTTAATGTTCTTAGCTGATTTAAAATAGAATTTATAGACAATTCATAACTATAAAACTTACAAATTCATGTAAATTACTTTATGTAACTACTATTGTTTCATAAAATCACCAAATCAATTTTTTATGACTTATTTTTAGGTAATAATGTTCTTATATCTCCTCTAGTAAAAAGTCACTACATTATATTTTTAATCTAGCAACTTCGAAAAGGAAGTGAAAGCTGAGGACCATATGAGGATATAAAAGCAGCCTATGAAATGGTTTTAGTTTAAACAAAAACTAACATTCACAAGTACAGCATATCTTGTTCTTTCATGGGGCCAGCAAATTGATAGTTAGGGTTTTTTTAAGTTACAAAAATAGGATAGAGTAATTATATCTACCAAACACAACAGCCTGTTCAATGGAAAGTAACACTGTAATTTTTCTTGAAAAACAATAAATAGGAAGAAAAAGTTCCTAATTCTGTAAGTTAAAATTCCAAACCCTTGCATGCCACTTACAGGCACAAAACTTACATTGATTTCAATTATTACCCTAAAGGAGAGGGAGAGACATAAAATCTTTTATTTTTAATATGAGTATAACTTACACAATTTATACTTTACAAATACTTTTTCCACATTTTCAGTTTCTACATCCAAAGATCAAAAAAACTGAAGGAAATTCTGAAATTAAAAATCATAGAACTCTCTTTTAAAAATACAAAAGTTCTTTAGACAGAGGGAACTCCAGATTCATACTACTACTGTAATAAAAATACTTCAAAATATCAGTGCTATATTTTCAAGAAAGTACAAATGAAACTACTGTCAAAAAAGTAAAATATAAAGTTCACTGAACTCTTTATAATCAAAATGTTTATACCAACAGATGCAAATGAATTTCAACCCCACAGATAAGGAACTGGAAGGAACAAAAAAAATCACTGTATTTTCAAGTTTAGGGAATCAACATTTTACTATAAATGAAGTCTGCAGTATTACATTTGGGGTGAACAAACAGCATTCTCGCTAGTGAAATTCATTTCTAAAAAATGATTATGCTGATTAGCTCATTATTTCACACACTGTGTATTATAATCCACTCCTTCAACAAAGTTAGGGCAAAAACACCTATGTTATAACATGCAAAAAATAACATGGGTTACTCAGTTCCTGAATTCTATCTACCTCCACCTTAATCCCCTTATTCTGTGTGGAGGCAACTCTCAACAACTTCTATACCTTATTTCTACTGAGGCCGCTCCCCTACTATATTCACAGCTCATTAACAGGACTAGAATGCTGACACCAAATTATTTACTGTATTCAAAAAGCTGCTCTCATAAGAACAAATAAAATCAACTTCTAAAATTTAAGGTTTAATATTTTTATATGGAGCTCATTTGTCATATCCTTCAAAGAATTATTCTCGTGGGTTTTAATCCAATCTTCACAGAAGTAGTAAAGTGTAGAGAAACTTAGCTCTTGTTCACTAAAGTTAGATTTACAAGTGCACACAGAAAACTCACAGCCACAAATCTCCTTTCCTCTCAAGATTGCCATGGCACAGTGTTGACCACAATTTTTAGGTGTGGTGTGTGTTTTTTTTGGTGTGTGTGGGGGTGCAACTTCCTGGTAATAAATCAACTGCGATTTTAAATAAATAAAACAAAATATCAAGCTCAAAAAAAATGCCAAAGCACTTTAGATAATTAGCCCAACCAAGGATTCCTACTGTCAAATTCGTCTCACAAGGGGAACAAATATAAGACAGTCGTTAAAATACCCAAAAGGCAGGGTAACTCTACCGGGCAACGGTTAACTATCATAAAAACATTTCCAGTAACTCAAAATACTCATCAAGACTACGCTGTGCAAACACTAGTCAGATTTCCTAAAAGCAAGGATTACGACTGTCACACTTAAAAGAATTTCCTTTAACATGAAGATTTCCAGTTGCCAAAAAAGGGTCAGGCCGAGAACGGCTAGTCTGTTACCTTACACGTATCGTAATGCATAGGCACGGAGGACTCTCTGAGCTGAAGCCCACTGCACTGTGGTCCCTGGAATCCCGCAGCCCGCGGGTAGCCCGCGCAGCGGCACGGAGCAGGAAGCACCGCACCCCAGCCGCGGTCCCCCGCCACGCCGGAGAGGCTGCGGGGAGCAGTCACCACTGCTTTGAAATTGAATGGCTGACACATCCGGTCCTGGCTCTTACACCACTCCGCCAAAAGCAAACTTCAAAGGCTATATTCAAACTCCAAACAGAAGTCACTCAAGTCTCACTGGCGCTGTGCGCAGTCCCAAGAACAAGCAGAGCCCCTTGAGGGACGCAGTGAGAGAACCCAAATCCTAAAATATTCCAAACCCCCGAATCTGCAGCCCGCCCGCTCGCCCACACAGCTTTGACAGGCGTTACACAGCCTTCCACCCTGTGCGCCCTGCTGCCGTGCTGCCTCCGGCCGGGTCCCGGCCCGAGTACCTGACGAGGCCCCTGCCTGTCAAGGTCCGGTGTACCTCACGGCGTTCTCCGCCGCCCTAGCTCCCCCACCCGGCCTAGGGCTGGGCTCTGCACCCACCCCGCCCCCTTTTTGACCACCGCCTGCCGGCAGGCTCGGGCCTCACCCCGGGAGATCCCGGGACTCTGGTGTGGGGGCGCCGCCGCCAGGCTGTTGCCCGCCCTCCCCCCAGCCCAGCCCCGAGGGCAGCCGCAGGGTCCCGCGGCGGGTCACCTCGGAAAGTCCCGATTCTGGGAGCCCCACAAAGCCAGCCTGGGGCCCCACACCTTATCTCAACGGGTCCCTGCAGTGCGGCTCGCACGCCTGTCACATGTCTGCAAACAATAACAAACTCTCCCGCACGTCCCCGCCTCGGGTCCCCGTTCCGTCCCCCAGGCCAGGTCCGGGCCGCCGCCCAACGCCGGAGGGGTCAAGGGGGTGCCCGAGGGCTCGAATCCCGGAGAGCGGCGCGTAGCCTTGCTGCGCCGATCCCCGCGACGCAGTGCGCGGTGCCCGGGGTTCATTCATTGCCCTCGCCCGCCCGCCTCCCAAGTCCTCTCGGCGTTCCCGGCCGCGCTGCTCACCCGGCGGGGGCCGCTGCAGGAGGCAGCTCGGCGGCGGGCGTCCGCTTCTCCCCGGGCTCGGCCCCCGCGGAGCTTGGGGCGCCGCTGTCCTTTGCGGCCGCGGGCTCCAAAGGGTGGGCGCCGCCACGGTTCGCGGCTCCGTGAGGCTGCGGCACCGCCACCGGGTGGAAACCGCTCCCGGCCGCCGCCGCGTCGGAGGGCTCCGGCGACGGGGAAGTGGAAGAGGACGACGGCGAGGCGGCGAGGAAGAGCGGCGGCTCCGGCAGCTGGTCCAGCTCCACACTCCGCACTTTGCGCAGCTGCCGCCGCCGCCAGTCAGCCCTCTCGCGGCCCCCGCTGCCCGCCTCCCGCAGCAGTCCCGCGGCTGCCGCGGACGCGCTGCTCGCCTTGAGAGCCCCTCCGCCGCCGCCCGCCTCGGGGCTGGCAGCCCCGGCGCCCGGGAATCCCGACGACGAGGCGCGATTCCCCGCCGCCGCCGCCATTTTCTCTCGCGGGCTACATTCGCTCGGCCCCAGCGAGAGAGGGAGGGGGCGGGGAGAGTGCAGGGGGAGGGCGGACCCGCGGGCGCTGCGGCGCTAGCGTAGGGCCGCCTGCGCCAACTGCGTGAGCTGGGGCCGCTGGGGGCTTGGCCTGGACCGTCGGGCAGGCGCCCCGAGTTCGGCCGCGGTGGGGGGGGATGGCGAGAAGCAGGTGGAAGGAGTGGGCTGTGCCCCGGCCGTCGCGTACCGGCGCGCGAAATGGGCTGGGACGGAACCACAGCAAAGGCGTCCTGGGCTTTGCGTGTTGCACTCGCGGGGCGCCAGGTAGTCCCGGGCTGCACCAGCGAGAGGAGGAGCCTCTGCGGCGGCAGTGCGCCGCTTCCTCTCCGCGGCAATCTCGGCCCGGCTCGTCGGGAGGTCGCCCAACGAGAGTTGCAGTTGGAAATTAGGTGTGTAGTGCGTTGAAGGGGACGCAAACGAGAAGGTTTGCAGTCCGTCATTCTCACTGCCCTTTGCAGTGGGCGTCGGGGAACCCGGGCGAGGACCAATCCTCTTCCCTGCACTCCGCTCGGGACGCGCAGGTGGCTCCCAGGGTTGATGCAAAGCGAAAGAAACCCAATGTCTAGCAGACTTGGAGCCGCGAACCTCCTCCAAAAGTTTTTTTTTTTTTTAAACCTTTTCTCTTTTGTCCTCCTCTCCCCCAACACGAGCTACAAATAAAACTTAAGAGTTTCCTGGGATATCCTGTTCACAACCTGAAGTCACCGATTTGGGACATCCCTCTCACCTCCTCCGCCCCCGCCAGAGAGCGACATGGAGGGGCGGAACTCCTCGTACATCTTTATTTTTTCCTCCGCTGTTTTTGGGAAAGGAAGCAGTATATAGGACCACAAAGAGCATGTTAGGGGGAGGAACCTAGGCTGTGCCGGATAGTCCTCGGTAATGTCATCCTCGGCCAGGTTTTGGCCCTTCCCGAGTCCGACGTCTCTGGCGGCACATCCCTCTTCCCGGCAAGGTGGGGACACCGTCCGTGTTCCCTCTCTCCCCCCCCCCTCCGCCCCCACCGCAGTCCCCGAGTTGCCTAACGTGGCGTTTGGAACCCTTCTGGTCTTTGGGGCAGTCTCAGAGATCAGGAGCCTTGGAATGGAAAAAGCACCATTTACATGTTAATGATTTTCGGCCTTTCTTTTAGCACGTAGAGCTTCTGTGTGGCGTTTATTTCTCCCCTCCCTTCTTTTCCTGGAGCTGATTTGTCTGTGAAGGGAAACCTCCCACAACCGGAGACGTGCATCCCTAGATTTATTTTGTGAAACGTTAATTAAGACATGGGGGTGGATGGAGGGGGAGGGTTCCTCACGAACAGAAAGAGCTCGATCTTGTCAGTGTTCATAGAATTAGACGTTAAGT
The DNA here is from genome assembly GCA_004023965.1 of Spilogale gracilis. Classification (NCBI taxonomy): domain Eukaryota; kingdom Metazoa; phylum Chordata; class Mammalia; order Carnivora; family Mephitidae; genus Spilogale; species Spilogale gracilis. The sequence continues at coordinate 270,553 of PITA01000056.1, forward strand.
AAATACTGGCTACAAAATAATTCATTTGACTTCTTGGAACTAGATAAAATGAAAGTCTTCCTCCTGACTATACGTGTTAACTGAGAAAGGTGGTGGTATTCGAGGGATTTTTAAAATGCTAATGATTTTCTATTAGCTCAGTGTCTGAAATACTGCTGCATCTGCCACAAGGTGGTTTTAGATAGTTACATTCAACGGTACAAATTTTTGAAAGTTTAGATAAATCTGTTAAAATTTAAAGTCTACATTTAGGCTGTAATTATACACTCTTTTAATGGTTGCCAAATGTATCATCCAAACTAAACACTAGTTATTTCCCAGGTCTTCCCAGATTTCCACACCCACCAAAAACTAAACTGAAAAGGATCAACTTTCCTCTTTCCTATTTAGATGGAACCACATACTCAGGTACCTGTAAATGAGAAAAGCAAGTGGACGCCCTTAGCCTTTCAAGGTTGTTCCAGTTTTAAAGTTTGGCCATAATAGCAAAGTAAAACAAGATTCCAGCAAAACTCTTCAGTTGTACCAAACACAACACTGTCAACTAGTCCCAGTTCTCCACACCACCATGGAGAAACCCCAGTACTGGTCTTTTGCCTAGTTTTTGATGCGTTAAGTCATTTTGCCCTTGATCTTTCATGTAAATACTTGGATTGTCATTATGCATCTGTACACTAAGAAATAGATTTTTTTTTTGAGAGAGAGACAGGGAGAGAGAAATACTCAAAGGACATGCTTGACTGCAAAGGATGTTCTTCCTCTGCCATATGTTAATACAAAGTCTCCTTTGAGAAGTTAACCCACAGGATTGCTATTGTAGTTTCTCTGCCTTAAGTATGGTGAGGACTCTCTGCTTTTGGTGCTTTTGGATCCTGCTTTATATTACTGCTCAAATGCATATCTTGAAGTGCCTTACTTTGATTTCTTTAATGGTATAAAGTACACTTGTGTCTTTTCAGAGATTGCTTATGCGCTGAAAATTCTAGTTACTATTCCCAAGCTCTCTAGTTCTATCCTTTCTTAGATACAAGTATTGCAATGATTACATTTATGCCATGACAACTTTGCTAACCTTTATGCTGGTGCTTTACAGATCACTGCTTTTACACAGTGCTTCTGGGAATTGTCACATTTCAGTTCCTACACACATTCATTTGGAGGATTTAGTTTAATACTGGTGCATTTCTTGGTTGTACATAAATATCGCTGACCTTAAAATGAACAGATTCAGTATGTACCAGCAGAAATATTTCAGACCATACATCATTCATCATGTATTTATTAAGCATCTAGCACCTACTATGCACATGCAAGGATTTTTCCTCTTCTCTGGGATATTGTTTGTTGTTTTTCATATTTACAAAATTAAATAAAACATTCCTATTTGCAAATATTTTTACTAGGTCTTTATCACACTGAGTCTTTGAGGATTTCAGATTTGTGTGTGTGTGTCCATGTATGTGTTTTCATGTTTGTAAGGTCTATGTCTTAGGTTGACAAAGAGTATGAATGTAACCTGGAGAATGGACCAAATGCTTGTGTTCTATTAGGCTTATATATATTTATATATTTAATACAGAATACTTGCAGGAGAGTTGAGCTAGAATTTGGTTTCTCCACACTTTCTAGACACCATACTTCCAGGTGTTTCTACATGTTCTAAGTCAGGAAATCTTGTCATTTATGGGGTAATTGGCCCCCCTACAAGGACACTGTAGATGACATTAAAGTAGAAAGTTTTTTTTTTTAAGATTTTATTTATTTACTTGACAGAGAGAAACACAGCTAGAGAGGGAACACAGGCAGAGGGAGTGAGAGAGGGAGAAGCAGGCTTTCCTCCGAACAAGGAGCCCAATACAGGGCTCTATCCTGGGTCTCCGGGACCATGACCTGAGCCAAAGGCAGTCGGTAGAAACAGTAGAAAGTTTCTTAAGCAGCCTCCACTTAGCTGACTCATCCAGCAACATTCCTGGTGTGGTGTACAACATGCAGAGGGATGCCAGAGCACAGTGAATGTTCATGGTGCCTGTACACTTCCTCCAGGTGAATTGTGGGCCCCAAGAAAATCTGTCCTACTTGTTCCCAAACCTGATTATACCTATTGTAATTGCCCTTACAAAATTTAACTAAACACTATTAAATTAATAAAACATGGGTATGTGGTTGCAAAAAGAACATTGTTCCAAATAAAACTAAGTTAAATATTTTGGAAAATGAAAGAAGGTGAGACAGTGAAAAAAGTCTGTACTGGGAAGCCTAGGTAACTCAGTCCATTAAGCCTCGAACTCTTAACAAACAGGGTTGCTGGAGCGGAAGAGGATGGAGGGATAGGGTGGCTGGGTGATGACATTGGGGAGGGTATGTGCTACGGTGAGAAAAAAAATTTTAATAAATTAATAATACATAAATAAAATAAAGCCTCCATTGTTGATTTTGGCTCAGATCATGATCTCAGAGTCATGAAATCAAGCCCCCCGTGGGTTGGGGTTCAGGCTCCATGCTCAACAGGATGTCAGCTTGAGATTCTCTCTCTCCCTCACCTTCTTTCCCTCCCCCTCTCTTTCTTAAATAATATATAAATGCATGCTTTAAAAAAATCTCTATCAGGGGCGCCTGGGTGGCTCAGTTGGTTAAGCGACTGCTTTCAGCTCAGGTCTTGATCCCGGGGACGGGATCGAGCCCCACATCGGGCTCCCTGCTCCTGTGGGAAGCCTGCTTCTCCCTCTTTCAGTCCCCCTGCTTGTGTTCCCTCTCTCGCTGTGTTTCTCTCTGTCAAATAAATAAATAAAATCTTTAAAAAAAAAATCTCTATCAAATTAGTTGTGGATGGGATAACTATAAAAGATTGGGAAAGCAAGTATCGGTTCTCACTTTGCTTTAAAAAACTAAAAATAAAAACTGTAGACATTGAGATATGTGACAAAGATATATGAAACTCTAAATAGCAAACCCACACTCAACAGACTAAAGTCCTACAGCCAAATACTAGTTTAAAAAACCCCAAACCGGGTGCCTGGGTGGCTCAGTTGGTTAGACCACTGCCTTTGGCTCCGGTCATGATCCTGGAGACCTGGGATCCTGTCCCACATGGGGCTCCCTACTCGGTGGGAAGCCTGCTTCTCCCTCTCTCAGTCCCTCTGCTTGTGTTCCCTCTCTAACTGTGTTTCTCTCTGTCAAATAAAGAAATAAAATCTTAAAAAAAAAAAACAAAAAAACCAAACCATACAAAACAAAATCCTGTTATTTTTTTTTTAGAGATTTTATTTCTTTATTTGACAGAGAGAAACACAGCTAGAGAGGGAACACAAGCAGCAGGAATGAAAGAGGGAGAAGCAGGCTTCCTGCTGAGCAGGGAGCCTGATGTGGGGCTCAATCCTGGGACTCCTGGGATCATGACCTGAGCCAAAGGCAGATGCCTAACAACTGAGCCACCAAGGTGCTCCTGTTATTTATGTTTTAAACTAAAATAAGATATTTAAGATATGTGTACCTTACAAAGATGTATAAACATACATATTTATGATTCCTTTTTATTAACCAGCCATCTAAATATTTGGATATATTTGCATGTACTTAAAATCAGAAACTGAATTTTTGCAGTAAATAATGAAAAAGAGATGAATTGAGTTTTTCTACTTCAAAATAAAACTACAGTTTATTAAATTGATCTCTCTCACAGTTAGCAATATTCTGCTACCTTTACAACTACACTGATTCTTTGAATTCTTTGAGTGAGTCATGCTGGTTAACGTTTTTGAAGTATGGTGAGGTGTTCTTTCTCTATTTGACTTTTGTGGTTTATTTGTGACTATTATTTCTGCAAAAAGTATTTGAAGACTTCATACATTATCCTAAGGCTCTCCTATAATAGTCAGTTACTTTCTTTGAATTGATGTCCCTGTTGGTTTTCTCTTCCTTTGTGGTCTGCTGGTTCAACTCTTTTGACTCTTTTACACTGAAAAGGCTTTACATGTGAGCTGAGTACCACTTCCAGCGGCTTAATTAACTTCTGCATCTTTTGCAACATTTGCACCTATACTTGCAATTGATTTGCATTGTTTTGGGATGAAAACTGCTAAATAGGAATACAAAATTGGTGTCTACCAGAGCAGTGCTAATAAAATATAATGCAAACCACAAATGCAAGTCACATACGTAATTTAAAACTTTTAGTAGCCACATTAAAAAAATAAAAAGAAGTGAAATTAATTACACTATTGTGTTATTTTATAATACATCCAAAATATTACCATTTCAATAGGTAACCAATATATAAAATAATGATAACTTTTACCATTTATTTTTGTGCTATATCTTTGAAATCTGTTGTGTATTTTATACTACAGAACATCTCAAACATCATTTTGGACTTGCCACATTTCAAGTGCTCAAAAGACTAGCGAGTGGCTGTGATTCAGGCAGCCCCAGTCCTAGAACTGTTGTATCTAACACTTACGAGCTTGATGTACTCTTAACTGCCTGGTTAGGCCAGATAGGGCTATAATTAAAAATGTCTATGTTTATGTGTTCAGGAAATAAAAAAAAAATCACAACAGATAGAAATTGGTAACATATATAATAAGTAATTACATTCTACCACCAGTGGTTAACCTTTCAAATAAATTTTAGGCACTACTGTCAGTTATTTTTCTAAACTGCAGCTCTGACTCTGTCCCTTCTTTTAAACTGTTTAATGGTTCCACATTACATAGAGAACAGAATCCAGATTCCTTCTTTCATTCATTCAACAAATATTAAGTGCATTAACTCCTCTGTGCTAGTCACCATGTAAGCCCCAAGAATACCATGGGATTGATGTAGTAGACATGCTTTCTACCCACCTGAACCTCTCAATCTATCTCCTTCTTCTACTTTCCACCATTAATTGCTGTGCTCTCACCATTCACCTTGTCATAAGGCCCAGGCCCCTGCTACAAGTATCTGTTCCTTGGGTCATCCCATACAGTTGTAGCTGGAAACAGTGCACCAGCTACGGACTATTTCCCAGTCATCTCTACAGTTAGATATGGTTGTGTGACTGGTTCTCACCAATAGAATGTGAACCATGGCTTTAAAGAAATGGCACTAGCTGGACACAGATGACTATAATGCTCATGGGATAGCCAGAGTCACAGAATGAAAGGGCCCTTAAAGGACTAGGTAGAAGACAGTCCCTCTAGATAACCTGAATTCATTCCCAGGAAAAAAATTCTATTGTCTTTTTTTTTTTTTTTAAGATTTTTTATTTATTTGACAGAGAGAAACACAGCCAGAGAGGGAACACAAGCAAGGGGAGTGAGAGAGGGAGAAGCAGGCTTCCCGATGAGCAGGGAGCCCGATGTGGGACTCGATCCTGGGTCTCTAGGATCATGACCTGAGCCGAAGGCAGTTGCCCAACCAACTGAGCCACCCAGGCGCCCCAAAAATTCTATTGTCTTATGCCATTATTTATTTAAACCCATGCGTTATAACAATTTACCATAAATAACACAATATAGTTTTCTTTGTTCACTAATACATTGTGATATTGCTTTTTTTTTTTCAAGATTGTATTTATTTGACAGAGAGACAGTGAGAGAGGGAACCAAGCAGAGGGAGTGGGAGAGGGAGAAGCAGGCTTCCCACTGAGCAGGGAGCCTGAGGTGGGGCTCCATTTTCAGGATCCTGGGATCATGACCTAAGCTGAAGGCAGACGCTTAACGACTGAGCCAACCAGGCGCCCCAATACTGCTTTTTTTTTTTAAGAAAGATTTTATTTATTTGATAGAGAGAAACACAGCCAGAGGGGGAACACAAGCAGGGGGAGTGAGAGAGGGAGAAGCAGGCTTCCTGCTGAGCAGGGAGCCTAATGCAGGCTCAATCCTGGGACTCTACGATCATGACCTGAGCTGAAGGCAGTTGCTTAACCAACTGAGCCACTCAGGTGCCCCAGCAACTGTCAGCTTTTTGTTTTTTGTGTGTTTTTCTTTTAAAGATTTTATTTATTTGACAGAGAGAAACACAACCAGAGAGGGAACACAAGCAGGGGGAGTGAGAGAGGGAGAAGCAGGCTTCCTGCCAAGCAGGGAGCCGGATGTGGGACTCGATCCCAGGTCTCCGGGATCATGACCTGAGCTGAAGGCAGTCGCTTAACCAACTGAGCCACCCAAGCACGCCAGCAACTGTCAGTTTTATCTTATTTTGTTTTTTTTTTATTTTAGATTCCTATATTGACCTCATATTTTATGTCACCTTTAACAGTGATGTGTGCCAGTATTCTAGATCCCAGTATTCTAGTCTTTACCATTGAAATTTTGGAGCCATCTTTGCTTTTGCAAAAGACCTACATTAGAACCTGTTTTCACTAAGCAAAAGAAAGAGGAGCTCAGACATCACACTCAGCATCTCAGCGTCAAGCCGCCATAGCTTGGAACTGTGTCTGTGAGCATCTGTGCCTTCTTTTGATTTGTTTTGGCATCTGTTAGCAGGATGTGTCATAAGTTATCAGAAAAGCCTGAGAGGTGGTTATTATTATTGTTGTTGTTGCTATTATTTGCATCGGGGAATGCTCAAAAACTTTTCCATATAAATTAATGGTTGTTACTTCTTTGTTTTATGCTCTTTGGGCTTATAAGGGTTTCACAGGAAAGCTCTACTTTTGCATAGTGGGGGAACCTGTAGTCCTTTGCCATGTCTCTATGGCGATATTACAAATAACAGTTCTTACCTTATTACATTTCAATAATAAATGGGCCTTATCAGACACAAGGACTGAGGATGTTTTGGAAAAGCGAAATGATCAGTTTCTGGAGAAAGAAGAGCATAATTTAGTAAGAAAAACACCAGAGTCAGGGGTTCCAGATTATCACTCCCTCTTCCTGTGTCATGAACAACTTGCGAGTTGTTCAGTCATTTCCCTTCCCTGGATTTTAGTGTCCCCATTTTCAAAGTAAGGATCCTGAACAAGATGGTATTTAACATCTATTTCAACTCTAACATTTTATGAAAGTCTAACATCTTATCAGAGATTGACACATATGGACAAAGACTGCAATTCAAATTATGTACCCATTATTTGCTAGTCCTGTCTTCATATGTCAAGGGCTATAAGACAGTAGGGAAAGACTTCTGTTCATGTGATATACCTGTTACTATCTTTGTTGTGTCAATTACTGTGTGAAAATCAGAAAGTACTACCTTCACCTGGGGGGAAAAAGGGCAACAAAGTGTTTTTCCTTAGGGTTTTAATGTTAGTAGAAATGACAGATTCTTGATTATGGTTTTCTTGCTGATGTTTTAAAGCGTTCTTTATATGTAACTATGATTCAGATTTGCAAATTAAAGCAATGAGATCTATCTTTTCCCTACAACATTGACAAGATTTCAAAAGGCAGACAATGAGGGCACCTGGGTGGCTCAGCTGGTTAAATGACTGCCTTTAGATTAGGTCATGATCCTGGAGTTCCAGAATCTTAGTCCCTTATCAGGCTCCCTACTCAGCAGGCAGTCTGCTTCTCTCTCTGAACTTCCCTCCTCTCATTCTCTCTCTCCCTCTCTCTCAAATAAATAAAATCTTTTAAAAAAGGGGGGGACAATGCCTGATGTGACTGAAGATAAGAAGAAACAGTCACCATTGGTAGGATTTAATCTGTATCTATGTTAACTGAGGTCTCCCCAAAAGCAGAGCCTGAGGGGCGCCTGGGTGGCTCGGTTGGTTAAGCAACTGTCTTCGGCTCAGGTCATGATCCCGGAGACCCGGGATTGAGTCCCACATCGGGCTCCCTGCTCGCCGGGAAGCCTGCTTCTCCCTCTCTCACTCCCCCTGCTTGTGTTCCCTCTCTAGCTGTGTTTCTTGCTGTCAAATAAATAAAATCTTAAAAAAAAAAAAAAAAAGCAGAACCTGAGACAGGGGAACAGGAGTGGGGGATTGAAAAGGAAGGGGTAAAGCCAGTCCAGGGGAGACTTTTCTACCTGGTTACCACCCTTGTAGCCAGTCTGGACTGGATCCTTCAGGGACCTTCTGAGGAGCTATGTGGATTGCGCCTCATAATTGCCCACCTGAAGAATGGGGGAGAGGAGGGGAGTATTTACCCACCAGCTCCTGTCCTCATTGGATGAGAATTGCTAGAATATGCTAGCCTGTCACATTTCAAGGTGTGCACAAGTGCAAAAGCTAGTCAGTCTCCCCAAGCATGGCCGCACAGCCTTGAGGGACCGTGGGGAGAAATGAGAGATAATGAGGTCAGGCTGGAATGAGGTGCTGCTCCACTGCAGACAGCTGCACAAAGCTGCAGCAATAATGGAAATTAAAGCTGGTGGAGATGTGAGGTGGGGATAGGACGCATTCAGTATAGAACCATAGAGGGCAATGTGAAGTAGCTTTCAAAATTTTAAATCAAACTGTGCTTTGAAACAGCATGGCTTTCTACACTGCAGAGAACCATTTCTATTCTATGGAAAACTGAGAATGTCCTTCAGAGAAGTGTTTATATTCATGACAGAGTCACAGTGCACCAGATGCCAATTAGTAGTGGTTAGATTTTCAAAAATTATGCTACCTGAGTGAATATTCACTCATGGAGAAGAGTGAAATAACTTGCTTTACGTACTTATTTATTGACAAAGAAAGATGTCTAAAATGTACTGAAGTGTAAAAGCAAGTAGCAGAATATAATAAAATTCCATTTTTGTAAAGCCTATACTTATTATGTATTATATATATTATATATAATGTTAATGTAATATGACAAATTTTTATATATTTCCAATACATACAAGACAGTTAATAGCAACTCTTGGGAGTTGGATGAAGGAACTTTCACTTTTTACTTCTCTGTTGCTTGTCCATCTTAAAACAGACATGGCTCTTTCCTCAATAATAAATTTAAATATATATAAAAATATGAAATAATACATCTCTCAAAAAAGTATGCCTTATTATCAGTGATTTTGTTTTGGCTAAGTTTTAGTTACAGTCTTATAACTTGCCTAACTTTTGAAAATCAAAGTGTTTCTATAAAAAATGCCGTTAATTTACGTACATTATGAAGTCTTCATTTGGGGTAGAGGAATAGTCAGGGTGACATTAAATGCTAGAATGCCACGTTCCCTTTGGAATATAAAACTTTACTGATTTATTTTCCCCGAACTCTAGTGGTGCAACTTTGAGTTGGTTATGAAGCCTTTGCTCTTCAGTCTGAAATTACAAATTGTGAAGGCCAAACTTTGCAGTATATTCAGTGTATGCTGTGGACACAGCCTGTTTTTCAGCACAGTAAGTAACTAAAAAAAGTGTTTTGGATTAACTTAAAAAAAAAACTAAAAAAAAAACCACAATTCATGAGATGGTGGAAACAATCTTCATTTTTTGGATTTAGTTTAGTGCCTCTCTGCATTTCCTAGGAGGACACCTATCACTGACTTCCACCTCTAATTAAATTACAAAGAAAAATAATTTCTGAGATGAAAAGATGTCATTGAATCAACAGCTCTAAAACACAGGCCGTCTCTCTGGAGAGCCCTCCCCTTCACACATTTTATTGGCAATTCCAGGATACATCTGTTGCTTCAGATGATTCTTGGCAGAGAATCTGCTGGGCCAAGCTGCAGGAGAACATGGCAAGATGAAGAAGCTAAGCAGAAGCATTTACTCTCCTCAGTTTGTAGACTAGAAAGCAAATTGGGTCATATCCCCGTCTGAGAGAGAGGCCAAGGTAAACTAACAATGGATTTTCTTTGTGAAGTAATCCAAATGGTGGCAAAAATCACACAGCTATCTTCTTTATGGCTAAAGAGATCAGTGTAAGGTGGGAGGGCATTACTCTTCTAGCTTATTAGTATGTAAATGAAAACTTCGGAATGCCAACTTATTTTAAGATAAGAAAACACTAGATGTAGCAGAGTAAGACCATGGAAACAAACTTTTCATCTTTTTCTTTTTTTAAAAAAAGATCTTATTTATTTGACAGAGAGAAACACAGCCAGAGAAGGAACACAAGCAGGGGGAGTGAGAGAGGGAGAAGCAGGCTTCCCGCCGAGCAGGGAGCCCGATGTGGGACTCGATCCCAGGTCTCTGGGATCATGACCTGAGCCGAAGGCAGTCGCCCAACCAACTGAGCCACCCAGGCACCCCTTCATCTTATTTTGAATTATGTTTCATATTGCAGAAGATCTCAAAGTTATGTTTTAAAGATTCATCTCCTTCTTTAGAAATAAGAGATTGATAAAGTGAAGTGAACTAATTTGAAGAGTTAGGTTTTCAAATTTTTTCAAATATTAAAATGATCAGGGATAGAAATTATATAGAAATATCAGTGAAGATCAAAAGCTTCTGAAGTATAAGAACATTTCTAAGCTGATTTTTAAATTGCCAGATTTTCCTAAAAGCAATTGTTTATCTTCCTGAAACAGTTGACCATATGTTGGAACTTAGATTGTGTATGGAGGGTTGAGAAGACCCAGGACATGTGCATTTTTCTGTTCTCCAACTGCTTTGCAGGCTTGTTGGCTGGGACCAGGGCTCCTCACTGCACTTTCAGGGCCAAGCCCAGCTCTGCTTGTTCACATGACAGTTACTGATCATCGGCTCTGGCAGAAGAGAAAGGGGAGCTCCCAAACAATCTGGCTTGTCTCATACTAGAACTGTCAGCCTCCTTGGAAGCCGAGCTTATGTTCAGAGTGACCCCTTCTAACTCAGGTGATTTTTTGGGTTCTTCACTTATATCTCTTCACTTTTCCTTGGATTCTATTTTCATTTTATTTGAAAGGAAGTACCCAAGCAGCCGTCATTACTTTTCATAGTAATCTAATCAATAATAATAATGATGTCAACTTAGGTAACTGCCAAGAGGCCATCACTGTGGAGAGGATGGCATAAAATCATCATTAGCTGAGTTGCCTGTGAAGGGTTGTGGCTCTCCTTAACCAGGGAAGTTACTATTGGACTCACTGCCTCTTTTACACTGTAAGCCTGCTAATACCTAAAAGTCAGTCTTAATCCTTTATATTGGCATTGTAATATTTAACATTCCTATTAGTTTTGCTTGCATCTCTGTACTTTGCCAAAAATGAGTCAATTATTTTTATTTATTTTTTAATACATTTCTTAAGGAATTTTTTTATTTATTTGACACAGAGAGAGAGAGAGATCATAAGTAGGCAGAGAGGCAGGCAGAGAGAGAGAAGAGGAAGCAGGCTCCCTGCTGAGGAGAGAACCCAATATGGACCTTGATCCCAGGACCTGAGCCAAAGGCAGAGGCTTAACCCACTGAGCCACCCAGGCGCCCAAGTCAATTATTTTTAAGAGAAGAGGAATACTACATAATCCAGAGAACAAAATAAAACATTAAAATTATTGGTGGGAAGCCTAAAATTAAGGACAAACTCATTCATGACAATGAAAAATGTAGGATTCGACTCAATCAACATTTGCTCAGGGCCTCTGTCTGTCAGGTGTTTTTGCATACTGTCGCCCACTTAATTCTTCCACAGGTGTTTTTGGAGGCAGACATAGTTCTCCCTGTTTTACAGACTTGGAAGTGGAATCATAAGGAGATTTCTTTTTTATCCTGCTGCAAATCACTTAGCTGGAAAATTGGCACGGTAGGATGCTAACTCTAAATTTGGTCTTCCAACCGTAATACATCACTGCTTCCGGGAAGAATAAATGTACTCTTTGTGTAACAATCAGGCATCTGTACTCAGTCAGCAAATGTTTATCAAGTGCCTATCAGGTACCAGGCACTTGAAGATTTTCTGTGTAATAATAGTGTAACCACTATTATTAATAATCTTAATAATTTTTAATTATTAAGATTTTCTGTGTAATAATTGTGTAATCACTCAACCAGTCCTATTTTGAGCAGTAGCACAAAATTTCCTAGCAAGTCACTGGTGTTAAAAGTTTAGTGGGTGGTAAAAGTAACAAAATTTCTTTTAATAATGCTGAGTAACTCAAACAAGGGCTATGCCTGTCATTTCAGCTCATTAGCATTATGTTCTAACTCACCGAGCTATCAGGCTTTCCAAAGTGGGCCTGGAATTCCATAACAGATTCATAGGTATTTTAGTAGAATGATCCAATACACACTCTAGGTGTTCAGGATATTCAAATACTGATATAACACTCTCAGTTTTGTATTTTTTCAGTTTTGCAAATTGAGTACTTCATGTTCACCTTCTTAGTAAGTCTATTTCAAAGTTAAGCTCTTTCACCTTCTTCTAAAGATGCTCCCATTAATTTAGTAACAATAAAAAAAAAAAATAAATAAAAAAAAATAAATAAAAAAAAAAAAATAAAGATGCTCCCATGGATAAGGAAGAAAAAATATCTACCAAAGATGCCAAGAAAACACTTTGCTTTAATAAAGGCCTCATAACTGAAGGACTGCTAATCACATATTCTCCCTAAATTGAATTTTGGGCCGATTACAATATGGAAAGCTCCAGTGAGAAAGGATGAGTCCCAGAAAGTTGCAAATACTTGAAAACAGGTAGGATTTTTATTTATTCTTCTTCTTTGATTCTAATCTTTTCTATTAGCATTCCATAGGGCTGACAAGTCCAGTGCGGATGGACTCATGGAGATGGTTAAAAACAAAAACAAACAAACAAAAACATTAGCTGGTCATCAGTGAACAATAGCAGATAAAAATATCATTGTTCTTCAACTCTTGATTTTACAAAAGCCCTTGGGTGAAATGTTACCTCTATTTCCTGAAGTGCTTCCCTTTACCGAGTAATTAAGAATTTAATTGAACTCAAAAGGGCAGAAGAGGCCCTTAGCATTTTACACTTGAAGTATAATCAGCATCTAATTTGTTTAAATGCATGGCCAAATGATGAGACATTATACAATAGCATATGGCGTATGTTTTTTATCATTTTCCCCTCTAATATTTCTATGTCACTGAACTACAAACAAGATCATAAAATAGTGGTCGTAGGCAGATGACCTGAAAGCCCAGTCAGAACAACCCAAGTCTGGTTTTTCTCAAAATGGTGATAAATTAATGCTGCAGCACTTGAAAAACTCCAAAGTATCTTAGGTGCATTTCTGTCTTTTCCCTCCCAGCACAAGGGAAAAAGAAAAGACATGTTTTCTAACCCATCTGTACATTCTTATTACCAGCATGATACCCTTTAGGAAACTTCTAGGGTTGCTGACGGGCCAACAGAGGAAGTGAACAGCTTAAGATGGTGTTTGGTTTACTAGTGGAACAAGGCAGAGAGTGATTCCTATGAACAGGAGAAGGTTAAACCAGTAGGTTGGTAGATGAAAAGAAAGGGCTCCGCTAGGGAGGCATCTGTGGCCAAGGCATCTCCCTCCTCCCAGCCTTGTAACTAGCTCCTGGGTGACCCATCAGACCAGGGCTGCCATACCAGCAATTTGAAGCTGCATATCTCCCTACAGTCCCACAACAGGATTTACAGTAGATAGGGCATTCTTTTGCAGTGGGAAATTATATCCTGGAACACTGAGTTAGAACCAGGACGCTTTCCAAGTCACCGGCCTCTCTCTGGGGAGAAAGCCCATTCCAGGGAGCCTTGCCTTTCACAAAGAAAAGAGAACTCTTCCTGAGGCTCCCACAGGCTTCTCCAGGATCTTAGCTGGAATTATATCCATTATTTTCTCTAAAACAGTGTTAAACATGTTAGTTTGGTGCTGTCAGACTATTAATCTTACACTTTATATTGGAAATTACAACAGATTTTCTAAACTTCAGGTCAAAACCAATTAAATGATTAAGAAATCATGTTATTGGGTTATAACCATTATAAAAAAAATCAAATAGGATAGAAAATATCAGAGTGCATTGCCTGAAGTAAGGGCAACATGAATCTTCTGTGTGTGTGTATGCATATTCATGTAGTTACACTGTAAAGTGTATTCCTTACCATGGGTTGCAGTAAAGTAAGATTCAAGGTAATTGTGGTGGGGACTCTAGGACCTAACCTCCATTTATACATTTCACTTCTATGTGTTGAATCAGGCCCATGTAGCAAAAGTCAATTTGTTGATGATAAGTGAATTTGCCACAAGCTAGTTCATTGAAAATCCATTCCACAAATGATTTATTCATGACTCATGACTTCATTGCCTTACTTGGGACTTTTCCTATATTCTAGTTTCTTAAAGCTTTGCTATAGTCCTATAGCTAGAGATTTGTTAGACTTTTGTCAAATGATTAGTTTTGGTTACCAGTCTCACAATTTAGATACCTCTGTCCCTTCTGCCCCTGGCCATGAGGATGTCTTATATAGTACTATAGCTGTGATGAATTTTCTGATAAATTTCAGCAAATTTGTCATTTGGCAAATTAATCATTTGGTATACTGACTTACAGAAAACTGACCTATGACCCACTCATATCATTTCTTCTTGGGAAATACTTTTCCACTCATTTCCATTCATAAGGACCTCTCTGTTCTCTGGTTGCTTGAACAGTCTCTCTCTGAATCATACTGTACATTATGATATGCTGTGCTAGTCTCTATTTATACTGCATCACAGTGTCATAGCATATTGGCATATATATGTGAATGTAAACCTGGAGCAAGACCACCTGGGTTTGAACTTGATTCTGCAACTTAGTAGCTGTGTAACTGTGAGTAAATTACTTAATCTCCAGGTGCACTGGTTCCCTTATCTATAAAATGGGCATATTGATGGTACCTAACTTATGGGGTTGGTGAGGGGGATGAATGAGTGAAAACACCTATAAAACACTTAAAATAGTGTCTGGACCAAAGAAGGTACTACATAAGTGTGAGTTGTTCTACTTCTATATAAAATAACATATATAAAGTACTTACAAATAAAGTAATTTTAGAATCATAGATTTGGGTTTCTTTTTATATGTAAAAACCTATCTTTTCTACCTTATGTCACCAATTAACTGTGGATTGTTTGTAGAGAAATCTATAATATCCCTAGCTATGTGGAACCAAGAAAGCATTTGAAAATGATATAAAGCAAAAGAGTTTATAGTGTTGTTAAAAAATGATGATGGGAACATAAAGCTGTTCATGAGGATAACAGTTGTAGAAACAAGTGCCAAATTCTACAATGACATAATTAGAAAACATCACAGTGTATAAAGATGCGCTGAGCTTAAGAGGTGGACAATATGTGCCAAATAATACAGTTTATTTTCCTCTAGATACAAACTGAGATTTTAGCCATCTCAGTGTCTCTCCTCCACATTCAAACAGTAATTCCTAAGAATTTTCTGAAGAAGGGGCACCTGGATGGCACAGTTGGTGGAGGGTCTGACTCTTGATTTCAGCTCAGGTCATGATCTCAGGGCGGTGAGATCGATGTCCCAAAATGGGCTCTGCACCAAATGAGATTTTCTTGCATTGAGATTCTCTCTCTCCTCTCCCTCTGTTCATCTCCCTGCTTGTGTGCTATAAATAAATACATAAATAAAATCATAAAAAAGAGATTTTTCCTAAGATGCATCTTTCAGTTCTCTCCCACTTTCCCCCCATTTCCATCCTTTCTATCAGATTTCAGTTTTTCCTGGATTATTGTGGTTGTTTACTGATTTATTTTCGAGACTCCTCTGCCCTCCTCCTCCTCTTTTCTAAAAAAAAATTTTATTAATGAAAATTGTTAAAGGACTCAAATAGTTCCATGAATTTTATTTTAAAAGCAGTGGTTCTTTGCCTCCTTTCCCATCCCTCCCCCCTCCTCAGAGGCAACTGCATGGCGTCATGTCAGTGGCTGGCCCGTGTCTCAGGGTTGGTGGCACAGCCAGTGTGGTGGCCCCAGGGAACCCGTACTCCTCAAGACACAAAAATACTCAACAGAGATAGCCTAATGCCTGGTAAGGGAAGGTCCGTTTGTTTTTAAATTAAAATTTATACTCTACTCTAGCGAGGGAGTGAAACCAAGTTTATCTTTGGTCATTTACAAAAGTTGTGTGTGGAAACTTATGTAAAAAAAAGTAAGATAAATATCTCTATGTACATCTGTCATATATCATTTGCATAAGTTAAAAATAAATGTACATTTCTGTACCATTATGACTCATGCTTGTCTCTGTGTACATGTTTTGTATACACATGTTTTAAACAACATGCCCCCAAAAGTCTATTATTAAGATATTTGCTCAGTTTCCATTTGAGTGGTTCAAGTGGAATTGTCAGAGATAGAGCACTTGGTCAAAAAGTCTTAAGAGTTTTAAAAAAACAATGCAAAGAGATGAGATCTGGTCTGAGAAACTTTGAAGGAGAAAGAAGAATTGCCAATCTCACAGATGGGCTTTGTTTGGCAATGTTGCCTGAATCAGTTTCAGCAAGAGGAGCCTTGGCTTTTAAACAATCCGGTGAAGAGATGGGCAGGACCCGTCCACAAAGAGGAATAGGCAGTTTTACATGGAATTATTACCGGAACTTTGTTTCAAAATCAATTATAAAAAGGATATGTGCATAAAAATGTAGTAAACTTAAAATATATGCACCAAAATGATCTTGAAAAAGAATAAAATTGAAATACTCCTACTTCCTGATTTTAAAATGCAACAAGAATCAAGATATTATGGTACTGGCATATGGAACAGACATATAAATCAGTGGAATGAACTGATAATCTAGAATTAACCCCTCGTATTTATGGTAAATTGATTTATTTTTATTTTAATTTTTATTTTTGGTAAATTGATTTTTGACACAAATGCCAAGGCAATTGGATAGAAGAAAGAATAGTGTCTTTGTCAAATGGTTCTGGGATGACAAGACAGCCATACGCAAAAGAATGAAGTTAGATCCATACCTCACAGCATATACAAAAATTTACTCAAAATAGATCAAAGGCCAAGTGTAAGAGGTAGAATTAGAAAACTCTTGGAAAATAATGTAGGAGTAAATCTTTGTGACCTTGTATTTTATAACTGTTTTCTTAGATATGACGCAAAGCACAAGCAGCAAAGGAAGAAATTAGACCTCATCAAAATGAGTAACTTTTTAATTTCATAGGATTCTGTAAAAAAAATTGAAGGGACAACCCTGATAAGGAACTTTTATCTAGAATATATAAAGATTTCTTACAGCACAACAATAAAAGACAAATAACTCAATTTAGAAACAGACTAAGGACTGGAATAGACAGTTCTCCAAACAAGATATACAAGTGATCAATAAGCACATGAAAAGATGCCTAACAGTAAATAGGGGGCAAATGCAAATCAAAAGCATGATGCCAGGATGCCTGGCTGGCTCAGTTGGTAGAGCCTGCGACTCTTGGTCTCAGGACTGTGAGTTTAAGCCCCATGTTGGGTGTAGAGATTACTTAAAAATAAAATCTTAAGAAAAAAACACACAATGAAATACCACTTTATACCCACTGATGATTATAGTAAAAAAGAAAGTAACAAGGGCTGGTGAGATTGTGGAAAAATTGCTGTGGGAATGTGAAATGGTGCAGCCACTTTGAAGAAGTCTGGCGGCTCCTCAAAATGCTAAACGGAGGCTTACCAAGAACCCTGCAGTTCCACTCATAGGTTACATCCAAGAGAACTGAAAACAATCTACACAAAAAACTTGTACATGAGTGTTCATAGCGGCATTATTCATAATAGCCCAAATGTTCATCAACTGGTTAATAGATAAAACATGTCCATAGGATGAAATATTAGCCAACCATAAAAAGGAATGGAATACTGATTCATGCTACAACAAGGATAAATCTTGAAAAGTTTATGCTTAGTGAAAGAAGTCAGACCAAAAGGTCATACATTTTATGATTCCACTTAAATGAAATGTCTAGAAGACTCAAGTCTATAGAGAAAGAAAGCTGACAAATTAGTGGTTGCCAGGGACTGGGCAGAGAGAGATGAGGAGTATCTCCTTAATGGGTGCAGTTTCTTTTTTGGATGTTAAAAATAATGTAAAATTGACTAGTGCCAATTGCACAACTCTGTGAGTGTACTGAAAACCATTTATTTGTACACTTTAAATGGGTGAATTGTATGGTATGTGAAGTTTGTCTTGATAAAGCTGTCAAAAAATACATGCAGACAAAACAGAATCTGTCTTGTAAGAATACATGCAAATGTAACCATACATGTTCAACAGATCGAGTATGTTGGAATGGCTAGTGTGAGGGAAGGGGAAAAAGGCAGTGAAACATGGGATAAAAGGGAATAAGTAAATAAATGAAAACAAAATAAGCAAGGGGCATTGCATGGTCCATGATACACCTATGTTTAAAAAAGAGAATTTTTAAAATTGAGTTTAATGGCACCTTATGTTCAATATTTCAAGTGATAGATGTTTTGGTTTTCCTAAGATTACCCACTGGCCCTACCCTTAGTCTGCAAATAGTTTTGACTGGAGGGTTTGGTTTTAACATTGGGACAGGAGAACCCTCTTGTCTAACTGGTCTGTAACTGGCCTGTCCTTCAGTGTTTCTTGGTTAGATAATGAAATTTTCATGTACAAAATTTTGTTGTGGAATGATTGCTTCCCTTTATGAAAGTATCTCCTTTATTTAGAGTTTATATGGACCACTGGTCATAAACTGTTTTCTGTCTGCTTTCGTGTTGTTTTCATATTCTGAATTCATGTGGTTTTTTTTTTTTTTTAAGATTTTATTTATTTATTTGAGAGAGAGAGCAAGCATGAGGGATAGGCAGAGGAAGATGCAGACTCTTTGCTGAGCAGGGAATCTGATGCTGGGCCTGATTCCAGGACTCTAAGATCATGACCTGAGTTGAAGGCAGCCGCTTAAACAACTGAGCCACCCAGGCACCCCTTGAATTTATGTTTTAATGTACTTAAATCTTTTCTTCCTGACCAAATTATAAATCTCTTAAGGGCAAAACTTATACTTTATGCTCTTTTATATTTCACACATGATTCTTTTCATATAATAGGCACTCAATAACACTGATTGATTGGCAGATTGCTTGTGTTCTTGGATTTACCAAATCACAGTTTCCAAAAAAAAAAAAAAAAAAAGGAAAAGAAAAAGAAGAAAAAAGACTTAAAAAAATGTCTCAAGTGCTATCTTACTATACTATTGTGTATGATTCCTTTGGTGAATTTCTTTCTAAAAATTAGTATATAGACCTATTTTGATTTATGTCAATTTTTTTTATTTATGTGAATTTTAACATATACGCTTTTTAATATCTTTACATAACT
This sequence comes from Spilogale gracilis, assembly GCA_004023965.1. Classification (NCBI taxonomy): domain Eukaryota; kingdom Metazoa; phylum Chordata; class Mammalia; order Carnivora; family Mephitidae; genus Spilogale; species Spilogale gracilis. The sequence continues at coordinate 289,681 of PITA01000056.1, forward strand.
GGAAAACAAATGACTTGTTATAATTTGCAATTAACAAATGAACATTTCATCCATCACTTAGTTGGGTATTGTACAGAAAATCATAGAGTCCCTGCCTTTACTGAGTTTGCTAAATAAGTTTACAAAAACATAAAGCCCTTTAGTAAGATTGCATGGGTTTAAATTTAACTGCATTAAAGCTGAATGCACTTCTTGCAATCAACCTTTATTTTTGAAACCCAAGTGTGCATATTCCCAAATGACCTTTATTTCCAGAGATCTGTAGTGCTGGCTGGGAAAGGCATTCTCATGTTAACAATCCCACCATATAGCAAACGCAACAAAAACTGTCCCAAAGCTAAAGAGTATAGTCTTTTTTAAGAGGGTTCCTGGAGCATATTCAGAAGGTTCTAAGTCCAAATTTCACTGATGTCTTATGTCTAGTTTTGTGGAAAAGGAGGTGAAATGAAAATTTCTATCTTAGGCTTCAGGCATGTGGTACTACTCATTTAATTATGTGAGTGTTTGTTGTTTCCGACTAGAATCTGAGTCCTGAAGTCAGTGAGAAAACTAACTCTAATAGCTTTTCCTAGTTACTTAGAAGGTTGAAAGTAGTGAGTTGCTTTAAAGAGTCCTTTAATTTATTGATAACTGAGATAGTGCATATTAACCAATGGGTAATGATGTGTTGAGGACACCAGCAATGCAAGGGCACCCTCTCCCTAAAAATAACCAAGTTAACTTTGACATTTTTGTCCAGAATTTCACATTTAAAAATGTAGAAAGGAGCTCTTAAAATTTTTTTAAATTTAGGGGCGCCTGGGTGGCTCAGTTGGTTGGGCAGCTGCCTTTGGCTCAGGTCATGATCCTGGAGACTGGGATCGGGTCCCGCATTGGGCTCCCTGCTCGGTGGGAGGCCTGCTTCTCCCTCTCTCACTCCCACTGCTTGTGTTCCCTCTCTGGCTGTGTTTCTCTCTGTCAAATAAATAAAATCTTAAAAAAAATTTTTTTTAATTTGTTTTTTATCTACTTAGTTTTTTTAATGTAGTATAGTTAATGCACACTGTTAACATTAGTTTCAGGTGTACAACACAGTGATCTGACAAGTTCATACATTATGCTATGCTCATCAGAAAATAATTCCTTATTTTGGCATGCATGGGAGGTTTCTGTCATAATAAAATTTTGAATTATCAGTGAAGTAGGGCGGGAGGACTCCATAATCTTTTCAATCTACAAAGGGCACTTGCTGCAAGAATCCATATACTGTATGTACAAAGTCAAATGAAAATTCTCTAACACTCCATATGAAAATTGGATAATCTAATTTTGGCAGGTGAAAGTGAGATAATGTTTTAGCAGCTGGGCATATGGGAGCTTTGCCCGATCAGAAAAAAATCCAATGAAATAAAATTTTAAAAAAATTTTAAGTATTTTATTTATTTATTTGACAGAGAGAGAGACAGCGAGAGAGGTAATATAAGCAGAGGAAGCGGGTGAAGGAGAAACAGGCTCCCAGCTGAGCAGAGAGCTGGAAGTGGGGCTTGATCCCAGGACCCTGGGATTGTGACCTGAGCCAAAGGCAGACGCTTAACTGACTGAGCCACCCAGGTGCTCCTCCTTCAAAATTTTATGGATCTCTGATATCACAGTGACAATTGAGAAAAATAAAGTTTGTTTTTTTATTATTTTTATTTTTTTAAAGATTTTATTTATTTATTTGACAGCGATACAGCGAGAGAGGGAACACAAGCAGGGGGAGTGGTAGTGGGAGAAGCAGGCTCCTGGCTGAGCAGGGAGCCCAACATGGGGCTCCATTCCAGGACCCTGGGGATCATAACCTGAGCCGAAGGCAGATGTTTAATGGCTGAGCCACCCAGGTGCCCCAACGTTTGTTCTTTTTATTTTTTTTTTTTAAGATTTTATTTATTTGACGGAGAGAAACACAGCTAGAGAGGGAACACAAGCAGGGGGAGTGAGAGAGGGAGAAGCAGGTCTCCTGCCGAGCAGAGAGCCCAATGCGGGACTTGATTCCGGGTCTCCGGGATCATGACCTGAGCTGGAGGCAGTCGCTTACCCAACTGAGCCACCCAGGTGCCCCCGTTTGTTCTTTTTAATTATTAATTTTTAAAGAATACTTTTCTCATATATGCTTATAAATTTAGCTGATTACTTTCCTTGGAACAAAATTTTAGGGACTGAATAAATGAAGATTATAATGTATTTTTGTAATTTTATATTAAACCATATAAAATTCCAATTTTGTGGCATTGATAGAGTTAGCTACTATGTAATATGTGCTAGTGTTTTGCAGCTCATCACATTTATTTGGAGGTAATAAAACATAACAAATAGACATAAAGGCCTGCTTTTCCTATTCTTTTCCCTGAACCCCAAAGTAATCCCCATGCTGAAGTTGGTTCAATTATTTTTATGCTTTAAATGCATTTATTTGTATTCATAAACAAAATATAATATTGTTTCATGGTTTGTAAAAATTTCCATAAATGTATCTTGAAATGTTGTTGTGACATTTGTTCTTTTTGAGATTTAACTATGTTGATGTTTGTGGAACTATTTCATGTATTGTAGGACTCTATTGCTCTCCATTTTGTAAATATACTTCAATTTTTTAACCTATTGCCCTATCAATGACAATTTAGATAACTTCCATTTTTTCCCCTACAATAGGGGATGCTAGCTGGAATATCCTCATATAGATTTCCATTGAAAATGTGAATGGGGGGACTCTACATCAATTCTTAGAAGTAGATTGCAGTATTTGTACATTTTAAAAAAGATTTTATTTATTTGACAGAGGGAAAGAGAAAGAGAGAAACAGACTCCCCACTGAGCTGGAAGCCCAGCACAAGGATAGATCCCAGGACCCAAGGATCATTACCTGAGTCAAAGGCAGATGCTTTAACCAAGTGAGCCGCCCGGGTACTCCATAAACACCTAATTTTAATGTGGTCAAAAAAATTTTTTTTGAAGTTTTTAAAGTTTTATTTTTCATACTTATACCTGTAATCAGTGTTGATTTAAATATGTGATGTTTTGAAGTGAGGCCTGGTTTATTGTTCCTCATTTATTGAAGCCTAATTTACTGTTCTATATGGAGAGCTAATTGGGATACTACACCCTTTCTTCCACAGATTTGTGAAGCTTTCTCTGCTATACATAAAATTCTCATGGACACTGTACTTGTTAATCTACTCCATTAATCTATTTAATCTATTTAATCAGCACAGTGATTTATCTTAACTTTAATGTCTGAGAGGATCATCTTTCTCTCTTTTCTCTTCTTCAAAAACTTAGATATTGTTTTTTATTTTTATTTCTTCTCTTCTATATGTATTTTAGGATCCTCTATGATTCAGTGAAAATACGTAGGGGAATTTTGACTGGAGTTTGCCTTGAATTTATAGATTAGTTTGGGGGAGAATTGACCTCTTTATTTTTGGGGGTCTTTATATCCATGAGATGATGTAACTTTTATTTATGTAGTGTGCCTCGCTCCCCTCATATTCAAAAGGAAGACTAATAATAGTACTTACCTCAGAGTTTTGGGGGGGATTGAGAGTGTTAATTCACAAAGTATAACTTAGAATAGTGTGTAGCACATGGTAAGCATTCAATATTATTATGTGGTGCTGGGATTTTAGGAGATCATTAAATAATTATTTTTTGCTCCCAAATTGCTCTATTAGGGATACCTAAATGGTGATTAGAATATCACTTTTATTATTGGTAAGAGTGGTTAGGGAATGTTGCTTTAGATTGGTGAAGACATTTTTTTTAAAAAAAGATTTTATTTATTTATTTGACAGAGAGAAACACAGCTAGAGAGGGAACATAGCAGGGGGAGTGAGAGAGGGAGAAGCAGGCTTCCCGCCGAGCAGGGAGCCAATGTGGGGCTCGATGTGCGGCTCGATGTGGGGCTCGATGTGGGGCTCGATGTGGGGCTCGATGTGGGGCTCGATCCTGGGTCCCTGGAATCATGACCTGAGCCAAAGGCAATCGCTAAATGAACTGAGCCACCCAGGCGCCCCTGGTGAAGACATTTTTAAGATGCTCTTAGGTGATGCTGGGTCTGTTCTGCTGGTCCCTTAAGCCACACTTAACTAGGACTCTACTCGCTCTCTACTCATTAAAATGAATAATACCTTTGACAGATGTTACCTTTGTTAAGTAGTTTAATAGTGATCCAATTCAGCAAAGATTTAGTAACACTACTGTGGACATTGTCCTAAAGAGGAAAAAATAAAGACAAGATAGGCACAGATCTCAGAATGAAATAACAGGTTTGGTAGGTAGTGCTACAGAACTGTGGTAATTTTATCTGATTGCTGTAAGAAGCACCAAAGAATAACACTTATCAGTCTAAATTTAAAAATATATATAATGTAATAATGTATATATACAGTTAATATTAATTTGTATAATTACATTACATTATAATTATAACAAAGTCCAGAATTCAGCTTCTATAAAATCATCTTTTATTTGAAAGAATATAAAGCATATAAAGCAATATATAGCAAAAATATATAATATATAAAGAATATAAAGCAGTGAAAAAAAGACAAAATAATATAGTATGTAGATGGAACCCATCACATTACATTAAGTATATCATTAGATTTGTTAAAGCAATTACACAGTCATTGTTTTGTCAGAGGCTTTTGTGTTTTAAGCTACACAGAGTGAAAAAAACCCACACGTTTATTAGCATGTGTCTTGGGGTCCAAGTGCCTTGAAGTTTTTCCAGCTTGCCATATAGGAAGGAAAATTTCAAGATTTGGCCAACATCCTGGTGCTGTTTTGTGTCACTCAAAATGAAGAAAAGAAATTATGTGAAATGTCATAGTTTGGGAATATTAGTGTTGCAGTCTGGGTAACTTGTGTTGTAATAAATCATATTGCCAATGGAAGTGTAACCACATATGCTTGATTAAGACTGGATTGAGACCTGGATAACTGGATCCACATCATAGGAGGCAAGTACATCATCATTTATTCAGCCCTTTTTTTCCTGTAGGTATTCAGGCTAAGGTTGTAAGATTAGAGTTCCTGTTGACTCTAGAACATGAGGGCAGATTATTTGTTTTGTTTTGAGAGAATATGAATAGGTTCTCAAGAGACATTATTTCTATAAACAACATTCCCATCTTTCTACTTTCACCTTTTTTGTTTCTTTAGCATCAAAGGACTTAGAAGGCCCATGGGTCGGACAATATTCCTATCTGAAAGGGCTTGGATAACATCAAGTTATTATTTTTTTTCTGTCTTGCTTTGGTAAGGAAACAATATCCCATTAAGAAGAAAGTCTGAGACTATCTTTGTTGACAGGATACCCTCCTATCCTTATCTTATGGACATACACATTTCAGTGGATATAGAGTGATTTTGGGTTAATTCATCCAGTTGCCCATTTTTTAAATCATTCTTTTTCTTTCATGTAGCCATTTATTCAACAGATGTTTTCCAGATACCAGGCACTGTGATCAAAGCTATGATTCAAATATAAAAGTACTTTAGTCCTTGAGCTCAAGGAGTTTTTTTTCTAGTGGGAGAGACAAACAAGTTATAATATGGTAAGATACATGCCATTATGAAGGTATTATGGATACTAATAAATAGAGGCTCCTTTACTTACAGGTTAGTATGATAATAATGTGCCAGGCATTCAGAGTTTCAGATTAGCTAAAGTCTAGCTCCAGATTATCTGAATTTAAATCCCATCCCTTCTCCTTTTAATTGTGTGGCCACAGATAAGTTAGGTGACTAGCGTGTGCTGTGATTTCATCATTTATGAAGTGGAGATAATAATTACACTTCTTGCATAAGCCTGATACCAAGATAAAACAACTTAATATATGTAGAGGACTAGAATTAGTAATATTTACCAGTATTTACATTTATGATACAAATGTTAATTATAATTATCACCACTTATTTTCAAAATAAACTTAACATTAAAGCAGTAGTCTCCAAAGATAATCCATTGGGAGCAGGAAGAAAATACTAGAAATTCTTTCCTATTTCTTTCTTTGTTTATTTTTAGATTATTTATTTATTTACTTACTTATGAGAGAGAGAGAGAGAGAGAGAGAGAGAGAGCCATAGAGCACAACTGGAGTGAATGGCAGAAGGAGAGGGAGAAGCAGGCTCCCCATTGAGCAGGGAGCCAGATGTGATGCTCTAACCCTGGACCCCAGGATCATGACCAAAGGCAGACACTTAACCGACTGAGCCACCCAGGCATCCCATCGTTCTTTTTTATTTTTATTTTTATTATCCCTTTTCAATTTCTATTTTTGTGTGTCTTATATTTATATTAGTAGAGAAGTATACATATATAGTGTATTGATCAATGAAAAAACATGTATATAGATATTATGATCAATGTTAATTTCTTTTAACTGGTACTCATTCAGAAGCTGACAGAGGATCACATTACTGAAGTATATGACACTTCTGTCCACAGAAGGGACTTGGAATTTATAATTTACAAAGCACCTTTATATACATCTCCTCAAATGCCAAGAATATAGTGAGCATATTAGTAACTATGTACTTTTCATTCGGTTCTGATTCTTGTCATATCCAAGTGGATGAAAGTGAGTGGTGCAGATATGGGCATACCGGAGTAAATGACTTCAGGTCAGTCCTTACACCTTTGATGAGGCATTTGCTAGGCTTTGCAGGACCACAGAGAAGTTGTCTCGTATTTTGCTCGCTTATGTGCTCATCACACACACTCAGCTATTGCGTGGAAATAAACAAGACATACAAAAATATATTGGAGTATAAGTTGCACATATAATTGGTTAACATTTTTCCTAGTGTGAGGGTAAATGAATGATCTTTTTTTGGTGTTTACTTTCTTGAGACTTTAAAAGTTCTATGAGGCAAGAATAAAAACATTTACTGTGTAAAGCAATCTGGTCTTCCTATCTACATGACTCATTTTCAGAGGTTTTTTTTGTGTGTGTGTGTGTAAAAGAGAGTGAAGACACCACTAAAACAACAGATGCTTAGCTATAAATTATAAAAACAAGCCTCCCCTGTAAAATTATTACTGAAGGACTTTATTTAAAGTAATTTACAAATTCATGAAGGATTTCACTTAATACATTCACACTTGATATGGCTTTTTAAGGCATTTAGGAGCAACCTCCTTTTTCCTTCACTGATAATTTGAAGATTAATTTATGTAAACCAAAAGGAAAGCCATGTTTGCTAGAAATTCCTAAGCTCACTACTTATTTAATTGGAGTTCCATAAGACTCTGATCATTAAAAAGGAAAGCTTTTGAGTCAAAAGGGAGAGTTATCATCAACTTCTCACTTACTAGAAAGATAACACAGAGGAAATGGTGATAATTAGTGGGAAACTTTGGGGCATACAAATTACTAGCTTTGGAAATTCTGTTCTCAGTTGAAGAATAAAGTATAACAAAACTATTCCCTTTACCAAAGCTCATTTACCAAAACTGAGTTATTTTCTCCTTTGGTTTTGTTTTGTATTTTTTGATTTTTAAGAGACAAAAATCCAAAGCATTTGTCTTCACCTAGGGTCTACTGTGTATTTGATGCTGACTCATGCCCGCCTTGGGCAAGTCATTACCTCCTCCTTCCTCAGTTTCTCCATCTGCAAAACAAGGATAATCATGCCTACCTCCCAAACTTGCTGTGTGAGTTCATTAGCTAATAATGTTGGTGAAGCATTGCTAAAGATGGAATGTACTGATTACCATTACTTTTGATATACTTATTTGTATAATTTGAGATATACACTCTGAATTTTTTAATGAGAGTAAATGAACCTCAAGTTTCTCTTCTTTTGATTGTGTATGTGTGTCAGTGGGATTTGGTCTTTTAAGAAAAACAAATTCTGGTTAATTTGTTAATGAAATATGACTTACCTTGAATGTTTAATTGACTATTCTTATGATATCCATAATAATCTATAAGTGTTGGGAAGCACAAAGAGGACTGTACTGACTTCTTATGTCTTTGTTGTTTCTTAATTTTTGAAGATCCAAATATCTCCTCTTCTTGAACAAAACAAAAGAATGTTGGGAGTATGAATTCAAATGCTATTTTCTTTACATGGGTACTTTCTTTGATAATTTCCAGATTTAGTAAAATTTCATCCTTTTTACTTGATAGGTTTATTTTTTTTTAAGGATTCCAGAGCTGCAAATCAAGGCTTAGCCTATTATCAATGAATTGATATATGCTTAGTGAATATCTTCTTTCTACTAGTGCTAGTATAAGTAATGTGGGTTAGTTGATCTCAAAATGTAGTCTTAGGACCAACATCATCTGGGAACATGTTAGATAGGTAAATTTTGGACTTCACTGAAGACCTCACCAAAGACTTCTGAATCAGAAACTCTGGGGAGGGAATTTAGCAATCTGTGTTTTTTAAGAAATTCTTTTTTTTTTTTTTTGAAAGATTTTATATTTGTCAGAGAGAGAGAGAGAGAGAGTGCGCGCACAAGCAGGGAGAGCAACAGGCAGAAGAAGCATGTTTCCGCTGAAGGAGTCCAATATGGGACTTTAATCCAGAACCCTGGGATCCTGACGTGAACCAAAAGCAGACGTTTAACCAACTGAGCCACCCAGGCATCCCAGCAACCTGTGTTTTAACAAATAACTCTTGATGATTCTGATGTTTGCTGATGTCCAAGAAGCACTGCTCTGGAGGATAGGAAGTTGGTTAGAGTGTTTGTAAGTTACAAACTGTCCACATCTGTGTTTGTTGCCAGCATTTGGACTGAGACAGTCTGTCAGAGCACACCTTCCAAATAAGTGTATCTATTTACTATTATATACTTGCACTTTTGTGTTTAGCTTAAGAAACACTCTGTATTATTACTTCCTCCACCTCTGCTCTATAAGCAGGAGTAGGTGTTGATGTTGCCCTGGGAAATAAGATTCTCCTATCCAAATTCAATTCTTCTAGGATTCTCCTACGCTGTAGAGTTTAGACAATGACCTGTATCTGTGCAGAAGGATAGTTAAAAGCTGTGATAAAGACAGCCCAGTGTTGGAGAGCAAGCCTGATTGGAGTGGTGGCAATAGGAGGGGGTAGCTCTTGGTTTGATTTTGTGCTTCTGGCTATGTATTTTTTCCTTTTTACTATTTTTATTTTTAGTAGAACAACAACCAGTTACATCCTGCTTTTTTTCCACATTCATATTGATTTTAGGGAATTATTGCTTTCACCCTTGAAGAAATAACCTGCAGACAAAAAAGTAGTAGTCATTGCAAAACCTGTAAATCCCAGAAGTCAACAAACAGCTTGAAGACAACCCCTAGGGTCAGGGAAGAAAATACTTGTAAGACATGAGACAAGCACATATAAGGACACTAGCTGGGAGAGATGACTGTTTCAGTGCCACCTGACTTGGACAGTAGGTACTTTTGTTCTTCCCCCTGCTGCCACCACCTCAAAGTCCTGATTTGGTGTAAGATCTGAAGAACACTTTTCAAATGACAGAAGAGATGGTTTGAAAAGAGGTACAGGGGCGCCTGGGTGGCTCAGTCGTTAAGCATCTGCCTTCCGCTCAAGTCATAGTCCGGGAGTCCTGGGATTGAGCCACGAATCAGGCTTCCTGCCTGATTCTCCCTCTCTCACTCCCCCTGCTTGCGTTCCCTCTCGAGCTGTGCTTCTTTCTGTTGGATAAATAAATAAAATCTTAAGGAAAAAAAAAAGAGGTACAAGAAGAACAGCTAAAGTATGAATAAGAATTGTGCAAAGTCCAAAGTCAGAGAAAAATCCATAGGGGACAGGACACCCAGAAAGGTCAATATCTCACTATTTCAACCAATTGCCTCCACTGGGCTCAAGGAGTCTCAAAAACATTTGAGGTTTCACATCAGCACATAGACTGTGTCCCTACAAACTCTGTTGGGACTTTCCTGACCGGATGGTGATAAGCTTATGCCCTGAAGCAACAGAAAGATTCTGAGATTGCCAAAGTTAGAGTAAGGTGGCAATTGTGTTTCCTTTGAAATGAATTGACTTCATAACTGTTTTTTCTCTTGATCCAGCAACTGTGTTTTTCCATTTTGCTACAGGTTATCTATTGCCTTAAGCTTGAAATGAAAAAGTGAACTAGTCAGTTGTAGGGACAAGTGCAGTCTTGAAAAGGCACTGGGTCTGGAAGTACAGTAGTCAGCACAAACTGTGCCCTCATAATAGCCTGACCTTCTTTCAGTCCCCAAAACAAATCCCTAAGGTTGCTTTGAAGTTTGTTCGCAGGTGTGGTGACTACTCACTGTCATTCATAGTGGGAGACAGTGAGGGTTTCAATATTATTTGAAATGTCTGAGTTTAAAAAATGAAATCACAGTTGTTGGGTTGAGCTAATTCCTCTAGCCCAGTTTTTGCAGGATGTGGCTGTGGCTGTGGGGTTCCTGCTGAGCTCTGAGACTATTGAATGCATAGGTACTGGAACCAGCACTGAGGTAGAGAATGTACAGTAGGAGCCCTGCATATTGGGGCTCAATGTCTGCAAATGGGCCATGAATGAAGAGCTGACTGACTCTCCTTGGCAAGAGGGAGCCTGGAAGGTGGGTGTGGAAGGCAGAATCTCCGGCTCATATCACAAGAGCGCTGGCCCAGGAAGCCAAAGTTGGACAAGATTACGTTCCTCCTCTGCTTCATGTAATCGAAGGCATCCTTCAGCCAGGCCATACAAATGTTGTTTGAATGGGAAAGCCCAGACTCGCAGTGAACTAAGACCTTGCTTCCCCTTCCTCAGACATCGTGAAGCCTATTGCTTCTTGAAAGTGGGAGCTAATGTCAGCCAAGTGACTGTCATACACAGGTTTTATTTGTACTGCCCGTGGGTCATCCAAGATTCCAAGGTCCGTTGTGAGATATTCAGCAGGGCTGTGATGTGGTGGTTGCTCAGGAACTCACATTTAGATGCATAGTAGACTCTTCCAGGGTAGAGCAACGGAAGGACTTTCACTGGGCTCCTGAGGCATAAGCTGGCCCGTAGCCTATGCTGAGCACTGGTTTCCCACACTGGCTCATGAGGCCTCTCTTGATTTCAACCTTTTCTTGTGAAATGGGGGTTTTCCATCCAAGCAACACTCAGGATATTCTGAATAGAAAGCCTCCTGCCTCCCGCAGCAAGGCAGGTGAGCAATGAGGCACGCAAGACACCCACGACATTCTATTCCCCCAGCCCGGAGTCCCACACACGACTTTCGACTGCAGCAACTGCGCATGCGCACGCCGCCTCCCCCGGCATACGCTGCCTCTTCGGGCGCACGCAGCGTCGCCACGGTTCTGACAGGGCGCCACGCAGCTGAGGTTGGTGGGGAGCGGTGGGCTCTGGGATTTTAGTCATGCATTTTTGCTGGATAGAGCCGTTGGATTATCTCAGCTGGATTCTGCCTTCCCATGTGAATGAGATCTTTTTTTGCAAGATGACGTGGCTTTACCCTCAGGTCCACTAGCAAATAGTTGCTATTTCAGTTCCTGTCAGTGAAGGAATGTTCCAGAAGCTCTCTGTTAACATTTCATGGGGCTGGTGGGGGTATGGGATGTAAATGACCACATTGTCTACTGATGCCCCTAAGTATGGGCTGTGTCTATGAGGATGTCCACCCTCCTGTCCTTTGTTCCTTCAAGGGCTGCTCCTGCATGCTCCTGGCTTCTCCAGGTAGGTCTGTCATCTCTGAAGTCAGACTTTTCTCTTTGATGATCTAGGATGACAAACATAAGATGTGTGTGTACCACCTGAATACATCCCTTAAAGAAAAGTGTACCTGCTTTGGAGATACTCTGGTGACTCCCATTGGCCCTGCAGCTGCTCAAGTCTTAGGACTCCAGTGTGGGACTGGGATTAGTTTTCATAGGGTGAGAGCTCTTGGGAAAGGGAGGGTGAAATTTGGTTTCTGTTTCTCTAAGATGGATGGATTTATGGGAGTAACCCCTCCTTGGATGCTTGTCTTTTATATGGTGGAGGCCCCCTCCAGCTCTGATCCCATCATTCCCCTCACTGGGGGGCGAGCTGGGCCTGCTCTGTCTGAATGACTGAATATTTCTCTACCCTGGATTGTGTGTTGGCCAGGCTTAGTGGGACGTTTTGGTGGAATGGGTTTGGTTTTTGTTTTGTTTTGTTTTGTTTTTTGCCTTTGGAGTGAGGGTAAAAATTGTGTTGTTGTTGTGCAGGTCTCTAATTGGGATGCAACCTATTCCTCTGTGTCCTTCGTTGTGTCCTAGGCCTAGGGCTGGCCCAAAGCTAACCTGGACCTTGGGATGTCAGTTCCTCACCATCTGGCATTCCCAGCCTCTTGGGAGTACTCTGTCATGGGCTGACTTGGATGCAGGACACTAAGGCATTAGCTACTAGTCTGTGTCAGTTGAGAGCCAGGCACTCTGTGGGTATGGAGGATGTTACTGGATACTGACCCTTGGTTGAGGGTTTGGCCTCTGGTCTCATGGAAAGGTTAAGTTTCTCCTTGTCATTTAAGGAGCTTTCTGACTAATGACTGCTTAATTATAGTAGCTTTTTAATTATCATTAATAACATTCTTTAACCATAGTGCCAGGTTGTGGTCTCTTATGTTGGATATGTATCTTTTAGGCAACACTAACACAAATAGCACATTATTCCACTTATATGAGGTACCTAGAATAGTCAGATTCATAGACATAGAAAACACAATGGTGGTTGATAAGTCCTGGGCAGAGCCAGGAGAGACTGTTTAATTGGTATATAGTTTCAGTTTAGGATGAGGAAGAATTCTGCAGGTGGAAGCTGATAATAGTACACAATAATGTGAACATACTTAATGCCACAGAGCTGTATACTTAAAAATGATTAAGATGGTAAATTTCATTTTGTCTATATTTACCACAATTAAAAATATGTATCTTTAAAAGAGCAAAAATGATATTGTTAGGGTAATGGTTACTGTTAGCTGACAGGTGGGGCAATAGAGGAGTGTGAAGGGAGCTCTCTAGGTATGGGGAATATTCTTAATCTGGGTGGTGGTCCCATGGGTATGTTCAGTTCATGAAAATTCAAGCTGTTAACTGATGCACACTTGTGTCTAAACACTAAAGTGTAAAGTCACCGCGGAAGAAAAAGAAAGCAGTGGCAAGTTTTTTTTTTTTTTTTTTTAAGATTTTATTTATTTATTCGACAGAGACAGAGATAGAGAGGGAAGACAAATAGGGGGAGTAGGAGAGAGAGAAGCAGGCTTTCTGAAAAGCAGGGAGCCCTATGCGGGGCTAGATCCCAGGACACTGGGATCATGACCTGAGCCCAAGGCAGGCATTTAACCACTGAGCTACCCAGGCGCCCCAGCAGTGGCAAGTTTTAAAACACAATTTGTGCTATATCCCACTACTGAGTGCCATGTGCAAGGCACTCTCCCACTTAGCTCTATTACAACACTCTGAGGGAGGTGCTGCTTTATGAAAGGAAGTTGAGGAATGGGGTTTCCCAAGGAAAGAATAATCATTTATAAGTTTGTAGTATGAGATATCAACTATTTCAGATCTTTTGGGTATACATCTCTATGGGTGCATTCTCTTGCCTACTCAGTTTAAAGTTTTTAATCTTTAAAATAGAGCTTATAATTCTTAAATAAGACCTGGTGTTAAATTACCTGTGTCTCAACCAGAAGGAAAAAAAAAATATCCAGTTTAAACTAAACTTAAATTTTCTTACCCATGTCAATTTCAGGGTAAGTTAGGATTATAGGAAGGGTGCTAGCTCTGGATAGTTCAAAAGCAATCATGATAACCTTATTTTTTTTTTATCTAAGTGATTTTTTTTATTATGTTAGTCACCACACAATACATCATTAGTTTTTGATGTAGTGTTCCAAGATTCATTGTTTACCTATAACACCCAGTGCTCCATTCAATCCTTGCCCTCCTTAATACCCATCACCAGGCTCACGCATCCCCCTCCCCTCTCCCTTCTAAAACCCTCTGTTTCTCGGAGTCCATAGTCTCTCAGGGTTCCTCTCCCCCTCCGATTTCCCCCTCCTTCACTTTTCCCTTCCTTCTCCTAATGTCCTCCATGTTATTCCTTATGTTCCACAAGTAAGCGATTTTTAAAAAATTTAAGATCCCTCTAAATTTTTTTAGAAGGTGGGGATCAAACTGGGAATTCATTTGGAAAAATGTACGTTTAAATGTACTATTTACACAGTGTACTATTTTGTATTAAAATATTCTTTTCTTCATCTCTACCTGTTTTACAGGAGGGAGAAACATTCTGATATGTCTTTCCTTCTAGATTCTGCTTTCTTGTGTCTGTCTGCTTTCCCCGCCCTTGTATTTCCATATTTCTCTGAGGCATGTTTGTCCTTCCCTGCTTAGTTTTACTGAGCTTTGCAACAGTACCACATCTACCTTCAGCCTTCGCAACATCCACTTATCTCTGGCTGGCTGATGAGAACTCAGAGCAGCCGTGGGTGGGATCCTACTGCCCTACAGAGGCTTGTGCCCTGGCTGGCTGCTCTAGGCCTTGTTCTCCGTCACAGCCCATCAGGTTTTTGAGATTGCATCTTGCCCCAGGGATTGGGCCTGGTTAAAATAAACTGTTCAGAACACTTTCACAGTTGTTATCTGGGGAGTCTGGGAAAGAAGGCAAAGAAGGACAGTCATTTTGAAAAAGATAAAGAAAAGCAGGACAGGAAATGGGGAAGAGATAGGGGCAGAAGTTAGTTCTTATCATAGCCAAACTGGTGCATCTTGCTATATATCTTCTGAAATATCTCCTTGGACCAGCACTTTATAGGATGTCTGCTGGTAACTCCTATTTATTTCACAATCCCGAATTCAAGGGTGCCCATCAGAGAACACAGTCTCTATTGAAAGATTCCAACATGAAGCCCATTGTGCTATTCCCTAATTTTAACTTGAATTCAAGCATGCTAACATATTTTAAATGGGGGATCTGTGTGCACCCTCGCTCACTGCATACAAGCCATTCTCCTGCTCTGTGGAAACCTCCCATTTCTTTTCCCCACTGTGTCTTTGGTCAACAGTTATAAACTCTTTCTCAGACAGCTGGTTGTATATTAAAGTCTATTTATAACAGCCAACGGACAACTGCTTGTTTATGAGGAATCATGGCAATTTTTGCTTAGGAAGGACAATTGGGGCATTTCTTCTGTTGTGGAGCGGGTTCAGCCGCTGGGCTTCACAAACATTGCCTCACTTGTCTTCTTGCAGTCTGTGGATTGAGGTTACCCTGAGTACTAATGATGAATTCAAACCCGGCACAGACTGCTGGTTCTTCAGTCAAGGTTTTTGGGGGCTGGACAATGGAAAACATGAAACAATTATACTTTGTGAGGAACAAGGAAGTATAGAAGTACCCATAGTTGTGAGGAACAGCGTACTATACTCAAAATCAGTACAGTTCATGAAAATGTAGACTCCTCCCCAACCCGTATCCATCCCCTCCATGGCTCCACTTAAAATAAGACCATATAATAACTTGTTAGCATTGGAAATGAAACAAAATAAAATAAAAACTGTCTATTCTGGTATGTCTTGAGGTGTTTTTTTTTCAGATTTCTTTCTTTTTTTTTTTTTTACTAGAGTGTAATACAAAACTAAAATCTGGATAGTGAAATATGTGAATGGGAAAAATCTTGATTCCTAGAGGATGTCTTAAATCATGTGTTTTCAAGCCCAGCTCTAACTTTAATGTGATGACTTTGCCCCCATGCCCAATTTTTTTGATAACAAAATGGGTAATGATATTTAATTTTAAAATAGCATGTATTCAGTTTTTAACATAAGAAAATAGAAAAAAATTTAAATGGGCTATATACTCACTGTCCAGGTAATACTTGTTTTATTAAAAAGGAACTGTCATTAGTATATAGTTAGAAAGCTCAGTTGGACAGCTTTAAACTTAACGTGAAATGAAAACTAAACATAACTGTTCATGCTTATCACCAGAAAAAATTAACAGAAAAAAATTGTGTATGTGTATTTTAATACATATAGATATATCTGTATCCATGGAGAAGGTTTTTTTTTTCAAGATTTTATTTTTTGGGAGAGAGAGTGTGTGGGAACAGGTGGTGGGGGTGAGGAGAGGCAGAGGGAGAGGGAGAAACAGACTCCCCACTGAGCAGGGAGTCCTCCATTACAGGACCCTAAGATCATGACCTTAGGCAAGGGCAGATATTTAGTTGACTGAGCCACCCTTGAGCTCCTCCATGGAGAAGTTTTAAACAAGTCTATTATTTTGAGTGACTTTTACAGTTAATAAGTTATACAATATATAAATTGGGATTACAAAATTCTTAGAGTCACTTTATTTTTCAAAGCAGAAGTTATCCTTAAGTAACTTCTTATCCCAGTTTCGATGCTTTTGCTTAATAACTTTTGTAAAAAAAAGATTTTATTTATTTGTCAGAGAGAGCACAAGCAGAGGGAGCAGCAGGCAGAGGGAGAAGCAGGCTCTCTGTTGAGAAGGGAGCTGGATGTGGGACTCGATCCCAGCATCCCAGGATCATGACCTGAGCTAAAGGAAGATGCCTAATAGACTGAGCTAGCCAGGCACTCAATTTGGTAACTTTTGAACCATTGTTAAGCTCTTGTTTTCGTGTGTGTGTGTGTGTGTGTGTGTGTGTGTGTGTGTTCGTTCTTAATTTGTTCTTTATTCTGTATCTTTTGGAACTGCTTTCCAGAAACACCATGGTAAACCCTATCCTTTTTTTTTTTTTTTTTTTAACCCAGTATGTCCTCTTAGAGATTTGGTCCTTGTACAATTTCTTTCCATCCCTGCAGCAAAAGATAAATTAATAATGAGGTGCATATGAATCAAGCCAAAGTCCTTTTAAGAGGAGACTGTACAACAATATCATGGTTTCGTTCTTACATTCTTCTTAAAGTCTCAGATTCTTCTGGGATGCAAAACTGCAAGAGCTTTCTGTAGAGGTTGGACTTGGTTTCAAGTTGTTCAGACAAGGTCATCATTTTCTTTTTCCCCCTTTTTTTTTGGAAGGGGAAGAGTGGTTCCCCAAACCCCTTGGAACAAAAGAATAGAACATGTTTTCACCAAAGTTTTCTAAGAAATTTTGGAAGGGTGAGGGGAGAGGTAGATCATTTAGGGAAGTGACTTAAGGTCATTGGTGACAGAGCAGAGAATGAATGAGAGAGACTGAGAGAAGAACAAACCTAGGACAAGAGCTATAGGTGCTGCTGGATGGAGTAGGAGAAT
Organism: Spilogale gracilis; assembly: GCA_004023965.1. Classification (NCBI taxonomy): domain Eukaryota; kingdom Metazoa; phylum Chordata; class Mammalia; order Carnivora; family Mephitidae; genus Spilogale; species Spilogale gracilis. Next base: position 306,896 of record PITA01000056.1, read on the forward strand.
CCTGGGAAGCTGAAGGGATGGGGAAACTACTTGAGAATCCATTCAGAAGTCATGGGGGTTCTTGGCACCATTTAGTGTAGTTTCTTCTCCATGCTGGCTTAGTTGGGCTAAGTTGGGCTTGGGGCCACCCAGACACAGTACATCAGCATCTCTGTAGAGAATATTGTAGTATTTAAAATCCTTTCTAGGGGACCTGGGTGCCTCAGTTGGGTATGTGTCTGACTCTTGACTTTTAGCTCAGGTCATGATTTCAGAGTCTTGAGATCAAGCCTTCTCTTGGGCTTTGGGCCGAGTGTGGAGCCTGCTTGGGATTTTCTTCTTTTCCCTGTGTCCCTCCTCCCTGCTCTCTTTCTTTCAGAAAAAAAAAAAAAATCCTGTCCATGTAATTTTAATGTGCAGCCATGAAATCAGCTTCTGATCAGGGAACTAACATCTAGGTTTTGAGGGAGTGACTATTCCAGAAAAGATCTTGTATTTATAGCATGGAAAGATCCTTAGGTATTAATGTTGGTTTACACTCCAACTAATGCCTATTTCGTGGAGTTGTTGGGAAGAGTATCCTTGTGGTTGAGCTCAGAGGTTTGGAATCAAATACACTGGGTTCAAATCCAGTTAGCAGGTGTGTGTTCTTAGGCAGGTTGTTTAATTTCCTTAAGCCTCATTTCCCCATTTGTAAAATGGGGGCAAAAATACTTGTAAGGAGCATTTAGTTCTTTACCTGCCCTATGTATGCTACCTGACATATGGAAAGCATGGAAAAATTATAGCTACTCTCTTTCTCCCCTTCTCCTCTTGTTACTGTTATGATATCTAATGCCTAACAAAATGTATAAAAACCTAAATGATAACCTTTCTTTCCATTTCTTTTTTTAAAATATATTTATTTATTTTAGAGAGAGAGCATATGTGTATCTGTGTGTGTGCATACGTGTGTGCACATATGTGTGGGGAGGGGGAGATGGAGAAGGAGAGAAAGAATCTCAAGCAGACTTCATGCTGAGCTGGGAGGCTAACATGGGGCTCACTCTCATGACCCTGAGATCATGACCCTGAGCCAAAATCAAGAGTTGTATGCTTAACTGATTGAGCCACCCAGGCGAACCTGTGACATGTTATTTTCTTACATGTATATTTTATGATGTGTAATGTCTTCTGCCTCTTGACTTTTTTTTTTCTTTTTCTTAACATTGGCAGAATAGTGAAAGGATCAAATGCTGTTTGTCTTGGTGGGGTTTAAGCCAGATCAAATTTGACAACTCTTTCTAGGAAGAAAGATTAATGATATTACCATAACCTAGATAATAACTGACTATTCTAAGCACCTCACATGGACTGCCCAATTCAATCTTTACAGCATCCCTTTGAGGTCATTAATAGAGTTGCCTGTGTTTTTAGATAAGGAAATGAAGGTTTACAGAGTTAAGTCATTTGCCCAAGGTCAGAGAGCCAGCCTGAGGAGGAGGAGGAAGAATTCTAACTCAGGCAGGCTGGCTGGCATAACTCTGCCTGTAGCCTCTTTGCTAAACAGGCCTTACTTGCTATGGATCAGTGTCAGGTTCAAGGTCTTCCAAGGTACCTCTAAGGGAAAAGGGAGCACCAAGAAGCCTTTTTCTCTGGGTTGCTAAATATCAGTTTTCCTCATGTATAAATTACTACTTAATGGCACACTTTTTATACTGCTGTGTTTGGGCATGGTATGTTATGTTCCTGTGGTTACATTATTTATGCTTATCTGTGCATCTTGAAAACCTATATGTAAAGAGGAGTGATAAAAAGGCAATGGGAAGTCCTGAGAAAAATAATACTGATTTTATGTTTTAAGATTTATTTTCCTATATAAACAGGTACAAAAATCAGAATATAAGGCAGTGTGTACATTATTGTTGCCTATTTTAAAATGCATTTACACATGGAAATCTACAGAGGAAAGTAAATCCTAAATGTTGATAGTGGTTATCTTTTACAAGGTCGGCTTAGGTTGACTTATCACTTTATTTTTATGACCTTTTGAAATTTTTTCCTTAAAATAGGCACGTGTTATTTTTATGATCAGACAATTTTTTAAAAAGACCATTGTAGAAACTTTGGAAAATCTAGAGAAGTATAAAGAAGAAAATAACAATTATCCCATACATACCACTCAGTCAAAAATGCTAACATTTTGGCCAATTTGCTTTCAGCCATCTCTCTATATATGTCTGTTATGTGATCATAGATTATGTATAATTTGGGGAACTCAGTTTCTTTTTTTTTTCTTTCCTTTTTTTTGGATACACAGGTTTTAAGCATTTTATGATATGAAAAACTTCTTAGGCATTAAATAGCTACATAATAAGCTATATATACAGTTTCCTTGACTATTGTACTATATTTTTTCTACTTTTTTATAGTGAGCATCAATGATACGCTAAACATCTTTGTTCATGAATCTTGGTCCATATTTCAGAATTTTTTCTGGATTCCCAGAATTAATGGATTAAAATGAATGATCATAATTTTAGTTATCTGTTGCTATGGAACAGACTGATCCAAACCTGAGAGACTTAAAACAATTTATTGACATTCATGATTCCATGGGTTGAATGAGCTGAACTTGGCAGTTCTAGTTTCTAATCTCATGCAGTTAAGTGGAGGCAGGGGCTAAAGTTATCTGAAGGCTTTAGTGGGCTGAACATTTAACAGGGCTTCTTCACACATGTCTGGTATATCTCTGCTCTTCCACATGGCCTCTCCCTAGTGAAGTGGCTTAGATTTCTTCCATGGCATGCAGGGCTCCAAGAGTAGAAAAGAAAGCTATCAGTCCCTTCAAGGCCAGGACCCAGAGCTGGCACAATGTTACATCTACCATATTCTGTTATTGAAAGCAGTAACAACTAGCCTAGATTACACTTCCTGATGGAATAAGAGTGGCAGGTATGTGCAAGGATGGTAGGAATTGATGGCAGTCACTTTGGAGTTATGCTACCACAGGTGACTTTTGAAAATGTATTCAAATATAGTTTGATACAGTTTAAAGCAAACTTGTACAGTGGTTGAATACTTATTCAATTACACAGAAATAAATATTGTGAGAAGGAAATATTAGTAATGCCCCTTAAATGAGGATGAGGGAGAGAAGCAGGCCTATTAAGACTAGTTGTCCTTCGCAGCCCTAAATATACAGCAAGGGGGCACAGCTGGGATGGAGTAATAACTAGTATGAGGTTCTGTTGAATGGTTTGTTATGCTTCAGGCAAACACTGAACTTTCTCATTATCTGAAGTTCAGCTCAGACTGTCCCTGGCCAGTGTCGACCTCCAGGGCCAAACCACAACCTGAGCAGAGGTGCCAGGAGAGAGGGTTGAGGATACTGGCAGAGCATTGCCTTGGGGCAGCCCTGGAGGGACAAGGACTGGTTGTCACTGGGAAAAGGTTTGACATAGCGTGGTGAGGGGAAGAAAGAGGGAGGCACAGGACAGGTTGACTGAGAGAGAGATACTCAACTCTGTATACAGTGTTTATGTTACAGTGGTCAAAAGTCCACTATCACTCTTTCTGGAAATGGTTGTCATTTTGCTGCTGTGAAGTCTCTAACCCAAGGATCTGAAATATAGCATTCTGCCATGGTGGAAATGCACCCACAAGGTATTTGGGGGCTCTGAAATACTTCAGGAAGAAGAAAAGTGGGGACTCCTCCTTCATCTGCTTCAAATGTTCCTCTGCCCTGCTTATATTACTCTGGAGCCTCCCCTTTTCCCTTCACTCCTGCCCTTCACTGAAGCAATTCCACCATCTTTAGCTGTCCCATATCTTCATGAAATCAGGGGACAGTAGTGATTAGGACCTTCTGGAGCTTACTGCTCAGATTCAAAGTCTGCCTCTACCACTTAACTGTGAGTTTTGGTAACTTACATAATTTTTCTATGACTTGGCACTGTCATTTATAAAAAGGGAATTTAAAGGATTGTCTTACCTATTTGGTTGTAGTGAGGATTGAATGAATTAATTCATATAACTTCTTGGAACTATGTATGGCACACAGTAAACAAAGTTCATTAGTTATTTTGACTTTATATCAATTTTTCAGACTTTAAAATTTTTTTGTTTTATATAGATTTTACTGTTTTAGAGCAGCTTTAGGTTTCCAACAAAATTGAGCAGAAGGTACACAGATTTCCATTTTATCCCCTGCCCCCTAAATATTCATGGCTTCCCTCACTATTAGCATCCCTCACCAGAGTGGCACATTTGTTACAGTTGTTGAATCTACAGTTGACACATCCTTATCACCCAGAGTTCATAGTTTACATTAGGGTTTATCCTTGGTATTGCACATTCTGAGGGTTTTGATAAATGTCTATTATAGTATCATGCAGCCTAGTTTTGCTGCCTTAAAACCCTTTGTGCTCCATCTGTATCACTTTTAGTAAGAGCTTGCCCAAAGTTGTAGATAATGGGCATTTCTTAGGTGGGCTTTATTTCCTCTGCTAAACCAGAGCTGAGTTAGTTTATGTGACTTGTACAATTAATTGCTCCACAGAGCCAGACACAGCACAATACAGAAAGTATATTGAATAATTGGTAGGCCACATGGTCAGATGAATGAGCAAGATCTGTGGATGGATATATAGACTCAAACTGACATGACATTTTAATTTTTTACATTTAATATTTTCCACATTTTTCTCCTGTGAGCATACATTTTTATAATCAGCATATAAACAGCACTGAAGATGACTTTTGATGGTTTTTTTTTAAAGGCCTTAACCTTCTTCTTTGTTTCTCAGTCCCTTCCTCACTTACTAATTCTTAGCCCTAGCCCATCTTGTGGCAGTCAGCACCATGTTACCTGTGTGAGGAGGTGCTGGGTATTTCTGTTAGTGTTCACTTGTATAGTAGTTAAGGGCATAGACCAGAGCCAAATGCTTGGGTCTGAATCTCAGTTCTTCTCATCCTAGCTGTGTGAAGTAACTTAATTCTCTGTGCCTTCTTTGTTTCATCTGTAAAATGGGTAAAATGATGGTGACATACTGGGATTTGTGAAGATTATCTGAGTTAATACATGTAAAGAATTTAGACAGTGACCAGCACATAAAACCTGCTTGTAAGTGGTACCTCTACAGCTTGTTAGGGCACCCAGGGATCAGCCCAGAGAAATTTTGTTTCCACCCTAAGCACTATCAAGTGTCTGTGCCCTGCCAGATGCACAACCACACCGGACAGTAGCCTGAAGAAATACAATTCTGACAAAAGAAGTTGCATTTTCCATTTTTTATATACATTTAACTGTAAGCTTCTGTCATCTTTTGAACTAAAGCTGTTTTGTAATATAATAAACACAACAAGAAAATAATTAAACTTAGAGATTAGATTGCAAGGCAGATTATAAAGGAGGAATCTGCTTGCTCCTTTGATCTCCCTTTCACACTTTAATGGTAACAGCAAGATGTAACAAGACCACGATGTGAGTTGAGCCATTGTTGAAATTGTCTAGTCGGAGATGGTCTAGAAAGGTCTTATCACTCTGCATCCCAGCTCATCTTGGCATGGGGTATGCGAATTTGTATGGTTGGAGGTTATCACTGTTCCAGCCAAAGTGCCCTGGATCCTTCATTGTTAGAGAAATGCTGTGACTTCTGCCAACTGTAGTCATACCTGAAGTTAAGTCCAAATCCAGACTTTCTTGGTTATTATTATGCTTCTGTTAGCTTGGGGTTTCCCCAAAGTTCCTAGACTGACTTGGTCAGTATTAAAAAAGTCTCCAAATAAAATGGTCCTATTTGCAAGTAATGGCTGATATATATTCCTTTACAAAAATGACCTCAATCAACAAGTTGTTTTGAGTAACTAGTGGCTCCAGGTACTGAGGTGGGCACAAGGGTATGGTGATGAATAGGCCAGTGAAGATTTCTTTTTTCATGGAGCTTTCAGTCTGGCCAAGAGTCAAAGACTGACTTGTGAATCAGTGATATTCATTGCTTCAACACAGAGATAAAATAAAAGCCCCACATCCTACAGGTTTTTTGTTAAAGCCTCAGGGTTGTTTCCTGTGATTCTAGGTCAAATCTCAAATAGGAAGGGTCTAATCAGCTCTCTCTTTTCCCTCCCCTTCTCTTCATCAACCCCTCTTTCTGGATCCTTCTTTGCCACACTGACTTCCTGTTCAAAGTCTGGGGATGGCACTTTTGATTGGTGAATGTATTAGTCTGGATTTTCCAGAGAAACAGAACCAGTAGGATATATATGATTTATTGTAAGGAATTAGATAATAGGGAATGAGTTTTGTTATAAAGAATATGTCATATAATTATAGAGGCTGAGGAATCTCAAGATCTGCTTTTGGCAAGTGTGGAGACCTAAGAATGCTGATGTATGGTCTCATTCTAACTCAGAGTCCTAAAAACCAGGAAAGCCAGTAGTATAAGTTTCTTTTTTTTTTTTTTTAAAGATTTTATTTATTTGACAGAGAGAAACACAGCCAGAGAGGGAACACAAGCAGGGGGAGGGAGAGAGGGAGAAGCAGGCTTCCCGCCGAGCAGGGAGCCCGATGTGGGACTCGATCCCGGATCGATGGATCTCTGGGATCATGACCTGAGCCAAAGGCAGTTGCTTAACCAACTGAGCCACCCAGGCGCCCCTAGTAGTATAAGTTTCAGTCTGAGCCTGAAGGTGGGAGAAGGCAGATGTCTTAGCTTGAGGAAGGTCAGGCAGAAAGAACAAATTTTTTCTCCTCTCCTTTTTTGTTTTAGTCAAACTTTCCATGGATTGAACAAGACCTACCCACATTGGAGAGGGCAATCTGCTTTATTTAGTTAATGGATTGAAATGCTCATCTCATGCAGAAATACCCTCATAGGCACGCTACATATCCAGAATATTGTTTAACCAAATATCTGGCAGCCTGTGGCCCAGTAAGTTGCCACATCAAATAAGTCATCACAATGGAGCCGTCATGTGCCTAAATTCTAGCTGCAAGGGAGGCTGGGATAATAAATATCTGGTCTTTGAGGCTTATATAATAAGAGATGGGTTCTGTGCCATAAGATGAGAGAGTCCTTAAACCTGTAATGGAAAGGTTAGATCTTGGGTCACCAAAAAGAATGGCAAATGTTTCCTGAAGTCTAGAATCCAGATTTCTTGATTCTAAGTCTCATGCCTTTTTTTTTTTTTCCTTTTTTCTTCTTCTTTTTCTTCTTTTTTTTTTTTTTTTTTTTTTTTTTTTTTTTTTTTTTTTTTTTTTTTTTTTTTTTTTTTTTTTTTTTTTGGCTAGGTCTTGGTTGTCACTTTTTCCCCTTTATTTTCAGAAAACAGGCTTGTGGGGTGAGAGAGCATGGAGAATTCCATACTTGAGTGTGTATTTAATTATTTCTACACTGGAGCAAATGCCATGGATTGATTTTTTTTTTTCCATGGGAATTCAAGCCCCACTCTCTTTGGCAGAAAGTCCTAACTATTTTTGGAAGTTGGAAAAAAATTCAGAGAATCTGGTTCACTTTTGGTCATGTACAGTAATGTTATTTTTATGTATCTAGGACAGTGACATGATCAGTGCTTATTTTTAATTGGCTTTCTGGGGACAGAAGGGTGGGCTGTGAGGTCAGGAACAAGACAGGGCAGTCACTCACAACTGACTGGAATCTTGTCGCTTTGGTCTGTATTCTCTGTCACAAACTCTTTTCTCCCTGAGTGCCTGAGATTTTTCCCTTCAGGGCCTAGTAGGCCTTTCTCTTTGGTCTTCCTATTTCCTTTTGATTCCAACTAGAATGTTCTCCAGGGCTTGGGAGAGAGTTCTCTAGTCCAAGAATTAGGGCAGCAACATTTGAACTGTAGCTCTTTCACTTAATCACTGTTAGTGTTGAGCAAGTTACTTACTCACTTGGAATCTCAGTTTCTTTATCTGTGAAACAAAGTTATGGATTAGATAATGCCTAAAGAGAGGACTTTTTTCTAAAAATCATAATACCCAAGTAAAAATGACTTTAAAAACGAGGGATGTATAATGTCAAAATCAAAATTCTGGATTTAAGAATATTTGATGGATTGGTTTAACAGCTTGGTGTTATAATCAAGGACACAGACTCTTTTGTCATATCGTGCTGTCATCTTTAGTTTGATGTCTCTCCTGATGGTTGCAGATGGCTGCTGTGTTTTCAGGCATCAAAAGTATACTTCCCTGTATGTTGTGTGTGTGTGTGTGTGTGTGTGCGTGCGCGCTATTTTTAAATCAGGGAGGAAACCTTCCATAGAAGACCTCAGCCGACTTCTTCTTAGGTTCTATGCTGTAGTCATGAAGGAAGGTAGGAAAATGACTGTTAGACTTTTGGAGCCTCCACAGTCTGATGTTAGACTTTACCAATGAGAATAAAGACCCACAAAATCCTTTCAATTTCCAACATTCTTTGATGTTCTTCTTCAGCGAATACTAGGATTAGGCTTTGGCACTGCTACTTGAGTGTTGGGTCTTGTGTGACCCTGGAAGAACAGTGACCTTCTCCTTTGAAAGGTACATGGAGTGAATCTTGGCAATGCTCTTCAGAAAGCTTTTCATGGGGAAAATAATGAATTGCCTGTTTGGGGGTATAACTTCCCTTTTTAAAATATAGAAACAGAGATACACTCAGTATATGCTTATCATGAAGTTTACTTTTTTTTTTTTTTTTGTATTTCTTTTTGTAACGCATCCTCATCTCATGGCAAGGTTGTAAATATCCCATTTATCCTGATCATAGATTGGGTTCTCTGCAAACAGACCCTGAGATAGGGACTAAAACCTGTAGTTCTCTGTAGTATAATTCTTCCACTGAGACTTTCCATCAATTCACATGGCATCTTTTCCTATTACTGATAGTTCCAACACCATAGTGTCTACATACCATATGGCCTTAGTGGCAGGGGTACATTTACCACAACCTGAATCTACTGTAGAATCCTTTTCCATCTAGGCCATCCAGAAATCTGGCAGCCTTTTGTATCACCCAGTATGTGGGATGGCAAAGTATTCTTGTATGTGGGTATGTTGTCTCTAGAACCTCAAGCAGTTCACCAGATTTGTGCTTCTTGTTAATGGTGTAGCATGATCTTTTTTCCTATGGACTTGTCCACATCTTCAGTCCATGGGTTTAGATCTGAAAACTGGTTCAGGTCCAAAAACTGGGCAAGGAGTGTGACATTTTATTGGGATGAGTGCCCTCCAGCTTCTAGTTATCTGTCCTTAACTTTATGCTGGTACAAGTGGAATAGTTTTTTTGTCTGCCATTTATTATTTTGCTCCTTTCAATGCTGTGCTTTGAGTTAGGCACCTTTGATTGCCACCTCAGTTTTGCTGATTCCCTCAATGACTGTAAACTGCTAGTTTCTGGCAGTTGGGATTTTTATGTTCTGGAGCCCTGTTATTTTCTTTGCTGTCAGTCAGCCCAGTTCTGTAATGCTATCTCTTACCCTGGTCAGCCCTGACCTATGAAGAGGAGCCAATACTGTGTTTTTTTTTTCCCCCTCCTCCCTGGTTTTACAAATGGTATATCCTTTGGGCTTTCCTGTGGAACATAATATTCTAATGGGTCTTCTAGAATATTCATTCCAGTATGGTCACCGTCCTGATCTGCTTGATTCCTTCGTCCACCATCTACCATGGTAACTCTGGCATATCAGCTTCATTTAGCATGTCTATCCCTTTTTCCAAACTTCTGGGAACTATCATAGTAGTGAGTTTACCATTTCTTAGAGTCTTCTCCAAGGTGTTAAATCCTATATCTCAGGAAAAGAATCCCAAGTCCACATACTGTTCACTACCTAATTTTATGTTCTAGCCCCCTTGATGAAGTATGTCAGACTCCAGTCTTACATATCCTTCCCTGGACTTGCCCATCCATACAAGTAGTTTGTGGCAGTCCTCTGTGGTTTAGTCCCTTTCATTCCTTTTCAGTTTGGCACCAAGGAATAATTGGGTGACACAACTCCTTGTCTCCCACAGTCCTTAACCTGTTGTTTGCTATCCTAAATATCAAACACAGTGATAACCCTGAAAAAAAAAAAAAGCTCTTGATATATACTGAGAGTCCTGGAGCTTTCACTAAGGGGCCGTATCAGTCAGGATAGATTAAGCAATGTTTTGTTAATATAACTTACCAAATGTCACTGGCTTCATGGAACACAGATTTATTTCTTGTTCACATAAAGAGTTTAACTCAGGTGAGGTTATGTTTCTTAGCAGCTTGTGTTGTGGCTATAACTCAAGGATCTAGTAGGACTTTCCTTATTTGACCATGTTATCTAGACACATGGTTTCCCAGGCAACCACAAAGTAGAGAGAGAATGACAGACTATTGAAGGAGATGTTTTTGATGACCAGTATTAACAAGTGGCTTCAGTACTTATTACATCTCTGTTCTACCCGTTCCCAGTCTATCTGCAGAGAAAGCTGGGCAGTCCATTCTGTGTGCTCACAAAAAATGGTGTAATAAGCGTATGGTATTGTCTTTGTAACAGAAGTCAAACACCAAATTCCTTTTTTTAGAAAAGAAAGCAACTTCTTCAGTTCCACATTTGCATATGCTTGTTTTTGATTTAAGTTCCAGACATGACCCTTTGAATGCCCTTAGTAATGGCTGAGAGATTTAGGGGACCAGGTTCCATCTGTGAGTGTGTATGTGAAGGACCATATCTGAGGGAATCCAAAAAGTAAATTTAGATTAGAGGAATTATTTGTGTGTCCTTTAAACATCATTGTGATAGCCAGTTGAGACTCTATTTCCTTCATTCTCTCTAGGGTAAGATTCTGGTTCTAAAAAGTCTGGTAGTAACTTTATGTTCCATAAAGCCTTAGGTAGGTGACTCCTGAGGACGTTAGCTTAAAGAGTGGTTTGTGAGCACATATAAGACTGCAGTTCTTTGTGGTTTCCCAGAAATAACTCAGGAGGAATGTACATTTCAGAGAGGCAGCCAAATACTCTATGGGTTCAGGTGGAACAAAAGCAGGATTTGTACATTTTCTTTCTTTCTTTCTTTCTTTCTTTCTTTCTTTCTTTCTTTCTTTCTTTCTTTCTTTCTTTCTTTCCTTCTTTCCTTCCTTCCTTCCTTCCTTCCTTCCTTCCTTCCTTCCTTCTTTCTTTCTTTTTTTCTTTCTTTCTTTCCTTCTTTAGATTTTATTTATTTATTTGACAGAGAGAGAGAGATCACAAATAGACAGAGAGTCAGGCGGAGAAAGAGGGGGAAGCGGGCTCCCCTCTGAGCAGAGAATCTGACGTGGAACTCGATCCCAGGACCCCAAGATCGTGACCTGAGCTGAAGGCAGAGGCTCAACCCTCTGAGCGACCCAGGTGCCCCTCTTTCTCTCTCTCTCTTTCTTTCTTTCTTTCTTTCTTTCTTTCTTTCTTTCTTTCTTTCTTTCTTTCTTCTTCTTTCTTTCTCTCTCTCTCTCTCTCTCTCTCTCACCCTCCCTCCCTCCCTCCCCCCTTCCTTCCCTCTCCCTCTCTCTCTCTTTCATCAGTGGACTTTTAAATTGTAGGAACATTTCAACTGTATTAAATTATTTTTTTTCAGGGACGCCTGGGTGGCTCAGTTGGTTAAGCCACTGCCTTTGGCTCAGGTCATGATCCCGGCGACCCAGGATCGAGTCCCACATCAGGATCCCTGCTCCACGGGAAGCCTGCTTCTCCCTCTCTCACTCCCCCTGCTTGTGTTCCCTCTCTCGCTGCATTTCTCGCTGTCAAATAAATAATAAAATATTTAAAAAAAATTATTTTTTTCAGTGTCTTGTTTTACCGTTTTGAGTCTTTGTACTTTTTAGCATTGTAGTTATGTGTTAAGATTTTGATATCAGGGGTGCCTGGGTGGCTCAGTCATTGGGCATCTGCCTTTGGCTCAGGCATGATCTCAGGGTCTTGGGATTGGGCCCCACTTCAGGCTCCATGCTCGAAGGGGAAGCCTGCTTCTCCCTCTCTCACTCCTCCTGCTTGTGTACCCTCTCTTGCTCTTGCTGTGTTTCTTTTTACAAAATAAATATAAATAAAATCTTTTTATTATTTATTTATTTATTTTATTTATTTATTTATTTATTAAAAAAATTTGATATCAGAGGTATGAGTTAATGATAGCTCAGGCACTTACTATCTTTTGGTAAATCACTCTTCCTGAACCTCAGTTTCTTTGCTAGTAATATGGGAATACTAATACCTACCTAAATGATTGGGGAGAAAATAAGGTAATGTACATTCAGTGCTTAGAACATTATCTTCAACATACAGTTTAATAATGATATACATGTCATAATTATCTTCCCACCTCTCTTTTAGTCTATAATAAATAAGGACCAGGCCTTATTCATTTTTTTTTAAATCACTTACCGTAGCTAGTATAATTTATTAACATTATAGAACTGAGTATTTAAGATAATTTGAAGTAACTTCAGTAGTACTTTAGTTTTCATTAATTGAAATACCTTGATAAATTCAAGACATCATAAGAATTACATACTAATTTTGGATTCTAGTTTTGATTCTCTATAATAGAATAAACATTTTGGAAGTTATTTGACAGCATTGTTGGTTTTTTATTGCATAAACTCTTCATTGCTTTCTAAGTCCCCTTTGTGAACTTGGTGGAAAGCAGGATGAAAGATATTGAGCTGAGGATGGGGCAGATGGAGTGAAACCAGTCATAGCCACAGACACAGAGCTGCAGTTTGGCCTCATTAGCACAGTGCCCTAATTAAGTGCCAAATAGTTATTATCAATAATTCAAGTATCCAGATCGTCTGAGCACGAGACGGAGAGTCCGTAAAAATAGGCAATAGTAGAAACTGCCACTGTTCTAATAAAATAGTTCACCCAACATGGATGCTCTCTGCACTGCAGGAAGCTTCTTAATTTCATTTCTACCTATAATTGAATGAAGCCTTAATAACATTAGGGTTGGGGCTATGCTTCAGTCAGAGTATATTTAGTTCTATAAATCAGGATCCAACAGAAGCTCTTCTTATAGAACAAAGACAGGGAAAAAAGGGGAAAAAAGGCATCTGGGGTCACAGATCAACTCAAAGTAGCACATTTAAAGAAATTAGTATTAAATTATAGAACACTTTCTATAATACAAATATAGACCTAACAATCAAACTGAAAAAAGTTAAGAGTTCTGCTTCCAGTCATTAATTATAGGTGATATCAGCATACGGCTGCATAGGGTAAAATGGGCAAGTGAATCAGTATTCAAAGTTTATTTTTTAAAAATGACCAAATACATTTTTAAAATATATTTTTGTAACTGATGACCATGGAAAGCTTTTCTAGTAAACTTATTTTTTCTTTCTTTCTTGTTGCTGATATTTACTCAGTATTCATTTTCATTATCATTCTTCCCATTAACTTCCCAGATACTATCAACAATATGGATAAAAAAAATGGTCAGTCTTTTTTTTTTTTTTTTTTTTGTGGTGGAGGTATGGTGCAAGTTTGGTTGGATAGAGAGGTGGATCTGAACCTGGATGCTGAAATCCCCCAGAACCACTGGCCTAGAAGAAAACACATCAGGTTGAGAGTATTCAAATCTCAAATTTGTCCACTGATTTAAGTAAGTTAGCACCTTGGGTGCCTTGTTTTTTTCATCTGTGAAGTGGAATTACAGATATTACTAACACCATAGGAATTGCTGTTAGAGAGCTCATATAGGGTATGTGGGGAAACTTTGTTATAGTACCTCTTAAGTATTTTCTGTACACAACAAAAGAACTTGTATATCCCTTACCCCAGGTGTTCCTTCTTATTACCCGAAGTAACACCAACAAAAATCATATCAGAATCAATAGAACGAGAGATACTACTTCTGAGTAGTAAGAATGAAGGCTTTAAAAATACAACATAACAAAAGAAATTCATGTAAAAAATGAAGATTCCAAAGTTATACTATAAACATGAATTCTTGGATCCATGCAATGGGATGTTTATTCAAGATATGGGGGCCTAGTTTTGGGATGTGAGGAAATAAGGAGTTACTTAGCTCCTCTCTTGAAACTTTGTTGTAAATATGGGATTGGAGCTTAGCTGTATGTGCTGAAAGAGATCTAAAAATATGTTAAAAAAGAATTCTTGCCAACTAAGCCACAGGAACAGGGAGCAGACCCCCAGTAGAATGTGGCACAACAATGTCCTCATTGGACATACCTAACTCATAGATGCTAGCAGTATCTGCCCAAGTTCCTTTTTGCCTGAGGCTATCTCAAATGCCAGATACCAGGCCTCTCTTCCCTTCCTGGGGCTCCTGGCATTTCCACTGCCTACCAGATGTGGTAATTGGGTGATTGGGTGATTGGGCACTGGCTCCAAATCAATTAGTTCTGTCATTGAGATTTCTGGGTTCTTCCCATCTCATCTTCCTAACCTTCTTCAAGAACTGTCATCTACCATATGATGACATACAAAGAGAGTAAACAATTTTTTAAATAAAAATGACATTTCAGCATATAACATTTGATTCTCAGTAAAAAGTCTGCATTCTGGTAGGCTTTCTCAGCAACCATACTCCAGAATTCCATAGGTATTATCTCCTAAAGAACACAATTCACACAGGATGAATTTTTATGTGAGATATAGTTTTCTCCACTGGTTCTCAAAGTGTGACCCATGGATTACTGGGGTCTCTGAGACTTCTTCAAGGGGCCAGCAAGTTCAAAACAATGTTCATAATAGTAAGAACTTAACTTTTTATCTGTGTTGACATTTGCACGGATGGCACAAAAACAATAGTTGGTAAAGCTACTTGTCACTCAACAGAAATAAAGGCAGTGGCACCAAATAGGACTGGTTGTAATTATATTTATTATTCTTCACCACACAGTTGGCACTTTTAAAAAATATTTTGTATGATGAAATGGAAGTCTGCTTCATGAAGCACTTCTATTGTAAATTTAAGTATGTCATATTGAAAAAAGGAAATTATACAATTTTTTGAATTTGGAACACCATCTTTACTTGAAGGAATGGCAAACCATGGATATTTAAATTTGGGTATTTGGCAGATATTTTCTTTAAAATGAACAAAGTAGGGCACATGGGTGGCTCAGTCATTAAGCGTCTGCCTTGGGCTCAGGTCATGATCCTAGATTCCCAGGATTCCCTGCTGGGCAGGAAGTCTGCTTTTTCTTCTTGTGTTCCCTCTCTACTTGTGTCTCTCTCTGTCAAATAAATAAATCCTGAAAAAAAAATAAAATGAACAAAGATAGACTGCCACTTTCAGAAAAACAACTGGCAGTATTTTTGCCAGTGTTAAAACCTGAGATTTCCAACAAAACAACATCTCAGAACAGATGAATATCATTTGTCTATTAAGTCAGACATTAAAAAGATTGACAAACATTTAAACTGTGCCATTCTTCTCACTAATTTTTGTTTGTTTTGGAAAATATACTGTTAATTAAAATACATGAACTTACAATGTTTTTTTAAATAAATAAATATTGTAAAAAATTCTCATTTTTTTTTAGTTTTCAATACAGTAAAAATATTGGTCGATATAACCTACATAAAAACAAGTTATTTCAGGTCTTCATTAGTTTTTAGCAGTGTGAACAGCTCCCAAGACTGAAATAGTTCACAAGCACAAGTCTGTTAGAATAACTGATTGAATTTTATAGGCAATCCTTAAGTTTGGAAATATGGCAAGTATCTATAATAGATAATTTTTGTATTATATTATATATGATGTTTTTCTTCAGCAACACGTAGTCTAGTGCTCTGTGCAAAACCGCAAGGAACATGTGCATTAACCACATATTTAGGTAAATCTCTGCAAATCTCAGATGAGTGGCCTCAAATGGTTGTGACTCTGCTTTTTACTAAGTAAAACTATGCCTTTAGCACAACTGAAAAGAAGTAATCAAGGGGATTTAATCAAGGGGCGCGTGCGTGCACACACACGTGTGTGTATAAAGTATGTTTCATACTTAATAGCCATCCTGTAGTTCTGATCCCACTCATGATGCAGTCTTTAGCTTTGCCATTTTCTCCCTATGTTTATGAGGTGAAAGAAAATATATAAGAGAAATATACTTTAGGTCCTTTATAATTAGTCACTTTGATTAATGACATAATTGCTTTTCTTCTTTTTGATTCTTTGCTAGTGTTTAATTTGCAGTTGCTAATTTTAAGAAGAATCATCACTCATTCTTCTGTGTCTTTAGGAAGCCTTGTGGTCTTTTGGTTTCCTCTCTCAAGTTAAATATATCTTTATTGCCTTCAGGTTCTGAGGAAAATGTGCTATGCCAGTCCAGAAGGATAAGATGGTTATTTGGCCTCTGGCGAGCAAATTGCTCTTGAATTACATTTTATTGAGAAATGTCTTTTTGAAATTGTGACTTGTCAGTAAAAGTTGTGAGTTAAGACTACAAATAAAATTGAAATAGATTGGGCTTTCTGTGTTCTGACTCAATAGTGTCAATATCCTTCAGCCCTTTCTTCCTCTGACTCATGCAGAGTGTGAGCTCTCCGACAGGGGCACAATAAATAGATGATTCTTGAGCCAATGTGACCTCCTTTGGGCCTATTAATGTTTCGTATGTATATAGCGCTTTGCTGATGAAATATCAAATCCAGAACCTAAGGGCCTAGTTTTGTGGAGAGAAATACAGCATTTGGGAGGAAATTTAAATTGCTTTAGAAATGAATATGTGTTGATATTTTCCCAAACCCAGCATCTTATTTTCGGGCTTGCATTACGACTAGCCATCCTTCAAAAAGAAACTTCAACACACCCCTGGATTTTATTTCTGCTGCTTGCTACTCTAAGTGGGCAAACTGAGCTGAGTGATTCAATAGAAGCATTAGTGATCTTCCACTTAGGTATTGCAGCTTTTCTGCTAAATGTAATGATTTTTTTTTTTTTTGGTAATATTAGCTGTAGACCCATAAGCTTCTAATGACTAAATGAGATCGAATAAAGACTTAGAGGAGAAAACTTATTATAAGAAAGGGACTTGCTTCCAATTTACTGTAGTTCTATTAAGCAGTGTGGAACAGACTTATTTGACACCATTCATGATGGGGAGTAACAGTAACAAAGTTAGCAAGGGAGCATCATGGTGAAGAACAGTATTCCTGAGTCAGAAAGTGCCACTTACTTTGTGACTTTGGACTCGTTACTTAATTTTCTGAGTCTATTTTCTTAACTGTGAGTTGGAGATTATAATATCTGTCTCATAGTGTTGTTATAAAGATTCAAGTAGATAATCCATGTAAACAAATCGTGTCGAACGGACCTTGGCACAAAGTTAGGGCACCATAAAAGTGAGTGGGATCTATATGTATGCTATTATTGTAACTATTACTTTGTAGGCAGATTCCAAAGAACCATTGACTTAGAAAATGTGTCAAAATTTTCAGTTTGGACTAAAGACAATTCATGCCTCTAAAATGATAGACTGATGAAAGATAATGAATGCTGCAACTACCATAGCCTTATGTTATTTAAAACAAACTCAGTAGTGGGCTCATTATGTCTGAAGTCTGCTTATTCTTAATCAACTATACTTATTTAGAGAACCATACTATTTGATTTCAAGGAGGAATTTGATGGTCTGTTAGTTAACTGGGGGATATAGAGGATTTTTTCCTTCTTGGCAATGGGGTGGATCACATTTGTGCCGATCTTGGGAGCACTATATCTCCTGAAGCTTTAACTCATTTAACTAGATTGACACCTTGGGGTCAGATGACCAGATTCTAAACCATTCTGGCAAGAAATCTTGTCCTAGAGGCTTTTTAAATTTTAGGCAATTAATCAGTCATTTTATAGTAGTTGAAATTATTAGCTCCCAACCTAGGATTATCCTGGAATTTACAAAATAAAAAAAGACTATTTAAGGACTGTATAATTAAGTGGAGTTACTTGCCATTAGTGGAAATTTGTGCTATAGAAATTCCTATTTCACAAGTTGCTTGGGGAAGAGGGATTAAGATGTCCTAAACTATGCATTTATTATATATTTTGATAGTTGAGTCAAAGTTTCTAATTTAGGATTTTTAAAAGAGGTATAGTCTTTCTGAAATATTTTCAATGACGCTTGGAGTTTGTTATTTTGCTTTATGGTAGTCTTTATCAAACAAATGATAAGATGATGAATTTTACATTTAAGGGTACTCAAGACTGGCTTCAGCCCTTTATCATCAAGAAGTACATAATTAAGAAGAAAATTTCAGATGAAAGATAGTATATGAAGAGTGCTATCATTCATTAGATCCTTGTAACTCAAAGTGTGTCTATGGACTGGCAGCATGGCCATCACCTGGGAGCCTGTTAGCAAGGGAGACTCTTAAGGCCTCTCTAGACCAGCTGAATCAGAATCTGTATTTTAGTAGGATCTCTAGGTAATTTGTATGCATTTTATATTTGAGAAGCATGGGTCTATAGCTTGGAAACTAATCAAATAATTTGAGGGGTGGCCTTCAGCCTTTAGTACCGTATCCCAGAGTCTCGTCATTCTACCTGGCAGTGAGGGTCAGAGTCATTTTATGAAAACTTTTCTTCAAAACCTACAATAAATTAACAAAAATTAAGCTGAGACATTTTGGATATGTAAGAAATACAGAAACTAATAGACTATCTGTAAACCTACCACTAGGTTTAAAGAAATACTAAATTTGGCATTTTACCATATTTGATTTCACCTCTTTCTCCTCCCTAAAGAAAAATTTTTATTGAGATGAATGATATGTAACATAAAAATTACCATTTTAACCTTTTTTTGAGTGTACGTTCAGTGACATTAAGTACATTCACATTATTGTACACCACCATCATTCACCTCCAGAAATTTTTCATCATTCCAAAATGAGATTATCTATGCATTAAATAATAACTCCTAATTCCCCCTTTCCCCAGGCCTCATTAACTATGATTATACTTTCTTTACGTTTTGTCTCTTCTAGGTAGCTTATATAAATGGAGTAATACAATATTTGTTGCTTTGCATCTGGCTAATTTCACTTACCATAATGTTTTCAAAAGTCATCCCTATTGTAACATGCATCAGACTTTCATTCCTTTTTAAGACTGAATATATTCCATTGCATTACATTTTGGTTATCCATTCATCTGTCAACAGACATTGGGTTGTTTTAGTCTTTAAGCTATTGTGAATAATGCTGTTATGAATGTTGGTCTACAAATATCTGTTAAAATCTCTTCCTTTAACTTTTTTTGAGTATATAGATATAAGTGGAATTGTTGGATCAGGTAGTAACTTCATGTTTAATTTTTTCAGGAACCACCATATTGTCTCCCACAGTGGCTGCACCATTTAATATTCTCAACAACATTGCCCAGGGTTTCCAGTTTCTCCACATACTTACCAACACATATTTTTGTTTGTTTGTTTTATATAATAATCATCCCAGTGGATGTGAGTGGTATCTCATTGTGGTTTTGATTTCCACTTTTTTTTTTTTTATTTTTATTTTATTTATTTGACAGAGAGAAACACAGCCAGAGAGGGAACACAAGCAGGATGAGTGAGAGAGTGAAGAGCAAGCTTCCCGCCAAGCAGGGAGCCCGATGTGGGACTCGATCCTGGGTCTCCGGGATCATGACCTGAGCCGAAGGCATTCGCCTAACCAACTGAGCCACCCAGGCGCCCCGATTTCCACTTCTTTAATGATTAGTGATGTTAAACATTTTTCATGTGATTGTTGCCCATTTGTATATCTTCTTTAGAAAATTATCTATTCAGGTCCTTTGCCCATTTTTAAATTATGTTGGTTTTTTGTTGAGTTATAGGAACTGTTTATATATTTTGGATATTGATCCCTTATCAGGTACTTTCTCTCATTCTATGGGTTGTCTTTTTACTCTGTCAGTAGTGTTGTTTGATACACAAATTTTTCAATTTTAAAGTGTAATTTTTTCTTCTGTTGCCTATGTGATTAGAGTCATATTCAAGAAATCATTACCAAATTCAATGCTGTGAAACTTTTCCCTTCTATTTTCTTCTGAGAGTTTTTTGGTTTTAGTTTTTATGTTTATGTGTTTGATCCATTTTGGAAGAAGTTTAATATATGGTATAAGGTATGAGTCCAGTATCATTTTTTTGCATGTGAATGTCCAGTTTTCCCAGCAGCATTTGCTGAAGACTGTCTTTACCCCTTAAATGGTGTTCACACCCTTGTCAAAAATCATTTGACCATATATACAAAGGTTTGTTTCCAGGCTCCCTGTTCTACTCTACAAGGCCATATGCTTATTTTTATGTGACTACCATACTATTTTGATTACTGTAAAAAAAATGTAAATCTATCTAAAGGTTAAAAGAATTATAGGTAGAGCAAAGCTCTCTTCTCTATCTCTTCTCTTTCCATCTCTAGAGGTAAGCATTTGTGAAGTTCATATGTATAATTTCCATGAATGTTTTCATACATTTATTATATTTTTGTATGTACCCATTTATAACTTCTTTTCTGCGATAAATTTTTGCTTAAATACTAGTGCTGTGGTTAGAATATATATGTCCCTCCCCCGTACATATGTTGAAATTCTAACCCCTCAGGTTGGTGTAGTATTAGGAAGTGGGGCTTTTAGGAGGTAATTGGGTCTTAGGGGCTGTTGTGAATGAGATTAAAAGAGATTTCCAGAGAGTCTTGTCCCTTCTACCAGGTGAGAGCACAACAAGAAGTTTGCAGTCTGTACCAGGAAGAGTGCCTTCACCAGAACCTGATCATGTTGACACCATGATGTTGGACTTTCCAGCTTTCGTAACTGTGAGAAATTTCTGTTGTTTATAAGCTACCCAGTCTGTTATAGCAGCCCAAATGGACTTAGACAACTAGCATACTAAAGATAAACTTTTCCAGTTTGCTTTTCAACTTTAACAATATATTTTGAGATTTATCCATCCTGATGTGTACATACAGTTCATTCATTTTATTAGTATATCTTTCTGCTTTATTTACATTAACTGTAAATATCTCATTTTTCCAATGAGCGATGGTTAAGTTTTTTTCTTAACTTTTGAAAAATGTCAAACAGCAATGCCACAAACATTTTTGTATATCTCTTATGGGAAATATTTTTTAGGGTAGAAAACTAGAAGTAGAATTTCTGGTGTTAGAGAGTACGTTGGGAAATGATAACTTTTAACAATGTAACCTAAACTTCTAGGACTAAGGTGAATATAAGCAGTAAGAGACTTTTTTTTTTTTTTTAAACTACCACTAGTTAATTGGTCGGATTATGTGTCATTTCCAATAGATTTATTCTAAGGAATGCTGTATTTATTATAAAAATGTGAGGATGGATGAGTTTGACCACCTGGTGCCATCACTTGGTCACATGGTTGAATCTTTTAGGAAGTAGTTCTTCTAATGGATCACTGCCAGCCTTGACTTTAAAATCTCCCAAATTATTTTGTCTCTTGTTAGACCACTTGAGACTCTGAGACTCAGAAACTAATCACATTAGTTTCAAGACACATGCAATTGTTAAGTACAAATGTATCCTTAAT
Source organism: Spilogale gracilis (assembly GCA_004023965.1). Taxonomy (NCBI): domain Eukaryota; kingdom Metazoa; phylum Chordata; class Mammalia; order Carnivora; family Mephitidae; genus Spilogale; species Spilogale gracilis. The sequence continues at coordinate 328,353 of PITA01000056.1, forward strand.
TTTTAAATATAGTTTTTAATTTTTAAAAAATAGTTTTACATTTTTAATCAGAAATCTGCTTTAGAATTGAGAGAGATAGGTTGTTAAAGAAGCAGATAACTCCAAGGCTGTTATTAACTGAAATCAGTTAACATTCTTACTTCTCCAAAAATGTGTTTGGCAGAGGGAGTGCATTAAGAAGAAATCTTTAGCAAGTAAAATAGATATTCAAAAGTTAAGTCATTGAGATTACTAGAGTAAATTACTGATGATTCCATCACCACTCAGGCTAACTAATTGTCATCCTAGAAATAGGTAGACCTGTCCATGATGTATCACGCTATCATGAGATGTGTCCATTTGAACCAAAGAACCCATATAGTAGTAGGATCATTGCTTTGAGCCAGAAGGCCTGGGATTGAGTCTTGGTTCTTTCACTTACTCTTAAATTGGTCTCAGCTTGTTTGAATTCCCAATTTTCTCATCTATAAAAGTTGATGACTAAACCATACTTAATTCTATGGACTTTTTTTTTTTTAAGATTTTATTTAGTCATTTTAGAGATAGAGAGTGAGCATGCAAGAGTGGAAGGGGTTGAGAGGGAGGGGGAGCAGAGCGAGAGGGACAAGCAGACTCCTTGTTTAACCGCCTGTGAAATCCAGGCGCTCCACTTCTAAGAACTTTTTTGAGGATTCAGTGAGATGGTGCCTGTTACAGTTGTTGAGAAACTGTAAAACATGTAAATTGCTATAAACATTAATGGTTCCCCTCCTAGTCATTGAATGCCCAGGTCCTGAGCAAGAGTGGTACATTTGATATATACTGATTGTGTTTTAATAATAGGTATATAATGTCATATTTACTGTTTCTTCTTTGGTTCTGTGTTTTCTGTGAGATGATGATTTTTACCCATTTCAGTTTTGCTGACTATGATGGAACTCATGGACCTAACTCAAGCAGATTGATAAAGGATTATAGTACAGATTGAGGCCATGACCTTGAAAAAGCAATCTATCCGAGTGGGGGGCGGTTATTATGTTTTTTCTTTTGACTGAAGCCTAACCAGTTATTTCAATAAAACATTTAAGAACTTTGAGATAAAGGCAGTTAAGCACCCCCAGCGTTTAACCTATGAACTGTGCTCATATTATAACTAGTTCCAGCAATTTGTGCTAGAATTTTTCTATTTGCCTACATCCTGACAAATGAATATAAATTATATTAATTGTGGAAGATATTCATTAGACATGATGAACATAAAGCTCTCTTAAAATGAACAATACATGCATTGTATGAGACATAACAAAAGATAAAGCATTCTGTTGGGATGTTGGGATATAGCTAGTTTGCAGGAATCAATTTTGCCAACCATCCTCCCCCACCCCTACTTGCCAACAAAATTCTTTGATTCAAAACAGGATTTCCTGTATGCTACCAGAAGCATCCGTGACTTTTTATTTATTTATTTATTTTTGGTCAGTTTGTCTAAAGTTCCCCATTTGTGCCTTTCAGTCTCCTGCCCACATTTTCCCCAAAATGTGGTATGGGTAGGCTCTGCCTTGCAGAAAGGCACTTGGCCAAAGGGAAGGAAGAGTGAGGGCTTAGATCCAGCCATGCACCTTCACATCAGTTTGTATGTGCTCTGAAGGTGTGCCTTAATCTGTGTAAGATGCTTCAGGGCTAGAGGAGGCTCTTTCATCTTCCTCAGTGTTTTACTTCTCTCAGTTCTTCTCCATACCCTATTTTCCATTCCTTGGACTTTAAACTGCTTATCACCATGCCTTGACCAGATCTCTTTCTAGTAACCTTCTCAGCCTCTGTGCCTCTCCAGCTATCCCACAGGCCATTTTCAAGCGCCTTCACTGTCTTGTTTCCAAAAATCTCTTCTAACTCAAATATCTTTTATAAGATAGATTCAAGTGTACATTTTTATAGTGTCATTTGAAGCACATGCGATCAAACAAACTTCACTGGTTTGGTGCGCTGATTTTTGTGACTATAAAAAGAATTAAAAGGATGAAAGCTAGGTTGAGTTGGAATATAAAATTATAAAAAGCAAAACAGGAAACAAATGTTTGCTTGGCCAACCATTTCCTATTGAGGCTGTCTGTGTAATGTGGTCTGTGAAGAGTTCACTGTTCAGATTAAACAGATTGAAATGATCCGTGGGGGGAAAATCATACCAAACCCAAGGGCTGTGTGGAAGTGATGTGTAGCGCCAGATCCCTGAGCTGCTGTAGAAAGGCGGGTTGTGAAGGCCTATGTGTCTGTGTTAAAGGGAAGTCTTTGAAAGCTATCTTTCTAAGACGATAAATGTGAAAGCCACTGGGGAGGAGTAAAAAAAAAGCAGCACAAACGGCCACTTGAGCATTGCTTCCTGCCCATGGAGCTCTAGCTCTTTGCTGACAGTTATTCTTAGGCCTTCTTTGGCTTCAAAGGTTTCCTCTTTTCTATTTTTGGTAGGAGAATATGGATTTAGATCTGCATAGTCCATCTCAACTGCTAATCCATGCTCAGAAGAGAGTAGGGCTGCTGTGTTCTGTTAGCTATCAGTTCTCTTTTCAGCACCTCCAAATGATTTTTAATATTAAGGACACAGATTTATGGGAAGGAGTCATTGAGTTTTCAAACTGATTTGTAGCCTTCTAATTTGCACATTCCTTTCTCCAGCAGGGGCATCTTAGAGATCATCTCAAGTAATGGGGCCTGACTTCTGCGATGAGTGAAAGAATCCAGGTTGGTAAAACAGATGGCCATCAAATGACTAAGAAGTAAGCAAAGATGATTTGCATTGGAGTAACATGTAACACATTAAGCACAATTCCATTTTAGAAAGAAATAATTGATGCATATGTAATCTAAGTTTAGCTTAATCTGTATAAACTGCAGCTAAAAGCTATAAGCTATCCCATACTGGAGTGCTGAAGACCTTGGCCTCTGTAAAGGAAAACCACTGCCCAGAGCAAGCATTTTTAATTTTATAGGTGTTTAATTTCATGCTGTCTAATTCTTTTTTTTGAGTTCTTTCTGTTTTGCCTGATATCATGACTGCCTAACTTTGCTGGCCCTCTAATAATAATTACCTTGCAAAAGTTGTCTTCTGTATCTAGATATCTCAACATTTTTAAAAAAGAAATGTTAAGAGCTCCAAGTCCTTCCATGAAAATAGGGGGCTATCCCTTTTGTAAGGGGGAACAAAAATGCCACCCCCTCAGACCAGCTGCCCCTGCCACATGCTCTTATTTAGGGTCTTCCTCCATAGCTTAAAAAAAGCCACAATCTTATGCTTGAGAAGGATTTTTGAGGGAAGGTGTAAACTGAAGGATCAGGGGGTCACCCCACCTCCTGAGAGTTACCCACACATTTCTTTCCACCATGGCATCTGGTGTGAACTTCATAATCCTCTAGAAACCTTGAACCCACAACAAATATTATATGTTTATCTTTTTCTATTTTGTTTTGCGAAGAACAAAATGAACAGAAGCATCTTGGGATGGGGGAGGGATGGAACTTTGAGAATTAATTCTAGGCACTTTGCAAATGGATAACTGGCAAGAAAGAACCCAAATCTAGGCCATATATTGGGTTTTCAGCATTGGGAAGGTGTCTTTAAATATATTTTACATAATGGTTTTGAGCAGCAGATAGCATTGTCTGCAAGTAGAAATATTGACAATGAGCTAAAAAGCTACACAATAGAGTTGAAAACAAAACAAACAAAAACTTCCCTAACCTTTCCCCAGAGCATTTTTACCCTGCTGAATATTTTAGGGGTTATTTTAAATGTGTCCCAGTGTTAGACTTGTTCAGAAAGAGAGCATTGTATTTCCCAAGAGAATGATGTTTTCCTTTTTTTTTTCTTCTTCTTCTTCTTCTTCTTCTTCTTCTTCTTCTTCTTCTTCTTCTTCTTCTTTTTTTAGTGGAGCAAAATGCTAACTTTTAATAGAGTAGACTTTTCCACATAGAATATGTTGTCCTTCAGATTTCTAGGCAAGTATTCAAACTCCTGGGTTGGGAAAGGTTAAAAGGAACTGAAAAAATCTATAGTGGCTCTTTCTGAGATACACTCCAACACTTGGCAGGATGAGGTGTTCATAGCAGGTGCTGGATTTGCTATAAATGGACAATTTATAAACAGATCTGACAACTGGGAAAACAGAGCAGTGGGGAATGCTGGCATTCCAGGGGCCGTGGTTGATTTCCTATCAGATGGTCCTCAGCATGGAATTATTGATAGCTGCTGCTCTGAAAGAAGGCCAGTTGGCTGATACATAAAAGGGCTGTACCTCAATTCATGCCTGATTTGCTGCTAGATATTTTAAATAGGTCAGTGTAAATTAGCTTCTTCAGGTTGGTACTTCCTTAATTAGCACTTTAATTGCAAAGTCTTCTCCCTTCTCAACCTTGATTGAACTTAACTCTCTTACTTGTCTGAAAGGCAGAGGACAGAGACCTGAGAGAAGTAAGACCAAAACAAAAGAGGTGCCTGAGGGCAGTGGGGGAGGATTCAGAGCAGCCTGTAGTGCCCAAGGCCAACACAGAACCTAGCTAAGGAAAGCCTGTGTGCAACTGAGACTAGCATTTTTGGCTGTGTATCCTGGAGGAGAAAGGAGCAGGACCTTTGTGCATTGAGCCATAGGGGAGAATCCAAAGTGTGTAGTAATGAATCTCATTTTTCTTTTGCCCTTTGTCAAGGGCTGCCAGTACACTAGGATATCCCTGAGACCCTTCAGTGAGGTCTACTTTCAGAGTATTCTCATGGAGCATTCTAATGATCACACCCACAATTTCCATTGTTTTTATTTATTTTTTTTGGACAGGCTTCCCCCCTCCCCCATAGAAAGTTTAATGGTTCCTGAATGGATAGTATTGGATAGCATTCCTCCACATCTGGCTGCAGCCTTGCATTGACACGGTTCTGCTCAGAGCTAGTGGAATGGCCATACCTGTTCTAGCTGTATGAGTAGTTTTTCCAGGAGACATTTGTTTGGCTGGGTCTCCACTTTTCTCCTGACCACACCCTATTATTTTTCTCTTCAGAGGAACAGACTGAGGGCCTGATCCTGAAAGGAATTTTGACTTCCTTACAAGGACTGAAAATTGGGCAGGACTGAAGGTCCTGGGTATGGGAGGGGATGCACACCTAAGCACAAGGGTTGGCTGGTCATGAGGACTCTTAGAATATAAATCATAGGGCTTTGAGGGAATCCAGAACAGGGACGGTTTGTTGCCTCATAGTGGCTAACATAACTGGAGTAGAAAGGGATCTGAGGCACTGAGGGAACTGACACTTTTATTAGTTGTGGGAAGTCTTGCCTGTGAGTGGAAACTCCTGTGAATCTTGCCTGTGGGAATCTCAGTTTCAACTGAGTGAGTTTTCTGGTAAACATGTGACAAATCTTACTGCAGCATCCCTTATTTACATAGAACCATACTTAGTATAGGAGGTATAAGAAAGTATAGGTACAGTACTGCCAGCCAGGAGTTTATGATGTAGTTAGAAAGATATATTATATTCTTGTGAAAAGATAACGGGGGGGGGGCAGCAGAACAAGTAAAATTCGTGGAGTATAAGGGAAAGCTCTAGACTGCTCAAGAAGGCTTGGTGGAATTGTTGATGAGGAAGATAGGGCTGGAGCTGGGCCTGGAGAAGAGTGGGAGAAATTCAGTAATAGAAATGTGCAATGGAGACTGTTTCCGGTGGGGAAATGTCATGCTGATAGCCCTGATGAAGAAGTGACCCCTGAGTTTGGGAGGAGAGGAAAGAAGAATGTCCTGGCAGGTAAGGCTGAGGAATTACACAGATCCTGAGGTCCCATAGAGTTTGAAGTACATCTTGGTAGACTTTTCTGATCAGGGATGGGAGATGAGAAAAGCAGGATGTCAGGAAAGTTGAGACAGAAGAGAGTGGCAGACAGTGCAAGAGGATCTCACAGGGTCCAATCTCCCATTGACCAAGGCTTAGGTCTGTGGAATTTAGTGGACTGTGTAGCGTGTTCTACTACGCCACTCTATGTAAACAGAGCCCTCCTTCTTTAGTGTTTCCTCTCCCTTGCAATCCCTCCTCACCACCTGACTAAACTAGGGCCACACAGCTTCTGCTTATGGAGTTTCCCCACAAACACAGAGAGAAAGTGAAACAAAGGCAGATTCATTTTTTTTAAGTTCACTGCTTTGACTCTTACTTGCTCACTCTGGGATTCCCATTAGTGTTTTCCTGATTGATTTTAGGCCTTACTAGATATTTGGACAGTTCCTTATTTTCTTAACTCAGAAGGTCATCTCTGAGCTCTGGAACATCTGCTCAACTTCACAGTTAGGGCAGAACCACAGGCCTGGGAGTCAGGGTGTGTTCTGCCTTGGTCAGGGAGGGCTCACCTACCAATACTCCTGGGAGGACGTGAGTGAGGACCCTCTTTCCTGACACTTTCTCCCCCATTTTTTCTCCCCCATCTCATGTGGCCTGCGGACAGCTTAGGCATCACCTAGGAAGCTCCACCTCACACCTACAGGATCAAGATCTGCTTATTTTATAAGATCCTGTGGGATTCATATGCCTATTAAATTTTGGGAAGAGCTTCTTTTAACCTAGCTGTTTGGAAGGATCACCTGTGAGCTTTTAAAACATTCCATGGCATATTGTCCAGCCCAGATAAATTAAGTTAGAATCTCTAGGGGTGGAGCTCTAACACTGTGTTTTTTTTGTTGTTGTTGTTTGTTTGTTTGTTTGTTTGTTTGTTTTTTGTTTTTTTTTGTTAAGTTTCCACATGATTCTACATGCTGCCTGAGTTGAAAACCACTGGTCTATGGTCTGTGTTATCCACTCTGTTTCCAAGGCACAAAATTCCCCTCCTGTTGTAAAACAAAACAAGACTAACCTTTTAACCACAGATCTAGACAGAGTAAAAATAATGTTAATTAAGCATTTATCTAGAAGCTGGTTAGGAAGCTTCTGGCCAGGTGCAGATGTAACCACTGGATTCACTTGTAGTGTCAAGATGATAGCTTGTTAAGATTCCTAGTCTTAACTGTTCTCTTCTGGCTTTGGTGGGTGGTTCCACGTAGAACCTGAAAGACAGTTGCCCTTGTTCTTTTTTTTTTTTTTAAAGATTTTATTTATTTGACAGAGAGAAACACAGCCAGAGAGGGAACACAAGCAGGGGGAGTGAGAGAGGGAGAAGCAGGCTTCCCGCCGAGCAGAGAGCCCGATGTGGGACTTGATCCCCGGTCTCTGGGATCATGACCTGAACTAAAGGCAGTCGCTCAACCAACTGAGCCACCCAGGTGCCCCGCCCCGATCTTCTTGATATCTAAGGAGATGTACCCAGGCCTGTGCTCTGAGGAGTCGTGTTTCTTGTCTGTGGTAGCAGAAACATACTGCGGAATTCAGAGTATTGATTTTTCACACAAATGCTCACTTTTAGGAAACATGAAAAGGCTTAAAAGCAGTTTTTTACCTATCCTCAGACTAGGATAGATGACAGATTTTAAGAACTATATTATAGCTATTTCAATACATTTTTTTCCCCATTAGGGCCTTTCAGTTACTTAATATCAGAGTCTTGGGAACCTTCATCCATGAATTTCAGTGCGTCTCAAGTCAGTCCCTGATTTCTCTCAGTTCCCCTCAGCTCTGCTATAATATCAGGAAACCTCTACTAACATATTGCAGTTCTGAGCCAATCTTGGTCAAGACTTTATTAGCCACTGTGGTTCTTTTTGCTTTACTTCTGACTTTTCCTCCCCTGCCTATGACCATGAGTATAGGCATTGCCATATGAGCTGTGGCCTTTCTTCTCATTCCTTATTTTTTATCCTTTCAGAACTAGGGTTGAAGCATAGCATGCTTATGTAGCTGGAGTCTACATATCCTCCTCAACTCTTTCTAGAGACTTTTTTCTTGGGTGAGATCCTGCTTTGAACTACGATACTCTAGAATCCTGTATTGATACTTGTCTCTCTGGGGTCTTCAAGTGCTGCATACACTCAGTATCGCAGATTGCCATTCATACTGCTCTACACTGAACTTAGATTACCTTTCTCCTTTTCACACTGTGGTTTGGACTGTTGGCTACTTCCCTTAAGGGGAGTCTTACATGCTCTTGTTCCCTTAGCTTTGGCTCCCTCATTTCTTGGTTTTCTCTCTTTTCCCTTTGTCTTGGAATTAGGATCTTAGCATAGCTCATTGTTCCTACCCTTACTGAAGATACAGCAGTAACAGAACCTATTCACATGTGACCATGGGGAGGGATAGTGTCACCAAGACCATCACCATTCTCAGTAACAATAGTAACATTATTTTTTGCTCATGAGGAAATGGATGTGGAGATGAACTAGACAGTGGTTTTGAAAAGACTGTCTCACTCCTAGCTTGAAACATCTAAGGCTTCTTCAGTTCTACATTGTAACATTGCAAGTCAAGATGATCTCAGGAAAAAAAATCTGAATAATTAAACTGATATTCAACATTGATGCTAACCTGAAGTGATATTTATGTTTGGCTTTGTGGTTGGTTCATATGTTTGTATGTGTTATTATATAAATAAAAATAAAAATATATGTCTCTATATATACACACAAATACATATATACTGAAATTATTTATATTTACCGGAAACATAACAGGGGTGTTTATGAAGTGGGCACCAAGTCCAAAAAATTAAGTGTTGTTTTACTGAAGGCAAAAGATAATTTGCTAATTGCCTTGTGAGGTTCCTAGGCTGCCAGTCCTCACGGCTCCTTCGGGAACAGCAGAATATTTTCTCCTTCGTGGAAGAAAATTTGTGAGGAAGATCAGAGGCTTTTAGACATTGTTGCTATGTATAAAAGAATTTATAATTTGCACCTTCCTGTGCTCAAGTTGCTCCTAGGCACCCTTGCTATGGTGCTTGAAGTTGGTATGCCTTCTGTCCAGACAAGTAGCTTTTTGGGCTATTAATTATGTAATTAAATGTCTAAACCTTTTCATTTCAAATGATAATAAAATGTTTAAAGGTATGTTGCTTGTAAACCTATTTTATTTTTTGTCTTTCCATTTTATTGCCTTTTATTGAGGACAGCTAACTGGCCAAACCAAGCTAATTACTGCCCTGTTGTTTTTGGAAGACTAGGTGACACCAAGGCCATTAATGACTCAATAAATTGGGTTACAGAAAAGCCTGACTGCTTTCTTCTTGTTCCTTCTCTTGTTAGTTTCGTTGTTCTGCTTTGGCCAAATCCAAGAGGATAGGCACTGTGAAGCTGGCTCTTGATAGGGCTAAAAGCACTCATGGATAAAAAAAAATATCAGAGTGAGCAGAGTCTCCAGGGACCAGGGGAATGAGAGGGTCAGGGGGACCACCAAAATGGGAAAAAGGAAGGAGGAAGGATTCCAAACTGAGAATTCCACCCAATATTAGAAAGATGTCCAGCTTCTAATTAAGATCCAGGGCTTACTCTAGAGTTGAATCAATATTAAGTAGACCTTTCAGTTGACTTAGAATCTGTTGACCACTCGAATTAGAATGAAACCCCAGGCTACTCTAAAGTGTTTATGGGAAAGGTAAATGTTAAAGGGTCAGAGTAGGAGGCCAAGTCCCTTTTCTTCCTATCTTATCATTAAATCTAACCCATTCATAAAATGAAAACAAATCTAGCAAAATCTTTTATCCTGGACTCTTGAGGTTACTATACTTTATAAATTAAAGACTGGTATTCTTTTTTTTTTTTTTTGAGGAATAATATAGTGCCTATCACATAATGATACTGAATAAATTATAGAATGAATCATTGCATTCTTGATAAAACTCTGTTTGCCTTAAAAATTATATCAGATATACCTCTATTTTATTTTTAGATTTATTTATTTATTTATTTTAGATTTTACTTATTTTATTTAACAGAGAGAAACACAGGTAGAGAGGGAACACAAGCAGGGGGAGTGAGAGAGAGAGAAGCAGGCTTCCCGCAGAGCAGGGAGCCCCATGTGGGGCTCGATTCCAGGACTCCGGGATCATGACCTACGCCGAAGGCAGATGCTTAATGACTGACTGAGCCACCTAGATGCCCCTTTACATTTATTTTTAAAGTAAGCTGTATTTTCCATTACAAAAGTAATTTGGTAAATACAGAAGAATGAGAAGAAAAAAATCATTACTGGTCTCAGATACCACCTCTGTTAATATTTTTTATATTTTCTTATAGACTTTTCTATCAAGAATTTAAAAAAATATTTTTTGGCATGGAGGGGCTTGGGCATGTAGAATGTGCATCTAATATACACAGTTATTTAAAAATTTTAATTTAATTAAAATTAATTTTGATTAGGAGGCTTCTGCCATCATTTGGAATTACTGGGGTTCTTTAGCACATTGTAAATATTCTAAGAATTTAGAATAATAGAGTTAGAACTCAAGCAGAAAGAATACTTGTTGTTGATGAAGCAAGATTTGGAAAAGTTAGCTAGGTGTAAAGCCTCCTCTAGGATACCCAGCCCATGTGTCTTCTTTCATTCAAATAAATATCCTTATAGCATAACCACCACAAGGGGAGGAGAGGCAACCAGAGAAAATTAAAGGCAGCCTGGAATTCTTGCAGAGTATCTTAATGTGAACTAAGCTGGTTCCTTAGAGAAAATGAAGTAAGCTTAAGTAACAGCAAAAATGGTTGAAAGTGTATGCTTGAGACTTATAGGTCTGGGTCCAAATTCTGGGTCTACTAGTTATTAGCTCTGTGGCCTGGGACAGGTTTCTATAATAACTTTTTACTCATCACATATTTATTGGTACCAGCTGTGTGCCAGGTACTCTCTGTGCTGGGGATATAGCAATGAACAAAGTAAAACCTATTTTCCATGAAGCTCATATTGCTAGAAGGGGACATAGTGAAAATATAAATGTGTCAGATAGAAGTAAGGGGCAGGGAGAAAAATAAAGCGGGATAAGAGGGAGAAGGAGTGTCAGAGAGGTTGTTGTCTTACAAGGGGAACGCCTCACAAATAGGATGAAACTTGAGTGGAGATCCAAAGAAGTCCTTGGTCTTCCCTGGCCACAGTTTTCTTGTCTGTAAATGGGATAATGATAGTACCTCATTCTCAGACTGTGGCATTGAGATTTCAGTGAGAAAATGCATTAAAGCAAAATGCCCCTTCAATGATAGCTGTAGTTATAATTTCCTTCCTTCTGTGTCAAATGGAAAAATAAGCTAGATCTGTAAGGGCCTTGGTAGCAGTAACACTCTTGTGATGAATTGTCTGACTTGCATGATGATACATGCTTTTGATGGAATCTTGGACCTAATTCTTATTCCCTGTTTATACTTAGCCATATATGCCCAAACTACCAACCCATACCACATTGGGTGGAGATCTTATGCACAGCTGAGAATAACTAAGCCATATTGAAAGGATGAGAACTCAAAGCTGAATTCCCTATGCAGTATGACTTTTCACTGTAGCATTTGAGCTAGGATGCTATCTAGTGGGGGCAAGTAAATGAGATCCTTCTATTCTGATTCATAAGAATGTTTCTGTAGATATAAGACTTGCCCTTGCTTGAAGGGATAATATTAAAACTCATTAAAGTTTGAGTACAATGGCTCTTATTATGGAGAAACTGAAAAAAGAGCTAAGAGCTTTGCCTGGTTGGCATTTCTAAAGTTAATGTATCTTACTTAAAAAACAGAGCTTTTGAATTTCCATGGTCCCATGAGGTACTAAAGTCTTTGTGTGTTCATCACCCGAGGTCTGAGAAATGACTTTGGCTGCATTTGCAAATTCAATAAAGTGCTTAAATCTTTATGAAAATGGTCATGTACTAGGAAATATGTTTTTTTTTAAGTGATGAAAAATTGTTTTCTAAAACAAGCATTTGGAGAATTTCTCCCATGATTTCTGGAACAAGGTTTTTCTTTTGTTACGAACTGTTTTCTCTAAGTCCTGTTGTGTAGGCATTTTATGAAGAAAAATGGGTCTAGACCTCACTGAATAGTACTGATATCCATGAATGGTTTGACTTGCCTGCTGACTTGGTAGATCTGTCTTATTTTTTTTGCCTGCTTTAATTCAAAGTGCAGAGTGGTTCTGTGTGAGGCTTTGTCAGATGGTCTAGACTCTTGCAGGCTCCTGAGGCCTCTTGATACTGTGGAGAGGAGCTTGCAGATCATTCCAAGTGTCAAATTTTACCTGACTGCTTTAGATTGGCATTGTAGAACTTAATTCTGTTTACTTCCAGATGTATAAATAGATTTGTATTTATCAAAGAATTTGACCTTCCCACTTTAAAGACATTTCCCATTTTAAAGGTACATGTTGGCCAGTCTTCCTTTTCCATTCGTAACAAAGGTATATTCATGGTGGTGGTCTGAAAAAAATTATTGGAATGAGGGAGGCTGAACCATTTGTCAGCAGTGGGTATATATAGGTTCATGTACTGCTGTTTCACAGTTGATGTTTGGTTGTTTAACACTGTGCATTTCCCCTGTTGTATTTTTTTGGGCCTCTTCACCCTGAGCCCTCCTAGGGTACCAGGGTCTTTAGTAGCTGTAAATGATTTGAATGTAAAGGTCCTTCAATCTGTATTTGTAAGAATTTCTCCCAAGAGGAGGGCTAGGTTTCAATAGCCCTACTATTGGGCTACCTTTCTTCCTTTTTTTTTTTTTTAATAAAAACTTCAAGTTAATTAAGGGAAAAAACAGGATAAGTGCTGTGTTTTCAGTGGTAAGTGAAATACCCAGCATGCCTAATCTTCATCAGGTAGCAAGAATCTCCAAAGATAAGAAATAATATGTGACACAGACACAAGAAAGATGTGTAAAGAAGTGTATATATATATATATATATATATATATATATATATATATATATTTTTTTTTTTTTTTTTTTTTTTTTTTTTTTTTTTTTTTTTTTTTTTTTTTTTTTTTTTTTTTTTTTTTTGGTTGTTTGATCTTAGGATTTGGCCCATTTTATTGGTCCATGTGCAGAAAAGACAGTTTTCACAGTGAGAACCTCTGATAGATTACCTTTCTTACATTAATGTTTGTGGCAATGGCAGTGTCATCTGACACTTGCTTACTTAATGTACACTTCTTTGTGATCTACTAGCCTTAGTCACAGACTTGACACAGGACTTACTCATTCACAGTAATGCCATATTGCTTTTCCATCCTCAGCAGTGTAGCCATTAATTACTTAAAAGAGGCATGTGCCTGAGGATAGAGGTCCCCAGTTATGTGATTGTGAGGCCTATTATGCTTCAGCAGTTTTCATTAACATACGTCTTTTTAGTATCTGTTGATTGAGAAATTACAAAAAGTGAACAAGAAAAGCTGTTGGGAATTCAGGTACATGGTATCTGTTTAAATGTATTTGTATATAACTGTTCATTAATTTTTAGTTATATAATTAATATGAATCTACATTTTTATTGAGTAAATTAGATACAACTCATAAAACTGTACCTTCCTTCTCACTTCTTGACCTGTGCCCCACTTCCAGTCCTCTCCGTGGAGGAAACTGCTCTTAGTACTATAGTTTGTATCCATCCATACCTTTTCTCTGTTATCTTATTAATAGATAAAAATATGTATATGTTTGGTACTGCTTTTTATGTATGGTATATGTTTTCTCTAAAACATCCTTTGTATATATGGGCCTCCATAGGATTGTGTAGTCAACTGTTCTTTGGGGTAGGTAGCAAGAAGAAGACAGGCAGGAAGTTTTTTTCTTTTAAATGAACTTACATTTATTAATCACAAAATCTAGATATATTCGAAGTGTAGTAGAATATGTATGTTAAGGCATTATTTATTCAGCTTGAAGACAATGTCTAGAGCCAAAGGTTGCCCTGTTTAGGAAACTCTAGCAGAATGGAAAGAAGGTAGGTCTAGATGTTGTAGGCTTTAGTTCATCATGTACTGGCTGTGTGACTTAATAGGTGTGCATGTCTTTCTGTTCCCTCATCTGTAAAATTATGAGAATGAATTCTGTTTACCTGGTATGTAGAGCAAATGACACTGGCATGAAGAGCAAATGAGAAAATTACATAAAAGTTCTTTGGATTTCTGGGGCACCTGGATGGTATAGTCAGTTAAGCATCTGACTCTTGGTTTAGGCTTTGGTCATGATCTCAGGGTTGTGAGATTGAGCCCTGTTTTGGGTTCAACACTCAGTGTGGAGACTGCTTAAGGTTGTCTCTCTCTCACTCCCTCTCCCTCTGCATGCATGCTCTATCTCAGATAAGTAATACATCATTAAAAAAAAAAGTTCTTTGGATTTTTGGTTCCAGCACCATGACAGACTATTATAGAAGACCTGCACAAAATAAACACATAGAAATAATTAATTTAAAAAAAACAACTCATAAAATATTAAAATTAGAAAGTATACTCAAAGGAAGAAAGGGAAATCTCTGAGTACCAGAAGCAAAGAGAGAACACAAACCCAGAGTGGTAAGCTAATGAGCAGATGTCACCATGGCTGAGAAGAGAATTAAATATTGATAGGTGACCCAAATGTTTAGTTAGATGGTGGGGTTTTAATGCCCAAAGATCTGTTGTTGGGTTACTCAAGGCTCCTGAGATCCTAGTCTGAGACTAAGCCCATGCCTACTCTTTCAATAAAAGGTGAACTTTAAAAAAACTCCACTGGTCCAGCAAAGCTCTGATACAGCTCTTGAGTACCCTGGGTTTTGGTAGAAATAATAATATCCACATGAGTGTGCTGCACATGGGTATAGAATCCAAATTTACCCTGCCTGCATCTTGGGGAATCCTAAACTGAAAAATTAGTATAAAAACTGACTGTGGGGTGCCTGGGTGGCTCAGTGGGTTAAAGCCTCTGCATTAGGCTCGGGTCATGATCTCAGGGTCCTGGGATGGAGTCTCGCATTGGGCTCTCTGCTCCGCGGGGAGCCTGCTTCCTCCTCTTTCTCTGCCTATTTGTGATCTTTCTCTGTCAAATAAGTAAATAAAATCTTAAAAAAAAAAGTGACTGTGGAGTAATGAAACCCCTGGGGCTTCCTTTGTAGGAAAGCTCAAAGTCATTCTCAAAGTATTTTCTGCAGTTCACAGCATAAAAGATACACACACACACACACACACACACACACTCCATGTGCCATAGAATGAAATGATAGGGGAACAAAAATTTGGAAAGTTTATATCCCAGGAACTTAATAGAGCAATATGAAATTTAGAATATTATAAAATAAGTATGTTTAAAATAATGAAAGAAATGGGAGGTGGGGGTAGGCAGCATGGATGAAGGTGGGTGGGAGATACAGATTTCTGGTTATGGAATGAATAAGTCATGGGGTTAAAAATACAGTGGAGGGAATATAGTCAGTTGTATTGTAATACCACTGTATGGTAATAGAGATAGCTATACTTACTGTGGTGAGTATAGCACATTGCACAGACTTGTCAAATCACTATTTTGTACACTTGTAACTAATGTAACATTGTGTTTCAACTATATTTCAATAAAAAGGTTATGCAAAAAAGATGTGCATGAAAAATAAAATAATGACAAAAGGGCAAATTAGGGGGCACCTGGGTGGCTAAGTTGGTTAAACGACTGCTTTCGGCTCAGGTCATGATCCTGGAGACCCGGGATCGAGTCCCACATCAGGCTTCCTGCTCGGCGGGAAGCCTGCTTCTCCCTCTCTCAGTCCCTCTGCCTGTGTTCCCTCTCTAGCTGTGTTTCTCTCTGTCAAATAAATAATAAAATCTTAAAAAAAAAAAAAAGAAAAAGAAAAAAGGGAAAATTAAATAATGGAGTGATACTAAAACAGAGACCTTGTTCATTTGAAAAGTATCACATAAAACTTTAGAAAGAAAAACTACAGCTACTGAAATTGCGCTTGGTAAATAACACATGATGAAAGGTGGGGTTTATTAAGATATAATTATTAGTGATTAAATAGTAAAACTAAAGCAATGATCCATATTAGGCTATTACTAGTGTGCTATGAATACTTGTAATGACTTCTAATGACTTCCTGTTCACCTAATTATTTATGTATTTTTTATTTAAGTATAGTTGACATACAATGTTATATTAATTTCAGGTGTACAACATAGTGATTAAACAATTATGTATATTAGAAAATGCTTACCACAGTAAGTATAGTTACCATCTGGCACACTACAAAGTTACTACAGTATTACCGACTATATTCCTTAGGCTGTACTTTTTATCTCCATTACTTATTTATTTTGTAACTGGAAGTTTGTTTCTCTTAATCCCCTTCACGTATTTTGCTATTCCCTCACTCCTTATGCTCTGGCAACCATCAGTTTGTTCTCTGATTTATGTCTTTCTTTCAATTTTTTTTTACATCCCACATATAAGTAAAATTATATGGTATTTGTCTTTTTCCATCTGACTTATTTCACTTAGCATAATACTCTTGAGGTCCATACATATTGTTGTGAATAGCAACATTTCATTCTGTTCATGGCTGAAAAATATTCCATTGTATATATGTGTCTCTCTCTGTGTGTGTGTGTGTGTGTGTGTGTGTATCTATATCTATATCTATATCGATATCGATATATATATATGACATCTTTATTCACTTATTCATACATCTAAATTTTAGAACAAGTTCTCTTTATCTATAATAACCTAACCCACATATATAATAATACCAAGGCACAGAAAATATAAATCAAATCCAAAGTCTTTGTAAGTCTCTGGACTGAAGTCTCTGAGCTTTTTAAACATCTTTGGTTTTTTGACTTCTTTTATAGAGAATAAATTTGCCTGTGGAAATTAAGAGATTGCACCATGTAAATATCAAGGCAATTCTGAAGGCAAAAGTAAAGTGCCTATAAAGGTTGAACTCTAAACCTCAGAAACATTTTGTGTCCCATGAGAACAATGAAGAAAATCTTGTTTTACCTCTGAGATTTGTCATGGCTATGACCTAGGGAACTAGAGCATACTTTCCTTCAACAATGAAGTTGTCCCCTGTGCTTAGATTGCAAAGGACTTCTAACTGCTGGTGGTGCTAATGAAGCAGTTGCTTATATTCCATGCTGAAGTGACAGCTGGGCCCAGGAAGAAGCCCAAAGAAGTTTTGCTTTATAATGGATAGTCCAGGGACTCTTCACAGTCTTTGTTGGCTTTGCTGCCAGTAAGAACTATACGCTCCTCCTGTTTCACTGCTGGAGGGTCTAGACCTTTTCTACATGATTGTCCAATGCTTTCTTGCTCTTTGAAAACATGACTTTCCCAGGAATGCTCATATTTAATTCCACAACATTTGTAATGCCACATTCTGAACTGAGCAATAACATGAAATTTGCCAGGTATAAGAGAATATTATCAGTTCTTGCCTGAGCTTTCCAATCCATCTCCTTTGCTTAGGAATGATTTTGTGGTTGCTGTCTTTGTTGCTAATATTATTCATCAATGAGAATAACAACAAATTCTAAGTGATTTATTAAAATGAGAAGATAAAGTTCTAAATTAACTTTGGAAAGATAGCTTTTCTAGATCATAAGAAGAGTGTCTGTAACCTCGATTTATTGGAGAGCTTTTAGAATAAAGAGATTAAAACATTGAAAAAAAACTGATATAACCAGTTAAAGGGAAAAGGAAAAATAAATGAAATTTAAAAGTAAGTGATCCCTGAAAAGGAAAAAAAAAATTCCTGTAAGTTCGTGTAAGAACAATTGGAAGTAAGACATATACCGTTCTCTTTGAAAATGATAGAATCCGGGGCACTGGGGTGGCTCAGTTGGTTAAGCAACTGCCTTCGGCTCAGGTCATGATCTCAGAGACTGGGGATCGAGCCCTACGTCGGGCTCCCTGCTCGGCAGGAAGCCTGCTTCTCCCTCTTTGGCTCCCCCTGCTTGTGTTCCCTCTCTCGCTGTGTTTCTCTCTGTCAAATAAATAAATAAAATCTTAAAAAAAAAAAAAAGAAAATGATAGAATCCATATTTAAATTGCAATTTATTTTCAGCATTGAAGATTGTAGATTGGAGTGGGATCTTGGAACCAAATTTAGAGCTTGACAGTGCAGGCTGGAGAGAGCAGAGTGGCTGTCTGGTTGCCAACATTAAACTGTAAATAATTTCTTCTGAGGGTTTTTTGTTTTGGTAGGAACTGAAACATGCCATAGTGGTGTGTACATGATGCCAGATGTCTGAATGGAAATCAGAATACAGATTCATGCCTTACATCTATTCCAGAGTAATCTTCAGAATGGCAGCCCCATTTCAGCCAGGGAGCAGAAAATGGCAGTCAGGGAACAGAGGGCTGTTATGCCCTCCCATCTGACATTCTTTGGGACTTCCATCTCTTCCCTATCTTTTTTTAGCTTTGCTCCTATTAAAAACTATGACCCTCTTCCTGCTTCCCTTTGTCCTTGTTTCTCATCTAACTTCTTTGAGTATTGTTTTTCTCATTTGTAAAATCCCAATGCCTAAACCCTGGGAAGAATTTAAGAAATACTCATTCCTGTTTTAACTTACCTGATTTCCAATCCACACAAGTGGTGGAAATGAAAATAGCAAAAAGGTGGAAAAGAGGACCAAGGCTGATTCTTATGTAGGTTTTCTCCCTTTGCTATTCATGAGGTCCCACATGGAAGAATCCTCATCTCTACTGTATCCTCTTATTCTCCTTCCTTACTCTCCAGGGGCCCCAGTGATCAAGGGATTCATTGGCATGGAATGCTGCTCTGAAATGTAGATGCCTGTTTTTCTTTAGGCCTCTGTGTACTCTGAAGCTACTCTGATCCCTTAATGTTACCCTTGTCTTTCACTATAGGATATTAAAATTAATATCCTATATCAATGAATTTAGGAAGGAGGTGAATTTAGGAGGAAGCTTTTAACTTTCTTAGTATTCCTAGCAACACATGCTCCTAGAAAACCTCAAAAGGGATTTTGAACTTGCTTGTAGGAAAAGGAAGGCTTGAGAGAATTTGGGAAGTAGGCAAAGCCTGAGGGGTGTCACAAGTTGGTGATGGTAGAAAGTTTAAACAGGTGCTCAGTGCAGAGTGTCTGAAAGGTGACCCACACTGAGAAAGAGACATGTTTCTTGGGAGCCCTTGAGCCTTCCTGTCACCACCCTGCCTCTCTGAGTGTCCCAAAATTGCTTTCTGAAATCTTTACTCCTGCTTCTCGGTAGCTGAGGTGAATGGTGAGAAAGTCACTGATCCCACTGATCCCACCAGTATTCTGCCAGTATCACTGTGACACAGCATGGTATATTGTGCCTCATGTCCCGGTCAGCTCTTTACCACTTAGAGCTTGTTTATTTGGGAGAATGTTTTCTGAGAGCTCCAAACAATCAATTTGAAACCAGGTGTTGGGAATAATAGTTGTTAGAAAGTTAAATCCTACTGATAATGCAGTCACTTATCCACATTTTTCTAAAAGAGGAGATGGCTAATAAATGCCATCTAATGGGATAAAAGCTTTCAGATGTTTGCAAGTGAATGGCCAGTAGCAGGGGATATGGTGCTATCACAAGTCACAACGCAACTAAGCCAGGCCTATTTTAACACTTAAAATTATAAGGAACAATCTCTTATTCATACAAGGTGAACTTTATTTGATTGTAGATATATAGGGCTGTTTTGAGGCATATAGCTGGCTTAGGTATCGTTAGTATTCATACCATCAATGAATCTGTCCTGGTGTTCTTAAGTGTTTTCAACTTAGTTGGTGGCACTTAAAATATCTGATTTTGAGTAACAGTAGTGAAGTGCATTAAAAGTGAGTGCAATCAAATACAAATGGTTTAGAGGTACATTAAAAAGGGGAAAAATCCATGTATTATTCCATTTAATGTACTGTGCTCAGAATGTCAAAGCCTGAAAAAGAATAGTAATTATGTAGCTATTTAAGGAAATGTGTTTTCAAAGAATATTTAATGGCTTGAGAATATACTGCCATTATAATTAGAAAAAAGCAGATTACAAAACTGTATTTTGGAATAATCCCAGTTTTGTAAAATAACTGAATATATGTACAAACACACACACACACACACACACACACACACACACACTAACACAAAGAAAAATGAAAAGACTTGGGATTAATAAAAAGATTATGATCATCCACTGGTAGGATTAGATGTGATTTTATTTTGCTTCTTTGTATTTTTTTTTTGTATATCTTGTAGTAGACAACTTTTAACGTGTTTTCATAGAATAGAAAACATTATAGGAGAAAAGAAGATTAAAATGAATGTAATCTAACTCTAAGATGAAAAATATGTTGCAAAAGAAAAAAAAATGCTTAGAAGTAAGTAAACAGATTCCTGAACAGTGCGTAGGGGAAAAGAGGAAGATTGTAACCGGGTCAAGTACATGTACAACTTTCTCTGCAAAGCTCAGGCATTTTTCTTTCTACAATTGCATTCAGCGTTGCCAGAGCTGATTTCTTTTAATCTTAAGAAGGCATTTCTAAAAAAAAAAAAAAAAAAAAAAAAAAAAGAAGGCATTTCTGAAGTAATTGAGGAGAGGATCACATTTGTTCCCGGCAAAGTGGCCCATTTGTAAACAGTATTTGTTTCAGAGTTGCTGACTTGTACAGGTTGCTTTATGGGCCACTTTTGGGGCAGCTGTCTGGAGCTGGTGTTGTGTGGTGCTGCCATAGGCTTTCTGGGTTTTCCCAGTATACAAGTGGGCACAGTGGACCAGTATACCAGTGGGCATAGTGGAAAAAAAATTTCCCAGTATACCAGTGGGCACTGATTCTATTGCGGTCCATGTTGTCACTCTATGATGTTTTGCCTCCCCTAGCCTGAACTGGCCTCCAGAATTGACAGTTATTTCCCATTAACCTTGGTCAAACTCCTTCCCCCCCCACCCCTGGTTCTGAGATATTCTCTTATTTAGCACTTCAGCTTTCATCCTGAGATTTGGATGATAGCCACATGGTGACACTGCTTTGAGGTGCCCCAAAAGCTGATCCCCCCAAAAAACGTGCACATCTCTTGTGTGGGCATGCCAGCCACACCTAACAAGGTTGGGCTTTAATGTAAAGGCAGGGTTTGCAAATAAGAGCATGAGATTGAGACAAGGACAACTTCAAGGTTAGGTTTAGGGTATGGTGTTCGTTCTTTTAGTTTGTTTCTGAGCTAAGATTAAAAAAAAAAATCAGGGTTTGCAAAGCAGCTGATTAAGGGGCTCTAATTAATCTGGTGAAATAATTCCTCTGAACAATAATAATCTTTACCCATGGATTCTATGCTCTAGGCATGAAAGTAACAAATCTTTGTCACGAATATGATTTTAAAAAGAGATAATGCATGAAAATGCTTAGCCCATATAGTCAACACTCAATAAATGTTCAATCCTTGTAGTTAGCTGAAGCAGTAGGGCAGTAATTTGGCAACACTGGATGCTGTTTCCTCTGTGTTAAAAAAAGTTTTACCTGCAGCAGTGGTGCTTTTGTTTTTAGAGTAGAAACCTGTATCAACTCTAATGTTTTTATGTTATTCACATTTTGAGCCCCTTATGAAGAATGTTTTTTCCTCAGAGGAATGGGGTATGGGGAAATGACGGTGATGAATATTATGTCTCATCATCGTAGCCTACTTTTTATGCCACTCACACTCCTACCCTGCCTTTATGGGATGACTCAGCTATGCAGCTACCCAGAAAATTTATCTTAATTAAGAGATAGGCTTAATTCAGATTTCTTCAGGATGGTCAGAGGGATGTAGCAAATGACCTGGTGAGATGGGTAATGGGTACTTTATTTCAACTACAATCCTTCTTCCCACTCAGTGGGTTATTTGCTCAACTTTCTTTTTTTTTTTTTTTTAACCTGGAGACTTGGAGGTGATCCACTAAAGACAGAATCTGAGTGCTGGGAAGATTTGGAGGATGCGTATCTCTCTTGGAAAGAAGACACTCATTCCATTCTGTGTTGGGTCGGGGGGGGGATTAACGTGTTTAAGTCTGGTAAATTCCTTCATTAATATAGCTGTTATCTAGCAGTTGAAAAGCAAAGTTCACAGAACCATATAACCTTGGCAAAGCTTCTTCTCAGAGCCTCTCCTCCAGCGCATGAGGAATCTGCTCAGGTAGCCTCTTCCAACCCATGAGAAGTAAAGTGAACAGTCTCTCCCTTTCTTAACTCTCCCATTATATCATGCTCTTTTTTGAAATCCATCCTCTTTCCTCCTTTTGTCTTACAATGGTCTTCTACAGTGAATGGAATTAGGTACTTCCTTCCTCTTTTCTTCCCTCCCTTCTTCTGTTTCTTTCTTCTGTACATTGGTTTATATTTCCTTTTGAAGGAACACACTTTTCACTGTTTCATTGCCTTTTTTTTTTAATATCCATTCTGTGAAAGCACTTTATTTCTTATCATATCAAATAAAAGCATTCTGTCTCCTTGTTTAGTTCAGTATCTCAGAGTATGCCCACGTATTACTGGCAAAGACATGCGCAAATCAGTGAATATTCCACAGTATACAGTTTCTTTTGGGAAGACCATGAGATTCTCTGCACACTCCTGTGTTCTTTCTCTTTGGATTGGTACTAATCCATCTAAATGGTACCATTATTATAAATGTCATTTTTTTTGTTTTCATCAAAAAGCTTATATTTGTTCATACCAGAATATTTGTGTGATCACTTAAATTTTTTTTATTCATTTCCTTGACAGAGAGAGAGCAAAATCAGACAGAGTGGGAGACAGAGGGAGAGGGAGAAGCAGGCTCCCTGATGAGCAGAGAGCCTGATCTCTCTTGGACGCAATCTTGGACCCTGAGACCACGAACTGGGCCGAAGGCAGAAACCTAACCGGCTGAGCCACCTAGGCACCCCTCAGTTAAAAATGTTCTTGGCGTGGAGTTTTCCCTCACTTAAAAATGTTCTTCTTGGCATGGAGTTTTGTTCTCCATTAAATAAGATGATTTTGTTATTTCTGTCTCAGAAGAAAGCACCTTACCACTGAGCAGAACTCTGGGTGACATAACTATAAGGGAGGCAGCCCTTTACAATGCCTCCTCTCTTTATAGGAGAGACTGAGATGTGAGGTTTTGTAAAAGTAGAAGGAAATGTGGAAGGGAGGTGAGGGGTGAAGGGATGTTGTTTTCTGAATATAACATGTATATTAACTACCAGGGACATAAAGATGATTATTTTCACAAGGAAAGGCTGAGTGAAAACAGAAGATCATGTAATTACAGATGGTTAGGGACTTCTGAGTCAAAGCACAGGATAGTGGTTTCAGGAATCAAGATGCTTCTATTGAGTGCTAGATTCAAACTATTCTTACAACCTAGTGGAACCTCAGCCTACCTAATTGCTTCAGCAGTTGCTTATAGTCCAATCCTGTTTGCCCTTCAGTCTTAAATTTGTGGGTGTTGAGCAATGGTTCTAATACTTGAGTATGCATAAGGATCACATGTGGGGTTTATGAAACATGCAGCTTCAAGAGATCCACCTTTGGAACTTCTAATTCAGCAGGGCTGGAGGAAGGCCCAGGAGGTTGTATTTATGACAACAGTCTGTGTAGTTCAGATACAGGGGTCCATAGAATGAGCTCTGAGACATGGTGCTTGAGATGTATGTAGTTTTGATGAGGGAAGAACAACTGGGAAGGGTTTGGGATGGGCTGCCATAATCCCATAAAAAAATCACTTAAAAAATTAGGGGCGCCTGGGTAGCTCAGTTGGTTAAGCGACTGCCTTCGGCTCAGGTCATGATCCTGGAGACCCGGGATCGAGTCCCACATCCTGCCCCCTGCTCAGCAGGAAGCCTGCTTCTCCTTCTCTCACTCCCCCTGCTTGTGTTCCCTCTCTGGCTGTGTTTCTCTCTGTCAAATAAATAAAATCTTAAAAAAAAATCACTTAAAAATTAATCCATTGATTTACCATCTCACTAAAGCAAGATTATACATATTTTATCATTGTATTCAACAAATGTTAGACAAGTGCTCAAGGGTCTTATCCCAGTTATTATTGAAATAGTTTTTAGTAACAGTTGGCTGATTGTTTTCTGGGAATTTCTAGAATAGCGATGTCTTTGAAAACTTTGTTACAGCAATAGCATTCAAAATTTGGATGGGGGCTTTGAAATGAATAGATCCATAAACATCATCTCACTTTAATTAACATTTACTACATTTTCATAATAAACCGTGTCCTAGGCTAATATCCAGGTTAATACTTGGCCTAGGACATAATACCTTCAGGTCTAGTGGTAGGAAACAGACAGAAAATGTCCCTGCTAATTATAGAGCAATCAGATATAACTTGTGCCATAATAGATGGACTTGTAAAGAGCATGGGAATCAAGATGAAGAAGCTAGTTTTTTGACCTTAGAGATAATTCTTCATCAAAAACTTCTTTCACAGAGAGAAAATTTGGACTCAGAATTAGGACTTCAGTATGTTCATTTCATGAAAGGCCTTCAAAGTTTACATTATACTTTCTATCCCAAGCATACAGACTCTGTAAATGCTACTCTAGGGGTGTGTGTGTGTGTGTGTGTGTGTGTGTGTGTGTGCACATGTGTATGTGTGTGTTATATCTAAGTGAAAGAAAACTGTAAATATTATGTTATTACATTGTTTTCCTAAATCATCCTTTGGACCTTCTGAAATATCATGGTCACTGGGATCATCATGTCCATCTTGTTTTAACTTGGATTGTTTATATAGTTGTGTTGATCAGCACATATGTGCTTCACTAAAACTTGGTTTTTCAGCTCTTGGGGACTATGTAGAGCTATAGAGTTAGTGTTAGAGCTAAGATGTCAGGTTTTACTTTATGAAACTTTACTCCTTAATGAAAATAAATGAATTTGGAGAAGGGATTTGGTAATATTTTGACCTGTGCCATAGTTTAAACCTAAGTGCCTAAAGCAAAATAATGAAAACAAACAGAATGAACAAAAGTAAGAAATGTCTCTACACTTCCCACTTCTTGTAAATCTCTAACAGTGGTAGAAATGGGCAAGGAAAGATCTTTTGAACTTGGATATTTTGTATATTTTGTATATTTCCATAGATAGAGCCCCAGTTGATTTCTGAGTAGGAAACTACCTGAATAAGGTTATACCAGTCAGAAAGCAGAGACAGAAGTTTTCCTTTTAGGGGCAGAGTTGGAGCAGTTACCACTTGTTAAATCTCTTTTCTGGTAAACTGTAATTTGGGACTGTCAGGGAATAAAAGGTTTTAAAATTTTATAGCAGAGCCTTCGGCCATATTGTTTCTAGGACAGACCAGTTGACAAAATTTAGACTGGGTAAATGGGCAACTGCATGATTTGCTTAATTCAAATGTCAACATTTAATTTGTGGCTTGGTGAAGGAGCTGAAGTGTGATAAATACTGATAATCTACCTCCCCAGAAGGCTCTGGTTAGTTACTTGGCAGGGACTAGTTGTTTAAGCTCAACAGGCATCTGCTAGCTTTGCCTCTCTGCTTTTAAAATGAAAAAGGGGAGTTGCTAATTAGCTAAATATTTTCTGGGAGATTCCCAACTTCATTTTGGACAGCTAGGCCAATCATGAACTATTTGGAGAACATCTCACAGAACAGTAGATAGAATTAAAACATCACAATATTCTGTCTCTGATTTAGCAGTTATGGAATGGGCCCAAACAAGTAGGCCTGGCTTCAAATTCCTGCAGTGTGGGAGTGGGTAAGGCTTCAATATAAAGCTTTTAGAATTAGATCTAGCTATAAATAATACCTGTTATTTTCTAGCTGGGTGAACTTGAAGTTACTTAGCTTTTGAAACTATGGATTTCTTACCTACAAAATGGCAGATAGAGAGTACTTGGACAGTTGTAGTGAGTGAATGCTTACCCCACAGGGTGGTTAAGAGAATTAAAGGAATGAATTCACATATAGCATTTAGGGTAGTGCTTGGCTCATATGTAGCATAGGCTCAATAAGGAATAGGTTTATTTTTCCTATTTCAAGCCACTGGATTTGTACAAATCTCTTACTCTGTCTTTAGGTCTTGGTCTTTTATATGAATACTATACTTTATGGATTTGTTTGGTGAGACTGAGTGGAAAGAATGAAATAAAAGTGCCTATATCACAGTAGCCCCTCAATAGAGAGAGAGAAAAAAAAGAGAAATGGAATCTGCCCTGGGTATCTGGAGTGTTCAGAGAATCTAATCATGGAATTTTGAATTACTAACTGTGCAGTCTTTCAGTTACCACTAGTTGAAAGTGGGCAAACAATACAGAGAATGAAACAAGATACAACAGAACAATGTGACCAAGGAAGATCAAACATATTTGGGGAGAATAGGTGAAGCCACTCAGAGTGAGTAGAGGAGGAAGGAGGCTTTAAAGGCTCTGGTTACGGGGCGCCTGGGTGGCTCAGTTGGTTGGGCGACTGCCTTTGGCTTGGGCCATGATCCTGGAGACCCGGGATCGAGCCCCACATCAGGCTCCCTGCTCGGCGGGAAGCCTGCTTCTCCCTCTCTCACTCCCCCTGCTTGTGTTCCCTCTCTGGCTGTGTTTCTCTCTGTCAAATAAATAAAATCTTTAAAAAAAAAAAAATAAAGGCTCTGGTTAGTTACTTGGCAGGGACTAGCAGGAGTAGCCTTCATTCTAAAGATGCCAAGTAAACAGGACCTTAAGGACAAGTAAGATATCATTTGTTCTTTTGATAGTTTCTTCAGTTTTAGTAGCAGCACTAGCTGAGCACATGGTATGTAAAAAATGAATGATTGTTGATGACATACACTATTGGTTGCCTACCCAGCGACTATTCTCTTCTTTCCTTTGGTGATAGAAACCTGATTTTGAACATGCAGCCAAAGTCCCAGCCTCAGAAAATGACTCATGGCTGGTCTAAATCAATCACAGTAATTCTGTCCTTTCTCAGTGATTGGTGTAGAAATGGTCATATGATGCAGGTCTGGTCATTAAGACATGAGGTATTTGTTGGCCATTTCTGGGAAATATTTTTCTTCTGAAGAGAGAAATATTTATCAGAAGAACTTCTACTCATCCTTCCCTTTTTTAGTTTTGTTCTCATCCCCTTAACTTACTATTGTCAGAAGAACTTGTAGTTCAGTTGCCATCTTGTGACTCTGATGGAAAACTTTGCCAGTACAGTGGGAATGGGAAAGCAGATGGGTGGGAGGAGCCTCAGCCCTTCCTGACATCTTTGAGCTATGAACCAACCCTAGGGCCAGCAAGTGTCATATTAAGTAAGTAACATATATTCTTATGGTTTAAGCCACTGTCAGGCAAGTTCTCTCTTAATTACCAGCTAACCCTGATAATAATAATAGGAATGATAATATTTAGAGTTCTTACTATCTCCTGGGATCTTTTCCAGTGCTTCATATGTACTGGTTTATTTACCCCTCACAACAATTCTAGAAGGTAGTTACTGTCCCTATTTTATATGTGGGAAAACTGAGGTACAAATGTTAACTTGCCCAGTGTTACAAAGATAAAAATTAGGAGTTAGTATTTGAATATTAACATCTGGTTCTACCACTATATTAAACTAGGTCAATGTAACTGAGTTATAACAATATATAAAGATAATTAAATTGAGTTGCTTTATTTTTGGCCAGAGAGCAATAAGAAAACACCTGAATTGTAATTTAATGTAATATTGGAAATTTAATGGCCAAGAGCCTAAGTAATGGCTATTTCATAACTCTACAAAGGGAATTAAAAGTAAATTTCCCTACATTTCCAAAAATACATAGACAGAAAACCAAGAAACCAGGAAACATATAATGAAAATATTATTTTATGAGGCAATGGTTAACTAGTGAGCAATGATTTCACATGGCTCCAAAATTAAAATCATAAAAATATATAAATTATGATAAAATAGAAGATCAGACTTAATTTGATAACCATGCTGTTAGAAGTCCTGGTATGAAAAATTGAGAATCTGTCATTGCTTCAGGAATTAATAGTCCTCTGAAATAATATAGGCTTGGAAAAGGTTTTCATCTTTTTGATAGAGCTTGCACTTAAAACTTACGTTCATTTGTTACATTTGCTTGTAAGGTTGGAATAGTAAGGCATTTTACTAATACACCCAATAGATGAGAATGAATGTTTCTTATGAAACACTTAGAACAAGGCACATTGTTAACATTCAGGAAATATTAGCTACCATGGTCTCATTGGTTGGATTTATGTTACATGTCTATGGCTCTACCAATCATTGACAAAAGGAGTGGCATTGTCATGATTAGCTTAAATTCATGTGGACTTTTTTTGAGCTAATGAGCTGGGGATAGGGCCAATGGATAATCAGGGTTTATCAACAAGGAGTTAAGAGAATGGCTGCTGGTTGAAAATAGGCAGTGCTAATTCATTTGTGTTTAATGCTATTGGGAAAAGACCTTTTTTTTTTTTTTTAAAATGCTACTATTTTTCTTTTTTAAAGATTTTTTTAAATTTATTTGACAGAGCGAAACAAAGCCAGAGAGGGAACACAAGCAGGGAGAGGGAGAGAGGGAGAAGCAGGCTTCCCGCCGAGCAGGGAGCCTGATGTGGGACTCAATCCCGGGTCTCCGGGATCATGACCTGAGCCGAAGGCAGTCGCTTAACCAACTGAGCCACCCAGGCGATTGTCTTGGATCTATAGGAACCATTAAAACCAGTAGTAAATTGGAAGAGGCCCTATTGCTGTAAGGTTCTGACCTATCCCTAAAAGGTGGGAGTAGCAGAGAGCTCAGAATGATTGTGGTTCCTGGTTAGAAGAGTAGCTTGTGGGAAAGGGAGTATGCCCTTTCATGCTCCCAGATTAGGTTCTTTTATTCTCTGGTTTAGAACCACCAGAGCAAGTCAAAAAGGGGGGGTGGGCAGGAAACTCCCCATTCAAAATCGGTATGTTTGTAATACCAAGGAACTTGTAAACTGACTTAAGAAGTTAGAGAGGGATCTCAGCCTCTTTTTCCCATACAGTGACATTTTTAACAAGAGCTGGCATTTGACTGTACTTGGTCTTCTGCTTTGTTCCAGTTTTTCATGCTGATTTCATTGACCATTAAAAAAATATATATATTTATTTAATTTAAATTTTTATTACATTATCTTATTTTTTCAGTGTTCGAAGATTTATTGTTTATGCCCCACAGTCAGTGCTCCATGCAATACAAGCCTTCAATACACACCACTGGGCTCACCCATCTCCCCACCCTCTCCCTTTTGCAGAAGGCCCTCAGTTTGCTTCTGAGTCCAAAGTGTCTCCTGTTTCATCTCCCTCCCTGACTTGCCCCAATTCACATTTCCTTTCCTTCTCCTACTGTCCTCCATATTACTCCTTATGCTCCACAAATAAGTGAAACCATATGATATTTGACTTTCTCTGCTTGGCTTATTTCACTCAGCATAATCTCCTCCAATCCGGTCCATGTTGCTACAAAAGCTGGGTATTCATCCTTTCTGATGGAGACATAATATTCCATTGTATATATGGACCATATCTTTATCCACTGTCTGTTGAAGGGCATCTTGGCTCTTTCCATAGTTTGGTGATTGTGGCCATTGCTGCAATGAACATTGGCGTACATATGTGGCGTACATATTGGCGTACCAATGAACATTGGCCCTTCTTCTCACTACATCTGTATCTTTGGGATAAATACCCAGTAGTGCAATTGCAGGGTCATAGGATAGCTCTATTTTTAATTTTTAAAGGAATTTCCACACTGTTTTCCAAAGTGGCTGCACCAACTTGCATTCCCACCAACAGTGTAAGAGGGTTCCCCTTTCTCCACAGCCTCTCCAACACTTGTTGTTTCCTGTCCTGCTAATTTTGGCCATTCTAACTGGTGTATGGTGGTATCTCAAAGTGGTTTTGGTTTGAATTTCCATGATAGCTAATGATGACAAACATTTTTTAATGTGTCTGTTAGCCATTTGTATGTCTTCTGTGGAGAAGTGCCTCTTCATGTCTCCTGCCCATTTTTTGATGTGATCATCTTTTTTTTTGGTTGTTGAGTTTGAGGAGTTCTTTGTAGATCTTGGCTATCATCCCTGTGCAATGTTATTTGTGAATATCTTCTCCCGTTCTGTGGGTTGCCTCTTTGTTTTGTTGACTATTTCCTTTGCTGTGCAGAAGCTTTTTATTTTGATGAAGTCCCAAAAGTTCATTTTTGCTTTTGTTTCCTTTGCCTTTGGAGACATGTATTGAAAGAAGTTGCTGTGGCCAATATCAAAGAGATTACTGCCTATGTTCCCCTCTAGGATTTTGATAGATTGCTGCCTCACATTGAGGTCTTTCATCCATTTCGAGTTCATCTTTGTGTGTGGTATAAGAGAATGGTCAAGTTTCATTCTTCTATATGTATCTGTCCAATTTTCCCAGCACCATTTATTGAAGAGACTGTCTTTTTTCCACCAGATATTTTTTCTTGCTTTGTTGAAGATTATTTGGCCATAGATTTGTCATCCCATTATTCAACACCCATTTTCTTTTTATAGTTGCTTAGTTAATAGGAAGAGGAGGGAAGAGTCTTCTCCCCAGGCACTTTTTGTTACAGGGAAGAAAAATACTTAAGCTGGTTCAAGTAGATTGGTTGAGGGGTATTGCTTTAAAAATATAAACAAGCTTCATGAAGTCCAAATATCAGCAGGCCCCAGAAGAACTGGTCTTGGATAGTGATACTCAGGCTGTTTTCTATCTCTTGGGGGCTCTGCAGTGATTTACCTTATGTTATTGCATATAACCAGTGTGGCACCCAATGTTAGCTTTGTACTATTTAACATTACCTCTCAGTTCAAATACTTTCCCCTGACTTAATTCCCCATTATCCTAATTCTTAATTCCTGAGACATAAATTTGATTAGTTTCACTTACTGTTTCAAACTATTGGGAATTGGTTTTCATGATGGTGAACTAGTGACTCAGTATAGGAGGATATTTTATGGTGATTAGGATAGAATGTGAATTATTCAGAAAATATTACAGATAGTGATAAACCAACTAAGCACTGAATTAAGAGCGAAGAAACCTAGTTCTGTTGGTCGTTATATCTCTGCTTAGTGGTAAAGTTTTCTGCAGACGATCGAATCAAAGATGAATTGTTTTCTAAGGTTCCTTTTACCCTAAAATTCTACAAGTCTTCATTTCATAATCTATTTATAACATGTTACAATTTCTGAAGTTATCATTTTACATTGAATATGTGGTACCTACATTGATTCCATACAGTGTTCAAGAACCTTAAACTCATCAACAATATGTTTTGCACATCTCACTATGGAGTGGCTTTCTTCTGGGACTGTTTTCTATAGACACTTAATTTATGATCCTTCAATTTTTATTTTATAGCTGACATAGAAGATTCTAGAGAAGGGAGTATACATGATACCTCTGTATGAAGGTACAATGGATCGAGATATGCAGGAGGAGTCCATTAGCATGTTTGTTGTTATTTTCTTGATGACTACATTGTAAATGTTTAATATTTATATCTTGCTAAATTGATAAGCACTTATTAACATAATTATTACTTGTATTATGATATGTAATAAGATTCATTGTAACCAGTTCAATAAAATTTTGAATTTTGTGTGTATGGATACTATTTTGAATAGAGAAAATAGTTCTAGGAATTTTTTTTTTATTAAAAGAGAGTTAAAATTTAAAAAATAGGGTCAACGTTGAATAGCTTAGTATACCATATTTTGAATTCTCTGCTTGTGTAATGACACAAGATTAAGAAACAGATGGATGGAATATGAAAGGTTTAAAGCAGAGCAGTTTCGTATGTTTAGTTAAGTGAAACATTTGAAGCTAGATACTTTCTTAAGAGGGGGATAGTGGGTATGGAAACAGTTATGGTGGGAGAGTAGGAGGTGCTTTGGCTGTCTTCCTGTATTTGTCTACAGAGGAAGGAGAAAATGCATTTCTTGCTCTAGTGGGAGAGCTGAATGAGGATACCGTAAAGTGTAGTGGAGATGAATATGGGCCCTGGATGGAGATACCACTCTGGGTGTGTTCCTGAATTTCTGTGCTTTCACTTTCTTATCTTTGCTGGATTTCTCTAGAAGGAAATCCCAGAGATCAGGTTTTAAGTGTAAATATTGGGAGGTGATCCCAGGAAACCCTGGTGGGGAATGGGGAAGTAAGCTGGTGAAGGAAAAGCCAGTAAAGGGTGAATTATCAAGCATGCTACAATTATGGGCAATGGCAGCTCCACCCTACTGGGGAACTCTGGGAGTCAGTGGAGACCATTTCACCACAGATAACCCACTTGAGGGGCAGCCCTCTCAGTCACTGGTTGAGGAATGTTTCTGGGGAGTGTTAATTCTCTGGCACTTCTGGCTAAATATACTTCAGGAAGGTGTGCTCTGGTAGCAGAGGTGGTTCCTGGCCTTGAGAAGCAGGTGCAGGCAATGGAGAGTCCTGCCAGCGTGCACTAAAATGGGGGCTCTGAGAAGCAAATGATCAGGGCAGTGGTAGCATTTGCTAAGCCTTTACCTAGAAACTGGTTGATGGTGTTGTATTTATCACATAAGGTACTTTTGAAGATGAAACAGTACATGCTAAGCTCTTAGTATAGTACTTGGCATATAATAAGCACTTGAAAATCTTATTATTTAATTTTTAAATATTATTATTAAAATTGGATCAATTTATCTTTGGCAGAAATGTCAAGTAGTGAGCTCTGCAGTGATATCATTTGCCCATGTCAAGTGCTGGGATTGAAGGGGAGTCCATCTGTCAGTGATCTGTAAAAGCATCCCTGCATTGTGTGAGAGGCTGGATCAGGGGGCCTCTCAT
Organism: Spilogale gracilis; assembly: GCA_004023965.1. Classification (NCBI taxonomy): domain Eukaryota; kingdom Metazoa; phylum Chordata; class Mammalia; order Carnivora; family Mephitidae; genus Spilogale; species Spilogale gracilis. The sequence goes on from PITA01000056.1 coordinate 361,023, forward strand.
GTTCTCCCCTACTCTGAATTGACTGTGATTCAAATCTGTGATCCTGCAGCAGACACATTTTGTGCCCTGAGCTGCATCCATGAACCCACCTGATTTCTGCTGCAGCTTTGGTGGACAGGTCTTGGTGTTGCTGCTGGCGGTGCATCTCAAGCACATGCTGCCACATCTCTCAGCTTCCTTATGTGGGGTTTTTTTCAAGGCAAGGCAGACTGGGTGTGCACTGGAGTTAATGCTCTCCAAGATGGGGATGGGTATATTAACGCTAATGAAGACCTAGTTCTTATCCTCTAAAAGTTGGTGGGGCTTGTGTGGAGTTAAAAAAAAAGAAAAAAACATGGGGTTCCTGGGTGGCACAGTTGGTTAGGTATCTGCCTTTGGCTCAGGTCATTATCCCAGGGTCCTGGGATTCAGCCTCACATTTGGCTTCCTGCTCAGTGGGGAGCCTGTTTCTCTCTCTCCCACTCCCCCTGCTTGTGTTCACTCCCTCTTGCTCTCTCTCTGTCATATATAAATAGAATCTTTTTTTTAAAAAAAAGAACAAATAATTGAAACATACTAGCTACATTTGAGTTATGTTCCAGGTGCACTGAGTGAAGCTGGTGGAATGTTTGAGAGAGGTGAGCTTAATCATGAAGAATAGAAGTCAGAAAGGCAGAGAGGAGGGAAAGCTTTTCCATCTGGAGAGGCCAGCAGGTGCACAGTTGTGAAGAATAGCAAGGCCCAGAGTGCAAGAAGCAGGGAACCACCAGAGATGGGAGAAAAACTGAGAACCTCCAAGACTTCTAGTCAGTAGAGGGATCAGATCTGTGGTTTACTAAGTTTGCTCTGATGGCAGTGGGAAGAATAAATTGCAGGGAGAAGTTGCCTGAGGTAGCAGATGAATTAGAAGGCCATTCCAGAAATGGAGTAGAGGAATAATGACAGCCTGACCTAGGCATTTGAGCAAGTAGGGACTTGCAGAGTGATTTGCATAATCAGTATTTTTAAGGGACAGGATTAAGGAGGCCAGAAGAGAAGGAGCTTTTCTTCTGATAGACCAAAACAAAGTGTTTAAGGGAGAGCTACCCTGTCAGGTGCTTCCTCAAATGACTTGTAGATGAAACAAATCTTTTTTTCCTGTCCCTTGAAATGGGCCCCAGAAGGATAGTCAGTATTCCTTTTTCAAGTCTCATTGCCAACTCACACCCAGATTTATTTCTAGAAGACTTTGTTTAAGTGAACCAACATCCCTATCTCCTTCCAGGTCTTTGGACAGATTATTAGACTCCTTGTATGTCTATTCTTTCTTTTTCTGGAGTTTTTCCCTACATGGTACATGAAAAGATGTCTTGGAACAACATGCATTGGAATGTGAGGGAAATAATGTGGACTCAGCCCAGCCATTTTCAAGAGTGATGAATGATTTGAGCAAAGATGCTGGCCAAAGTCATGCTTATCCCTAGAGAGTGGATAAAATACCAGGTACAATATAAATGTAGTCCCTCAGGGAAAAGTTATGGAAGAGAGTCTTGCCATTATAGATCAGTCTAAAACTCCTAAGTAGCTAATGCTTATAATTATATGAAGACTGAAAGACAAAGCAAGGGATAGTCATTTTCATCCAGTAGAGACCCCAGAAACATATCTGTAACAGCTTATATTTAGAAGAGTAGAGAGACACCAACTCTTAACATCTATATAATACATTCCCAGAACTATAATGTTATGTTTTATCCTTAATGAAATAATGAATTATTATGCAGTAAAGGAAAACTTATCCCAGCAATCCGCTGATTTGTGCTTAATGACTAACTTTATTTTTAGAACTTACCATCCCTAGTTTCTTTGGATCGTGTTTTATTTATTTATTTATTTATTTATTTATTTATTTATTTATTTATTTATTTATTAAGATTTTACTTATTTGACAGAGAGAAACACAGCCAGAGGGGGAACACAAGCAGGGGGAGTGAGAAAGGGAGAAGCAGGCTTCCTGCAGAGCAGGGAGCCCGATGTGGGACTCGATCCTGGGTCTCCAGGATCATGACCTGAGCCGAAGGCAGTTGCTTAACCAACTGAGCCACCCAGGCGCCCTGGATTGTGTTGTTTTAGCTACAGATGAGCATATCTTGCAAGTTACACTAAAATAAATAAAATTAATATTTGACATTTGAATGCCATTTTGCAATACATGCTTGCATATGTTTATAATATGGAAAGTATTTTAATCATTTTTATATATCTCACTAACTATGCATTTGATGTAGAATATTGTTGTCTGTCACACTGCTGCATCTTTAATTCCCTATTGACTCTGGTTCTAGGAGTCTCCTAGTGGAATTCTTCAGACATTTGACAATTTTCCCAAAACTGGGGGATTCATGACATTTGGAGAGAATGGCAAGAAAAGTTGGGCCAGAAGCATAACACATCTTCCTTTGGTGTGTTTCTTTGATCAAAATTGAAAAAAATACAGATACTATGGAATAAATATAAAATGTATATGCATTTCAAAGATAATAAAAAATCATGAAGAATTTTTTTTATCTAGAGCTGATTGCTTGGGAATAATTCCTGGACTTCTAAACCTCTGTACTCCCTCACGTCCTTCTCCCACATTTGCTTTCACTCTGTCTTGTTGTGGGTGTTTCAGAGGAGGTTATTAAAGGACTAACCTTGGAAAGATCCTAAAACTGGACTCAGGATAGCTTTGTCTTGTCTTTGCTACTTGGTAACCATATTACTGTAAACAAGGACATTAACCATTCTGAGCCTTAATTTTCTATCTGTAGAATGGAGATTTTTTGCCTATTAGTCGAGGTCACTAAGATTGAAATATAATTAGATTGTTAATACTAAACTGGATTTTGATCTTCTTACCAGTGAAAAGATTATAAAAATCTAAAATACTGATATTTAAAAAATAATTTGAAAAGCAGTCTTCTTAAATACTGGACCTTAGTTTTTCTGTGTGCTGTTCCATAGTTTTTACCTTGGTTTATTTCACATTGGTGTCTTAGGTTCTTCTGACACAAATGTCCCTTGCATATTAAATACTTGGAATGTTTTGTTTTTTTTTTCCTTCCACAAAGAAATATACTTTCTCAGTGCTCACCCAGTCAGATCATTCAGGTTTCTGTTCAAATGCTACTTCATCCAAGTGAGCTTCCCTGGCCAATATATCTAACTCTTTACCCCATCTCTATACTCTTCCCTTAATCCTATCCCTGCTTTTTTTTTTTTATTCTCATATAGGTCACTGAAGGTATATTGTATATTGAAGATCTATTCTCACAAATAGGAAATAGCTTTACAAGGGTAGAAACATATTCCCCCTTCCCTCACCCCTACTATATCTGTTATGTTTAAAATAATATGTGATATGAGGAATTTGAGAAACAAGACAGAAGATCATAGGGGAAGGGAGGGAAAAATGAAATAAGATGAAACCAGCGAGGGAGACAAACCATAAGAGACTCTTAATCTCAGGAAACAAACCAAGGGTTGCTGGTGGGGAAGGGGGGTGAGGGGGATGGGATGATTGTGTGATGAACATTGAGGAGGGTATGTGCTATGGTGAGTGCTGTGAATTGTGTAAGACTGATGAATCCCAGACCTGTACCCGTGAAATGATACCCTATATGTTAATTAAAAAAGTATGTATATTTATATAATTATAAAACATCCTCCCGAAAAGGGAAAATTTGAAGGATAATAAACATAGGATAAATCCAAAAGAAAAAAAATAATATGTGGCTTCTAGTAGGCTGTCAATTAATACTTGTAGAATGAAGGAAAGACAGATTGTTTTTCTTGAAAGTTATATAGTTTCTTGGGTCTTTTATGTTCCCATATTTGATAATGACTTTGGAAGAAGTTTTTCTTGTCTATAAAATATCAATATTGTAATTGTCATAAAAAATGGCAACTGGGGGGCACCTGGGTGGCTCTGTAGGTTAAGCATCTTACTTTGGCTCAGGTCATGATCCTAGGACCTGGGATTGGGCCCTGCATCCAGCTCCACTCTCATGGAAAGTCTCCTTCTCCCTCTCCTCTCCTTCTGCTTCTCCCACTTGTGTTCTCTCTTTACTCCCTGTCTTTCATATAAACAAATAAAATTAAAATAAATGGCAACTTATGAGTGTGTTTAGATTAGGGGAGGCCATGGGAAGTGGTGGAGAATATATGTGTGGGTGCAAGGCCCATCTACCCAGAAGGTTGGGGTGCATTCAGAAAGCTCTCCAGCTCTGGCCTCTTACTATATTTTAGTAGTATAAGTCCAATGTTGCCATATCTGCTTGCTTGTTAGCTTTATTTATTTATTTGTCTATCTATCTATTTATTTATTTATTTTAATTTTTTAAATTAAATTAAATTTTTTTAAAAGATTTTATTTATTTGACAGAGAGAAACACAGCCAGAGGGGGAACACAAGCAGGGGGAGTGAGAGAGGGAGAAGCAGGCTTCCCGCTGAGCAGGGAGCCCAATGTGGGACTCGGTCTCCGGTCTCTGGGAGAGAGAGAGAGAGAGAGCATGAGTACATGTAAGCAGGGGAGAGAGAGAGAGAATCTTCAGCAAACTGCTTGCTGAGTGGGGAGCCTGGCTTGGAGCTGGATCCCTGAGGTCATGACCCTGAGCTGAACTGAAACCAAGAGTCAGACACTCAACCAACTGAGCCACCTAAGTGCCCCTTCTTCTTTCTTTTAAAGAAGCTGCAAATCTCCATTTTAACATGTGAAGTGTTTTGATTTTTAAATGTTGCAAAAAAAATTTTTTCAAGTAATTTGCATACCAAACAAAATAATTCTGTGGGTTGCTTTGTGACCTCTGAGGTACATAAATATCCGTCCTTAGGAAAGCCTGAAATACAGAGTGGGGCACATAACACATGCCTAAAATGTCCTGATAACCCTTAGGCCCTACTTGGGCTCCAGCCTTCATGGGTTCTGGTCCCCCATAGCTGGCCTAATTGTGTCCAACAGGAATTTATTGTAAGTTATGACGGGTCCTGGGACTTGTGACTGGTCCTTGAACTCCTAATTCAAAGTGAGCTTAATCTAAACTTTCTTCCCAGGATGGCCTCACCTTACCATTCTTCCTTCTGTAACTCCTTAGCTCTTCCTAATTTGGGCCAATTTGGTTTTGCTCTTGCAAGTATATTAGTTTAGGACCACTTCACATGCTTGCATACTTATTTTGAGCCCTAACAGTGTCCTGATAAAGCTTTTAGTGTGGTTATTGGTATCTCCCCCACTAGATGTAAGAGAAGTAAAGGATTTATTAGTGACTATGAAGTATTGATCTCTGTGCCCCCACAATATCTACTGAGGAACTTTGTTTGTATGGCTTGTACAAGAAACAGTGGTTGAACATGAGCTCTACCAGGGCAAGGTTCTGGTCTATTTAATTCTTAGAATAGTGTCTAACTCTAGAATAGTGTCTTAAAATGGCATTTCGCTGGCACTCGATAAAGATTTTTTGATTGAATGACTACTTTCCTCACTCACCTTTTCTAGGTCTTCTGCCAGCTGAACAGCCTTTATTGGCACTGAATATTCATCACCCATTGCCTCTTCTGTACAGTCTTGACTTCTGCATGATAATGTGGAGAACACCAGTTAACAGTGATAGATAAGAACATAAACTTTGAAATTCTGCTAGCAGAAGTTTAGCTTGAAGGACCAGTTTTTTTAGGGTGTGATTTTTACTCTTAATATTTATTAGATATGATATAATTGTATGCAACGCTGATGTCTCATGAACCAAGTTAGAAGAAAGTCTTCAGAGCTAAAGACAAGTCTTAATTTAATAGCATCCATTCTCATGATAGGAAAGCATCAGCAGTTTCCAGACTTTGTTGATCTTTGGCTTGATCAAGGTAGCAATATTCCTGAGTTACCATCTACTGTAGCAAATCATACATAGCACCTGGAGGAACCACAGAACAGTTGTGCCCCTGAGGTGATTCACTCAGTAGTTTACTTAGGTTGTGGACATTTCCTTTGCCCCCGATAAGATTTCCTTCTTCTCTGCCTGTCCCCACCCTGCTCCCCACACAAATCCACTTAGCAGTGACTTTCAGTATCAATTGAATTGGGGGAAGGGCAGTTGTCCCTTAATGAAAAAAATCAGCTTTGCATAGGTACAATGACCTGCCTTGATGAAGAAAGGCTACCTGGATTCCTACAACAGAACCCAGTTTTGCACAATAAGCCAGGGCGGCAGTGTGAGGCTCCAGGTAATGTGATCTATTTTCACACAGCCTAGTATTAGGGTGCTGCTGCTACTCACTGTAAAGGTTACTATCTCTCTTTTATTGTATTCACAAAAGCGAACTCTAAAACCCAAAACCTTGCTGGGAAATTGCCTACCTAAACAAAGAACACAGAGACCCTATCATTTCAGAGTTCACTTCTTTCCGAGCTTCTTTATAAAGGAGTTTTTGTCTGCCTTGCAAGGCTCCAAACACATAGGAACTGCAAATCCAGGTTAACCATGGCTTGTTTTAAGATTGGAGATTTGCCCATAGGTGCTTTACAGTTAGGTCACAATAGTTAAGTAACACTGCAGCCCTGATACATCTTATGTAGAGGGAGTGGGAAGAGAGTCAAAGAGAGACAGAGAGAGACACAGACATAGACACAGGGTGTGGTGTTTCGGCGAGTGCTAACATAGAGGGAGAGTTTTTTATTAAATGATGTCTCCAGTTTTTTCAAACCCTATCAGCTTTCCTTAAGGGAGATGTTACAATGGGTTCATTTTCTCACTGTTTGCTTTCACAGCTCTTGCGCTCAAGGTTTGAATACTATAATCACAATGTGGAGAGTGTTGGGAGGTATTTATTTTTATCCTGACTGCCAGCATCACCACAGTGTATGTGATCCAAATTTACATTCTGCGTATATGTACCATGTGGCCCTGCTGTCTGGCCAGCTGCTTTCTCCAAGGCGGAGATATGGTTAAGTTTCAATGTTTTGCCTCATCAAAAATGTGATAGCAAAAATATGTGAGTGAAGTCTATTCTCACAGTAGCTTACTTAACACATATTGAAATGTGTTCCAAATGTGTTCTTAGTTCAGTGGGAGCCAAGAATGGAGTAGGGCAGAGGCAAGAGGAGAGACTGTGTGTGTGTGTGTGTATGTGTGTTAGTCCTGTGTTGCAGACATAGCAAATGCTTTAAACTGACATAGGCTCTTCTTCTGTCCTTGCCAACAAAAGCTTGCTTTCCCAGGGCAGCAACACTTGCTCAGCAAAGACTGGGTTTCTCTTGAGATAGCTGTGGCTGTGTGACCAGGCTTTGGCTGACTAGACTTGGGGAGAGTACTCTGTGGAAGTTTCACAAAGGCTTTTTTGTTTGTTTGTTTTTTTAAAAGATATTATTTTTAAGGAATCTCTACCCCTAACATGGGGCTCGAACCCACAACCCTTAGAATCAGGAGTAGCATGCTCCACTGACTGAGCCAGCCAGGGGTCCCCAGAGAAGTTGCTTAAAAAGGAGGGAGGATGTTTTCTCCCTTAGTACTTCCTGTGTCCCTGCTAGCTGGAATGCAGATGTGAGGCTAGCTGGAATGCTGATATAGATGTAGAGGTGACCTTGAAGACAGAGCTGTTTGTTGAGATGTGGAACAGGTAGAAGGATTCTTGGTCTTTGGAGACTGTTGAGTTAGCACACCAGCCCTGACCCGCCTCCTCCAGAATTCTTTTTTTTATGAGAAAAAATACTTTTGTGTCTTTGGATTGCTATTTTTGAATTCTCTGTCATGAGCAGCCAAGTGCAATTTCTAACTGGTAGATCAACATTAAAGTTTTTCATTAATTGAACATTGATTTAATGAGTACACAGTGAAGAGAGAGAACATGCCTGGCATAGACACTAGCTGTTACTGTCCCTTAGGGAGTTTACACTTACATGTGGAAATACCCATTTTAATTAGGCTTTGTGTTATAATTACAATGTCTTTATAAAAGTGTCCTCTAAGCTTGGTTGTCCTCAAATCCATGAGGTTTGAATGTGTATTAGTTTGTCTCTTAATTTATTCATTCAGAAAATCTTTATTTAGTGCCTGCCATGTATGAGGCACAGTTTAGAAGGTCGTGGAGGGTGGTTACATAAAATAAAATGAGTGGAAGACTCTGACTTCAAATTTACAGACTTGGAAAAGAGATTTTTTTTGGTCTTGAAGATTTTTATTTATTAAAGACAGAGAGAGAGAGAGAGTGCAGGAGCAGGATGGGGGTGGGGAGGGAAAGGCAGAAGGAGAAGGTGAAGCAGACAGCCCACTGAGCAGAGAGCCCTGCAGGAAGTTCCATCCCAGGACCCTGGGATCACGACAAGAGCCAAAAAGGCAGACGCTTATCCGACTGAGGCCCCTCCCCACCCAAAGAGAGAATTAATACAGGATAATAACAGCCAAAGTTTATGGAGTACTATCAAATACAGTAAATTTACATATATTATCTCATTTAACATTGATAGTAGCTTTTGAAATACAGTGTTGACTTTAAAAAACAAAAGCCAGGGGCGCCTGGGTGGCTCAGTTGGTTGGGCGACTGCCTTTGGCTCAAGTTATGATCCTGGAGACCCTGGATTGAGCCCCGCATCGGGCTCCCTGCTTGGTGGGAAGCCTGCTTCTCCCTTTCTCATTCCCCCTGGTTGTGTTCCCTCTCTCGCTGTGTTTCTCTCTGTCAAATAAATAAATAAAATTTTTTAAAAAGCCGGCTATTTTATAGGCAAAATGAGTTTATTTGGGAGTAGTGTAGAATTACAATTTGAGACAAGCAAACCGTGGTGAACCATAGGCAAGTCTGGAGAACAGAGGAGAAAGGCTTGTTTTTATTTGGGAAAGTAGGAAGCTGGAAGGGGCTGTTATGAATTCTTACTGGTCGAGTATGGCAGTTCCCAATGGCTGGGCTCTTCCTGGGCACAGAGAAATTCTTCCTTCCTCCTGCTGGGGTATATAAAGTAAACTTACTTTTGGGGAATGTGAGGTGTGCTTTTTACTGCTGGTGGTAGTGTATGAGAACTCTCCATTCAGGACTTTCTGATTCCATTTTTTTTTTTTTTTAGATGTTATTTACTTGAGAGAGAGAGAGAGAAAGAGAGAGAGAGAGAGAGTGCGTGTGAGAGCGCAAGAGCACACAAGAAGACAGAATGGCAGGCAAAGGGAGAAGTAGGCAGAGGGAAAATTAACAGCTACCCAGGCATCCCCTAAAGTTGTTTTCTTAACTAGCAGAGTTAGGACCCTGGGATCATGACCTGAGGTGAAGATGCTTAATAGACTAAGCCACCCAAACATCCCTCTGACTCCATTTTTTTTTTTTAAAGATTTTATTTATTTGACAGAGAGAAACACAGCCAGAGAAGGAAAGGGGGAGTGAGAGAGGGAGAAGCAGGCTTCCTGCAAAGCAGAGAGCCCGATGTGGGACTCTATCCCAGGTCTCCGAGATTATGACCTGAGCCGGAGGCAGTCGCTTAACCAACTGAGCCACCCAGTCGCCCCTGACTCCATTTTTAATGAGGTTTCCTTTATTTATTTTCACAATGGGTTCTATTATTTTCTCATTACAGAGGCAAGGATTTAGATGCATAGGGAGATTTGTTAACTTGTGCAAAGTCATAGTGAGTGGTGAATTTGCCAAAGTTATTTGTATGCTCCTAATTTCTATGCAATGACTACAATACTTTGACAATTAATTGGACCCATTTTATGTGGAAGGTTTTACATTGTGTTGTCGGGCATTGATTTTCACAGTGTGATTCTAGTTTTTGCCACTTCAACATTGGCTGGGAAATATGAGAGATGCAAATTATTGGCGTCACCCTAGACCTACTACATCAGAAACTGTGGGTGGGGCCCACTAATCTGGGTTTTAACAAGCCTTGCAGGTGATTCCTTTACCTAATGACTTTTGAGAACCTCTGTGGTAGGGGATGAGTGAGACTCATTTAAGTTTGTAAAAGGGAAAATCAGGTAAAAAAAATAACTATAACTCAAGGGAGATAAGATAATGTGCAGAAAGGAGTATTAGAATCTCCCTGAGTTTGAATTTGCTGCCAGATTTTCTGATTTTTCTTTCTTTTTTTTTTTTTTAAGATTTTTATTTATTTATTTGACAGAGAGATAGAGATCACAAGTAGGCAGAGAGAGAGGAGGAAGCAGGCTCCCTGCCGAGAAGGGAGCCTGACGCGGGCCTCGATCCTAGGACCTTGAGATCATGACCTGAGCCGAAGGCAGAGGCTTTAACCCACAGAGCCACCCAGGCGCCCAAATTTTCTGATTTTTCAAAAGAAGTTAAGGATCCAGGTTTTAATGGAAAACCTCAACTTTAAGTGTGGAGTTAATATCAAATTAAAAAAAAAGATAAAAAGGCAAAATGAAACCTGTCTGCAAGGCAGGTGCCAGTCTGCAAGCCCTACTGAGAACAACAGGGAGGCACGGAGGCTCTTAGTGGTCTGCCTGGAGTGACATGGGAGTAAATTTACCCAGTACATTAAACTAGGGCAGCGAGTTCACTATTAGTTTGCAAGGGCTGAAAAGTACCACAAACTGAGTGACTTAATTAACAGAAATTGATTATCTCATATTTCTGGAAGCTGAAAGCCTAAAATAGGTCTTTCTTCCTTTATTTCTTCCTTCCTCCCTCCCTCCTTTTCTTTCTTTCTCTCTCTCTTCCTCTCTCTCTCTCTTTGTTTTCAAGAGGTAAGTTAATTAAAATAAAGATACTGCATGGCTTATAGCATAGGTCTTATGTTGAAAAGGCAAAAATTATGACGTAGAGCTACTGATCACTAACACTGACATAAGGGTTCATATAAATGTCTTTAGAATTGAATTGTGGGGGGCACCTGGGTGGCTCAGTTGGTTAAGCAACTGCCTTTGGCTCAGGTCATGATCCCGGAGACCCGGGATCAAGTCCCACATGGGGCTCCCTGCTCAACGGGAAGCCTGCTTCTCCCTCTCTCACTTCCTCTGCTTGTGTTCCCTCTCTGGCTGGGTTTCGCTCTGTCAAATAAATAAAATCTTAAAAAGAAAATTATAAAAAGAATTGAATTGTAGGGAAAAGTTTAGGGGTCTTTTTTGTTGAGGGCAGGAAAAAGGAAGATGAGAATCAGCACAGAAAGGTGAGGTGGATCAAAGGAGAGGGGAAATAATAGTAAGGTTAGAGGAGAATGGAGTGAGGCTTGAAAGCTGGAAGTGGGGTGTTTCAGCTGTGTGAAGAGAAGGAAACAAACTCATGTTTTTCATAAGTGTAGCATCAAGCACTGCACATTATTTAAAATGATTGAGGGTGATGTAAAGAAAGAGAGCTTTGGGCCCTGAAAGGAGTGTTAGAGGAAATGGGCTCTAAAACTGAAGATGGGATGAAAAAAAAAAACACAAGAGATCGCTTGAATTTGTCTAAAGGAGATCCTATTTGGGGCAAGGGCAGATGGACAGCGGGTATGGGTTGACTTTATTATGCAATGGCAGCGATTTATGAACTTTCTGTTTGTTTATCCACAACACACTTCTCATAAAGGAGCTTCCTTCTAGAGGATTTGTAAACTGAAGTAAGACTATTATTCACTGAGATGTCAACTTCCACACCTATGTTGTATATAACATTGTATGGGGCAAGAGTAAAGATTTTCCAATTCTATCTCTAGAGTTTACATTTCTCCTCTGGTAATTTTTTACCTGTTCTATCTCAAATAATGTCAGCCTGAGGACTATTGGGTGGATGGGTGCTGGGGGTGATGATGTGGCTCATATAGAAGTCAAACTGAAGATAGTAGAATGTTTTTCTTATTTGTATTGTTAAAAGTCAAATTAAGTTCATATTGTAAGATAGAACCATAATAAAAGCAAAAAAAGAAAAGCATTAATGACCCTTTAAGACCTCATGTGATACCGAAGATGTAAGCTGGCCCTTTAAGATTTGTTTTGTCTTGATTCCAGATGACAATGAACACATTTCTTTACCATCACTTCAGGGAAGGCACTTGACTTCAGTAAGTTACTTATGAAGAAAAGTGAGAGTCAATCTACAGAATCAGAATTTCTTGTTCCTTGGCATCTAAAACACAAAACACCTCTTTTAGTTGTATTTTAGACCCATATTTTTTTAAATTTTATTTTATTTCTTCAGTGTTCCAAGATTCATTGTTTATGCCCCACACCCAGTGCTCCATGCAATATGTGCCCTCAGTACCCACCACCAGGCTCTCCCATCTCCCCACCCCCTTCCCTCCAAGACCCTCAGTTTGTTTCTGAGTCCAAAGTCTCTCATCTTTTGTTTCTGTCCCCGAATTACCCTACTTCCCATTTCCTTTCCTTCTCCTATTGTCCTCTATATTACTCCTTATGCACCACATGTAAGTGAAACCATGTGATACTTGACTTTCTCTACTTGGCTTATTTCACTCAGCATAATCTCTTCCAATCCAGTCCATGTTGCTACAAAAGTTGGATATTCATCCTTTCTGATGGAGACGTAGTATACCATTGTATATATGTACCACATCTTCTTTATCTATTCATCTGTTGAAGGGCATCTTGGCTCTTTCCACAGTTTGGCGATTGTGGCCATTGCTGCAATGAACATTGGGGTACATATGGCCCTTCTTTTCACTACATATGTATATTTGGGGTAAATACGCAGTATTGCAATTGCAGGGTCATAGGGTAGTTCTATTTTTAATTTTTTAAGGAATCTCCACACTGTTTTCCAAAGCGGCTGCACCAACTTGCATTCTCACCAACAGTGTAAGAGGGTTCTCCTTTCTCTGCAGCCTCTCCAACACTTGTTTCCTGTCTTGTTAATTTTGGCCATTCTGACTGGTGTAAGGTGGTATCTCAGTGTGGTTTTGATTTGAATTTCCCTGATAGCTAGTGACGCTGAACATTTTTTCAAGTGTCCGTTAGCCATTTGTATATCTTCTACGGAGAAGTGCCTCTTCATGTCTTCTGCCCAGTTTTGGATGTGTTCATCTTCTTTTTGGATGTTGAGTTTTTCTTTATAGATCTCGGATATCAGCCCTTTGTCTGTAGTGTCATTTACAAATATCCTCTCCCATTCCGTGGGTTGCCTCTTTGTTTTGTTGACTGTTTCTTTTGCTGTGCAGAAGCTTTTTATTTTGATGAAGTCCCAGAAGTTCATTTTCGCTTTTGTCTTCTTTGCCTTTGGAGACGTGTCTTGAAAGAAGTTGCTGTGGCTGATGACAAAGAGATTACTGCCTATGTTCTCCTCTAGGATTTTGATGGATTCCTGCCTCACGTTGAAGTCTTTCATCCATTTCAAGTTTATCTTTGTGTGTGGTGTAAGAGAATGGTCTAGTTTCATTCTTCTAAACATAGCTGTTCAATTTTCCTAGCACCATTTAATTGAAAAAGTTGTCTTTTTTCCACTGGATATTTTTCCCTGTTTTGTTGAAGATGATTTGACCATAGATTTGTGGGTCCATATCTGGACTCTCTACTCTGTTCCATTGGTCTATTTGTCTGTTTTTGTGCCAGTACCATGCTGTCTTGGTGATCACAGCTTTGTAATAAAGTCTGAAGTCCGGTAACATGATGCCCCCAGTTTTGTTTTTCTTCTTCAGCAGTTCCTTAGCGATTCGGGGTCTTTTTTGGTTCCATAGAATTTTAGGATTGTTTGTTCTAATGCTTTGAAAAATGTTGGTGGAATTTTGATTAGAATGGCATTGAAAGTATAGATTGCTCTGGACTGTATAGACATTTTAACAATGTTTATTCTTTCAATCCATGAACATGGAATGCTCTTCCATCTTTTTGATTCTTCTTCAATTTCTTTCATGAATGTTCTGTAGTTCCTCAAGTACAGATCTTTAACTACTTTGGTTAGGTTTATTCCTAAGTATCTTATAGTTTTTGGTGCTATAGTCAATGAAATTGATTCTCTGATTTCCCCTTCTATATTTTCATTGTTAGTGTATAAGAATGCAACTGATTTCTGTGTATTGATTTTGTATCCTGCCACATTATCGAATTGTTTTATGAGTTCTAGTAGTTTGGGGGTAGAGTCTTTTGGGTTTTCCACATAGAGTATCATGTCATCTGCAAAGAGAGAGTTTGACTTCTTCTTTGCCAAGATGAATACCTTTTATTTCTTTCTGTTTTCTGATTGCTGTTGCTAGGACTTATAACACTGTGTTGAACAGTAGTGGTGAGAGTGGGCATCCCTGTCTTGTTCCTCATCTCAGAGGGAAGGCTGTCAGTTTTTCCCCATTGAGAATGATATTCGCTGTGGGTTTTTTTACATAGATTTTATGAGGTTTAGGAATGTTCCCTCTATCCCTATACTTTGAAGAGTTTTAATCAGGAATGGATGTTGTTTTTTGTCAAAGGCTTTTTCTGCATCAATTGAGAGTACCATGTGGTTCTTCTCTCTTCTCTTATTGATTTGTTCTATCACGTTGATTGATCTGCGAGTATTGAACCACCCTTGCATCCCTGGGATAAATCCCACCTGGTCATGGTGGATAATCTTTTTAATGTATTGTTGGATCCTGTCAGCAAGGATCTTGTTAAGAATCTTGGCATCCAGGGGCGCCTGGCTGGCTAAGTTGGTTAAGCGACTGCCTTCGGCTTGGGTCATGATCCCGGAGACTTGGGATCGAGTCCCACATCGGGCTCCCTGCTCGGCAGGAAGCCTGCTTCTCCCTCACTCACTCCCCCTGCTTATGTTCCCTCTCTGGCTGTGTTTCTCTCTGTCAAATAAATAAAATCCTAAAAAAAAAAAATCTTGGCCTCCATATTCATCAGAGATATTGGTCTGAAGTTCTCCTTTTTGATGGGGTCTTTGTCTGGTTTGGGGATTAGAGTAATGCTGGCTTCATAAAAAGAGTCTGGAAATTTTCCTTCTGTTTCTATTTTTTGAAAGAGCTTCAGGAGAATAGGTGTTATTTCTTCTTTGAATGTTTGGTAGAATTCCCCAGGGAATCTGTCTAGTCCTGGGCTCTTGTTTTTTGGGAGGTTTTTGATCACTGCCTCAATCTCATTACTAGATAGAGGTCTATTCAGATTGTCAATTTCTTCCTGTTTCAGTTAGATACATATTTTAAACATAACATCAAACATTTTCTAACTCTCTCTCTGGGGAGCTTTAGTGATGAGGAAATCATCAGCAGCTATTTCAGCAATTTGATATTCCCCTCTCCCATCCCAGGAACAAAATTGCTGGGCTTGGCCAAGAATAAATGAACTTGAGTTTCAAAATTTCCTACCCAATAAAGTTTCAAATTTGTAGCCTTTGACGACTGAGAAGATATGAAATGTAGCATACTAAATTGAACATTTACCAATAGTTGTTTGGAAAATTCTCTTGTCTCTTTGGGCATATTCACAGCTATAACTGCAAGCACCCTCCTTTTTATTCTGCTCGGTAACTGAGACTGCTTAATATCTGTGGCTCTCTTATCTGCGTAGGCATTCTTTGATCCACCCACCTTAAACAGAACAGGAAAAAGGTTTTCTTTGGTTTTGTTTTTAAACATTGTCACACCCTAAATGGAAATTTTTTGGGTTGGGTATTAGACTAGACAAATTAAAAACATCTAAAAATAACACCGTAGAACGTGTTGTTTATAATTTGATGTGGAAATGAATAAAAAATAAATTCAATCTGGGGTTAAAAAATGTTTCATTAAGACTTGTCTTGCTGAGGAAACTCCTTTCTGCCAATTTGGTGTTCTTATTGTCATGTTAGGTCTTTAAAAAATAATACCAGTTCAGTTATTTTGACATTACAGAGTTTTTTGGAAAGGGAGGATGTGAAAATGATTTGTCAAAAAAGGGAAAAACTCTGTAAGAGATCACTTAAATTAATTTCCATCTGTATTGTAGTCATAAAAGAAAGCAAAATGTATCTCCTGAAGAAGTTATTGTCATATGTCCAAGGAGTTTCCTTGGAATAGAATTAAGTAGCAAGGGAATCTTTGCTTTCTCCTGATATTTCATGTCCTTCCATGCATATCTTTTTTCAGCCCCATTCTTCCCTCCTCAATCATGCATTCAGTCTAAATACTATTTAAATTTCCCATCTTGATTTTTTCCATCCCACCTTTCTTTTTTTTTTTTTCTTCCCTGCCACTAAATAAGTAACTTCTGTTATCCTTAGTACTTTGTCATTCTCTAAGAACAATTTAGGTATGAATGTTGTAAAAATATTGTGGCATGACAAACACCTTTCAAGGGAAAAATCCGCTCATATTCTCCCTTTCAGTTCTTGTCATATATTTAGATTGAAATTGCATTTTGTAAATAGTCAAGATGAAGATGTCCAGGGAATAGTGTGGTGCAATGGATATAGTAGGGGAAGAGGGAAGCCAGTTCCTCTTCTGCTCTGGTGACCATTGGTGAGTCCATTTACTTCTGAAGGTCTCAGTTTTTTCATCTCTAGAATGAAGCAGTTAAAGAGATATGCCTGGGGCACCTGGGTGTCTCAGTCATTAAGTGTCTGTCTTTGGCTCAGGTCATGATCCCGGAGTCCTGGGATGGAGCCCCTCATCAGGCTCCCTGCTCAGTGGGAAGCCTGCTTCTCCTTCTCTCACACCCTCTGCTTGTGTTCCCTTTCTAGCTATGTTTCTCTCTGTCAAATAAATAAATAAACTTTTTTTTTTTAAAGGATATTCCTGAGGTCCCTTCCAGCTCTGAAAATAGTCAAAGAATTAATATCTTTTTTTTTTTTTTAAAGATTTATTTATTTGACGGAAACACAGCCGAGAGAGGGAACACAAGCAGGAGAGTGAGAGAGGGAGAAGCAGGCTTTCTGCTGAGCAGGCAGCCTGATGTGGGACTCTATCCCGGGTCTCCGGGATCATGACCTGTGCCAAAGGCAGTCGCTTAACCAACTGAGCCATCCAGGCGCCCCAAAGAATTAATATCTTTATAAAATGGGAATGTTCTTCCAGTATTAAGTTACCTGACAGTGCAGCTGACCACAATATCATCATTCGGTTTTGTTTTCTTTCCCCTCAGTTCCTCTGCACAAGTGCAGAAAATAAGCAGAAGATAGTATGCTGTAGGCACAGATAGGATTACTTTCTTCCAGATGGTTAATTACAGCTTGGCCTTCTTCTATCAAGCCCTGCTACTTGGGTCTTTTGATCTTAAGCCACACCGATGGCCATGGATGGCTCTATGCCCTTCATCCCCCTTGTGGTAGATCTATAACTGATCTATAGTGGAGTTTGTAAAATGGCTGGATAAGGTTAAAGTTTTAAGCTTTGACTCTGGAAGGCAACAAATACAATATTCTGTGTTGGGAACAGACTGCAAATATCTCTGCTGCAGCGAGAAGCAACAGCAGAATTTCATGAGTGCAGGTCCAATCTGATGGGTATATCAGCTTTAGAAGGGTGGAGGTGGGGAGGGAAAATGAGAAACACATTTGGAAAAATGTTCTTCTTTATCGACTTCTCAGTTTAGTTTCTTTTCAGAGTATGGTCAAATGCTTCCCTTCCCACTAATGAGAGTGAACTGAAGTGCCAGCAGGACAGAGGGTTCTGTGTTAAGATGTTAATGTGAAGTCTTACTGTATTTTCAGTGTTTAAGGAAAAGCTAATGGGAACTTTCCAGGGATGATGGTGGGTGTTATTAACATGAAAATATGTATGAGAGTTCTTAAATGAAGGCTTTATGGGATAGAGTTGGAGGTTAATAAGACCCTTGCTGGTTTGTTGTGGGCAGGGTGTGGGACTGATTGGGGGTGGGGGAGAAAGGGTAGGGAAGAAAGACTTCTTTTGGACTCTGGGGATTCTAGGCCTGTTGAAGGGCCTAGAATGAAGGCTTGAAGGGAGACAGAACAAAACAGGGGAAGTATGAGAGAAACCAAAATGACTGAAGCATAGAGGACAGGCAGGAGGCTACCAGCCAGGGCAGGAATGGGGACCTGGAATTGGAGGTAAAAAAATACTAGGAGTTACTAAAAACAACAAGAACAAAAAGTAACTCTTGAAGGTAATGACCACCCTGGGAAGGACATTCTGAGTGAAAGGGACGTGGTTGCTTGGGGGCCCAGGGATGGACTTGACTTTGAACCTGTGCCAGGCCAATCAGTGTAGTAGTTGGCTTGGTGCCCTTGGCCTTGAGGCCTCTAACTTTGCAACTAAAGCCATATGTGGTCACTTTGCTCAAGACTCGAGCTAAGACTGTTTTTTATTTATTTATTTATTTATTTATTTATTTATTTATTTATTTATTTAAAAGATTTTATGTATTTATTTGGCAGAGAGAAGCACAGCTAGAGAGGGAACATAAGCAGGGAGCCTGATGTGAGTCTTGATCCTAGGACTCCAGGATCATGACCTGAGCTGAAGGCAGCTGCTTAACGACTGAGCCACCCAGGCGCCACTAAAGAGATGCTAGAATCAAGAGTTCTAGTTCATTGCTATCATGGTGAACTTGTTTCTCAGCTTTACTCTTGGGCCTGCTCTGATTTGTAACTGGCCTGTTGCCTTATTTCCTTTTAACTAAACCTCTTAGGTCCTAGGAGCTACTTCTTTATCTCATAATAATATGACTAATGTTTGATTGAGTACCAGCTATTTGTACTGAGACTTCTGTGGCTTTATTTGTTATTTTTTGATGGCTTTTTTTCCCTCTTGCCCCAAATCATGATTCAGAGCCAAGGTTCAATCTAGGCAGCTTACTACTAAAGCCAGTTTACATTAAGTCACACTGCTTCTCTGCCCTGCTTCTATGTTCAGTCTGCTTTATTTCTCTGTCTTCCCCTCTGCCTGTACTGGGACAGGCCTCCTGCATGTTCTTCAGTTTTCAGTCCTGCTGTTGAATAGTCTCAGCTTGTCTGCCTCCATCTTTTGTTGATGACACCCTAACTCTGTGATCTGCCTGCTTTCTGGGTCCTGACAATTTCACATGTACTGCTCCTGCTGCTTATAGAGAACCTGCTGGTAGCTCCTGAGATCTCCTGTAGAGCCATTACTGTATAGAGCTATCTCCAACTTTGCTGACTCTGCAGTAAATATGAGTTGTGCTGACACAGTCTCTGTAGACAGGCTGGGAGCAGAGTTCATCCAGATAAGATGAGCCGTCACAGTATGATGTTGGCTCGAGTGTGGGATCTGGCTTTCGATAGCTCCAGGTAAAAATGGTTTTGTAGGTTTGACTTCTAGATGGGCTGATGAAGGACTTTTTCCCTTTTAGTGGTGAGTTGGGGTTACTAATTAAAATCTTTGGTATGACTGAAGGATTCTGCCATCCTTCATTTTGAGCATGGCCTGCTTGGAGCTCAGTGCCTGACAATGTACTCTGACTTCCTGTTTTGGTTATAGCAGAGGTTCTCTACCTCACTATACATCACATTCACCTGCAGAACTCCTGAGAACTGTTGGATTCTCTACTCCATCTTCAGAATTTTAGTTTCAGATGCTCTGGGGTAACATCTAGGCATCCACAGTTTTATAAAAAGGGATCCAGGTGATTCTAATGTATAGCCAGTGTTGCTGTTCACTCTTGTTCTGGGTGATTCTTGGGCAGAGTGTATCAACAGTGAGCAAGAGCAAAGCAGAGTGGCATGAAAAGGAAAAAGTCGTTAATATTGCTTTGCACTGTGAACCTTGGATATTGGGGAGTATCAGTCTGATCAAAGGAGGAGGGCCACAGAGATTCCTTAAATTGTCTAAGACTCCTAGAGGAAACACACTTTGTACTGACAGGTGATATGGTCCAGAGGCTTAGAGAGGATACTGGAGCTAGGTGACTTTTTACTTTTTTTATTTTTATTTAAAAAAATTGTTTTAAAAGATTTTATTTATTTTTATTTAGAGAGAGAGAGTGTGTGTGCACGCGTAAGCAGGGAGAGGGGCAGAAGGTGAGAGAGAATCCCAAGCAGACTTTTCTGGGTTGAGTATGGAGCTGGACATGGGTTTCGACCACAAGACCATGACTTGAGCTGAAATCGAGTCGGACACCCAAGCAATTGAATCATCCAGGTGCCCCAGGTACTAAAAGGCTTTTTAAAATGTAGTGGTCTTTGCATGATGGCTGTGATGGTCCATATTTGATGCCAAAGCAATAGAAAATCAACTATTTTTTCAACATAATTTAAGACACACTTACAAAGTCTTAAATTATAAGGAATTTTATAAAGGCCTCTGTGATGTTTACTTGATTTTGCTCAGATTTTATTTTTTTTAACTTTTTCAGTTCCTGTTTCTTAGCTCTTAATCTTAAGTGTGTGGGCTTAGAAGACAACATTAGGTTAAGTGTTATGTTTAAAATTTTTTTTAATACTTTATTTTTTTGAGAGAGATAGTGACAGAGAGCATGAGAGGGGAGAATGTCAGCGGGAGAAGCAGACTTCCCACGGAGCCAGGAGCCCGATGTGGGTCTAGATCCCCGGACTCTGGGATCATGACCTGAGCTGAAGGCAGTGGTTTAACCAACTGAGCCATCCAGGAGCCCCAAGTAATATATTTTTTTAGCTAAAGTTTTGAAATAAACCAGAATTTTATGATTGAAAAAAGATAGGTATAAATCCCTTATCAGTATGATTTTCACTTCAGATAAGGGGTCTCTGCCTATCCAGAGCTCTTTGGCTGTATTGGCAGGAGTTTGTATTTCTTCATCTTCTTGGTCTTGATCTGTAATTGCGGTAGTTGCAATTGTGACCTATAACCACAGAATAAAGAATGACAACTCTTATGTACTTAGTATATGATGGGCCTTATGCTAAATACTTTAAATGAATTATTTGTTTTATTCCTTACTATGACCCTGGGATGTAAGAACTATTTTCACTGCCTCTTTTAGATATTAGGGATTGAGGCTGAGAGGGGTTAAATAATTTTGTCAAGATTACACAGCTAAATGCTAGAGCTGGAATTCTGATTCTAGATTCATGTTTGTAATTGCTATGCTTATATGATTTCCCTAAAGAACTCTGTCACCACTTCATGAAATGAGCTTTTCAAGGCCAGTGGTTGATGAACTTATCCTCCTAGGCATTTTGTCTTTTCCTCTGTGTTGTTAGATAAATGACTAGACCTTGTCAGAACTCTTTGGCCAAGAGGCTAAGTTTATTCCAGGTGTGGATCACTGAATGAAAAGGACTGAGGTTAGCTTTTCTTGAGAACAGTAATCTAAGACTATGTACTAGAAGGAAAGCTACAGAATATAGTCAGTGTGTTTATTTATTTATTTTTAAATTTTACTTATTTAAGAGAGAGGAAGAGAGAGTGGGGGGTGAGGGTGGGGAGTGCCGGGGAAGGGACAGAAGGAGAAGGAGACAAGTAGACTCCCTCTTGAGCAGGTAACCTGACACACCCGAGCTGAAATCAAGAGTTTGATGCTTAACCAACTGAGCCACTCAGGTGACCCTCACTTTATTTTAATAGCAATTTATTAGTATACCTGTGTTCACAGCAGCATTATACACAGTAGCTAAGAGGTAGAAGGAATCCAAGTGTCCATCCATGAGTGAATGGATAAACAAAATATGGTATATACACAAAATGGGTTTTGGTTTTTTTTTAAAGATTTTATTTATTTGACAGAGAGAAACACAGCCAGAGAGGGAACACAAGCAGGGGGAGTGAGAGAGGGAGAAGCAGGCTTCCCGCCGAACAGGGAGCCCAATGTGGGACTCGATCCCGGCTCTCCAGGATCATGACCTGAGCCGAAGGCAGTTGCCCAACCAACTGAGCCACCCAGGCGCCCACAAAATGGGGTTTTATTCAACTTTAAACACGAAGGAAATTCTGATATGTGCTACAACATGAATAAAACTTAAGGACATTATGCTACATGAAATCACAACAGATATTGTATGACTCCATTTATATGAGGTATCTAAAGTCATTAGTCATAGAACAGAAAGTAAAATAGGTGTTGCCAAGGGTTGGGGGAGGGGGAAGAGGGGAGTTGTTTAATGGATACAGAGTTTCAGTTTTGCAAGATAAGTTCTGGGATTGGTTTGCACAACAATGAAAATATACATAATATTACTGAACTGTACTCTTAAGAATGGTTAAGATGGTAAATTTTATATTATGTGTATTTTACCACAGCAGACAAATAAGTGGCATTCTCTAGTAGTGATCAATATACTGAAAAATAGGTCTTAAGCTGAAATAATATTGTCACAGAACTCTAAAGAAATGTTTACATTGTCTTTTTATGGGGGAATTGCAAACAGAAATTCTTTTTCTTGAATGTTAAGTTATGAGTTTTTGATTCATCTTTAGAGGCTAAAGGGATGATAATTGTACTTAAAACATAAGGAATATATAATGCATTTGAAGCAGTTAGTACAGTAATCATGTAATAAATATTTATTATTGCTGTTGCTGTCTTGAAAAATAAACTGTTGGAGAATTTTTTTAAAAAGGCACTTTGCAAAAAAAAAAAAAAAAAAAAAAGGCACTTTGCAGGGTGCCTGGGTGGCTCAGTTGGTTAAGCGACTGCCTTCGGCTCAGGTCATGATCCCAGAGTCCTGGGATCGAGCCCCAAATCAGGCTCCCTGCTCAGTGGGAAGCCTGCTTCTCCCTCTCTCACTCCCCCAGCTTGTGTTCCCTCTCTAGCTGTGTTTCTCTCGGTCAAATAAATAAATAAAATCTTTAAAAAAAAAGGTACTTTGCTACTTATTAGATAGAAATATATATTTTCTCCAAATTAATGACATCCCACAGTGATCAACCAGACTTCTTTTAACTCTAAAACTCTGTAAACTTGTGATTATTATACAGCTATTATTTTTACCACTGACAGCATGGAATACTTTTGAGGAACTCTGGATTTTTCATTACTACTCACACAGGCAGGATGGGTATCAATGATATATGCAAAAGGTAGTATACCATGTTGATTCTAGAACAACTGGAAACAGGGATTACAAAGGATTTTTTAGGCTGGGTATTGTCAGCAGTTGGCTTTCCATGGAGGAGGCAGCACAGTGTGGGGAGGCCTGGGCTATCCTAGTTCTGACTGACTTGTGGGACATGGTACACAAGCTAAGAATTTTCTCATTTCACCTGTGAAAAGATAGAGCTAGACTGGTTGAACCCATGTCTCTTCTTATCTTGTCCTTCTTCCTTCTTTAGACTTACCTCCAGGAGTTCATGGGGACTGTCCCTAGGGTCATAGGTATACCCCTAGGGTCACATAATTAGAAAGGGCTTGGCCTTAGAAAATATTACTTGGGTGAGGAGAACCTGTTCATTGTGCTTTAAGATCTGTCTGGTTGGATACATGCAAATGAAAATATGAGGACCAAAACTGTCTCTTCTGGATAATTTAATACAGAATTATGTCATGCCTTCTATACAGACTAGTGAGTAAAACAAGGCTTTCCAGGCTCTAGGTGGAAATGTAGGTCTAGTTCTTCACATCCTGGTAAATTGTAATGTTGGGGAACTGTTTATGATTATGTTTGCACATTTCTACAATAGCTGTAGCTTTTCCTGGAGTGTTTGCCTTGATAAACTCCATTAGGGGCTGAGTGTAAGATTTTTGAAAATTTCTATCTCTTCCTAGATTAGGAAGGAGGAGCCATACGAAACTGTCTAGTTAATCATGCCAAAAAGTTAGATGTTTTAGTTTGGTTCCCCCAAAATCAGGCCTGAGAGGAAGTCTTAGGTGCAAGTACTTTATTTGGGAAATGAACCTCAGAAGCATGAGTGAGGTAATGTGGAGTGGCAGGAAGAAGAAAAAGCCAGTTTAAGGGTATACTGCTTTGGGCACAGCTCAATTATGCTCATATTCTGAGAAGAATATGAGATGTCTTCAGCATTGTTCCCTGGAAGACTGGAAAGCTGTGGCATTTTTCCTGGTTCCCATGCCCCATTGCTTGAAGATTTTCAAGCTAGCTTGAATATGGGCTGAATGGGATCCTGCACTTTCAGAAGAGACCCTGAAGCAAGAAAGCAAAAAGTCAACCTGAGATTTATGGAGCTTTCTGCCAAAACTGTGGCTGAAATCAGATATGGGCTGAGGCGATGTAATTTGGGGACCAACAAATCATCAGTGTTCCTTTCTACTCTTTGTCCTTATGACTTACACAGGAGAGGCAGTGTGGTATAGTGGTTAAGTGTTTGAATCCTGATTACACTAAGTTTACCAGACACATGTTCTTGAGCAAGGCACTTAAATTCCCTAAGCCTTAGTTTCCTTATTGAAATGGGGTTTTTGAGGTCTTTCTTGAAATGTTGTAAGGATGGACTGTATCAGTAAGTAGAGCACTTAGAATCCAAGTTTAACTTAACTAAAGCCCCAGAAAAATTTAGAATGCTTTCATCAGAAAAGTTGTATAAAAGCTTTGTAGTCAAAATCCCCAATAAGCTCATACTAGTATGTCAGTTCTGGAAGGGATTAATGATCTTAATTGGTGACATAGAAGTAAGACTTTTCACCCACTCATCTAGGATGGATTTGGTAGATCTGTAGACAATGAACAAGATGATGTGTTTTTTACTGCATTTTTATTCTTACCTTCTTCAGGAATCTGCTAGTTTTCACTATCAATGGCATTCCTTTAAGAAGCCATATCTCAGTGAACCATATGACATGAAAAGCTGTCTTAAAGGTATGGCTGCAGTCCCCTTCAGTGTCATCACCAAAATCATTGTCCCTATGGAGAGGAGCCTATATCTTAAGAAGATGCACCTGGCCTTCTCTACTGGGTTTTTGGTTTTGTTTATTGAGCAATAAACATTATCCTACATTGGTGCAGAAAAGTGAATCTCAGGGGCTGGTTGAGAATGGGCAAAGTTTACCCGTTGCAGAAATATCACAGGTAGGGCCCCATGAAGTCAGTGATTGATATAAAAAGCCCAAATTTAATTTTGAGCCTGGAGTTTAATATTTTTCCTGCATTGGAAGTTTTCACAATTGAGATGAGATATGAGATATTATTTTTGTTTTTTTTTTAAATTTTTTTGAAGATTTTATTTATTTGACAGAAACACAGCCAGAGAGGGAACACAAGCAGGCGGAGTGAGAGAGGGAGAAGCAGGCTTCCCATCTAGGATGGAGCCCGATGTGGGGCTCCATCTGGGGTCTCTGGGATCATGACCTGAGCCGAAGGTAGTCACTTAACCAACTGAGCCACCCAGGCGCCCCTATTTCTTTATTCTTTATTTTAAGATTAGAGGCTCAGCAACATAATCATACAATAAAAGCCAAAGGACTTAGAAAAGACTACAAAATTCCTGAGTGTGGAATGAAACATTTGGGGTTGTTTTGTTCACTTTGATCAGTGGATCTATACATTTTAGATTACAATAATAATAATAATAATATGTACTTTATAACTATGAAATGCCTCTTTTGTTTGCTGTAATGTCTGAAATTCTCTAATCCAAACTTTAATACCTTCCCCTTTCACTAAAACAACTGTTGTAATATCACAATTTTTGACAAACCAGGTTCTTTTTTAGGAATCTACATATTACATTACAGCAGAAAAAAAACAATACAATACTCTTAAAATCTTTGATAATCTGATTCCAAATTACTATGAAAGCTTTAATCTATTCCCTGCATTTGTTTATTATTCACAGTGATCCTGTCCATGTTGAGCACCCATTTATGAACTTGGTTGTAATCCTGGTATAGTAAATTTCAGTGGTGATCTGACCTGTGTTCTATTTTGGAGATAGTCATTGTTTTCCATAAAATACACACTAACCTTGATTTGTTTTTAGTTTCTGTCTATCATCTGCTTGATTTTGATAAAGCAAAATAAAGAAAAAGAAGGCACTGAAATAGCAGAGGTAGAGGAAGCTTTGGCTGCCATGATGGGTGTTGCTGTGGGGGAATTTATTTCTGGTGACAAATTTTTCCTCTGGAGAGGAAGGAAGCATGGATTGAATGAACCCCTGGGGAAGGTTTGAGCACCTACTATGAGTACAGCACTGTGATAGAGGATGGACAAGAAAGCACAAGAGGTCTGTCTTCCATGACCCTTGAATCTGGTTGGGAAAGAAATCATACACACTTAGGGAGGGGTTAAACTACTTTGCAGGACTCTATGAAATTGAGTCTGAATGACTGATGCATGGCTAATATCCTAGGAATTCAAAGACCAGAGACTCTTGCTGTGGGCTGCTGTGTTTGAGCAGCATTGTGAAGGGTGGGTAGAGTACAGCTAAGCACAGATAAGAGGACCAGAAAGCAAATTTCCTGGAAATGATTTTTAAAAAGTGATACGATCTGGAATTTTAACTAAATGAGTTCATACCTTTGAAGATGCACACCAGAAGACAAACCAAATCATTGTTCGTGGGGTTGTTTCAAAGAAAAGAATCATCACCCTTTTTGCTTTTTAAAAAATCTGCTACTGGTATAACATCAGTGTGACACATAGAGTGTTTTTACTTCTTCAGGTGCCTTTTGGTTACATTGGCCTCCTATAGGTAAGGTGGGAAATTGGAAATCCTGCTGTTTTTCTGACAAAAGCCTTTTCTTTCATGGCCACTTTTTCTTGAAGTGATACTTCTTTCTTCTTTATCCATGGCTGGAACATTTCTACATGAATATGGGCTTCTTTAAGGATGATAGCAAGCTTATTTGTAGAGAAGTTGTTTCTTATGTAATATTTTTATTTTGTTTCCTGCATTTTTACTTGTTCTTCCCTTATTTATTCTTGCACTTCTTGGTGGTGTACACTGTCTTGGTTGCCTTCTGTAGTTCCATTTT
The DNA here is from genome assembly GCA_004023965.1 of Spilogale gracilis. NCBI lineage: Eukaryota > Metazoa > Chordata > Mammalia > Carnivora > Mephitidae > Spilogale > Spilogale gracilis. The sequence goes on from PITA01000056.1 coordinate 387,660, forward strand.
CAGGAGAATTTTCGTAGAATTCCTCACAAATGGGACATAGATACATTTACCCTTTCTACCGACTTTTCTAAAAGTCATGGAAGACAGACCTACCTTGTCAAGTCTGAAATTTCTGGTCCAGTGCAAAATGATACAACTAGTTTGGAAGACAATTTGGTTGTTTCTTTAAAAACTAAATACACTAGGGGCGCCTGGGTGGCTCAGTTGGTTAAGCGACTGCCTTCGGCTCAGGTCATGATCCTGGAGACCCAGGATCGAGCCCCACATCGGGCTGCCCGCTCAGCGGGAAGCCTGCTTCTCCCTCTCACTCCCCCTGCTTGTGTTCCCTCTCTGGCTGTGTTTCTCTGTCAAATAAATTAAAAAAAAAAAAAAAAAACTAAAAAAACAAAAAAAAAAAAAAGATTATTTATTTATTTAACAGAGAGATAGAAGCTCAAGTAGGCAGAGTGGCAGGCCGAGGGAGAGGGAGAAGCAGGCTCCCAACTGAGCAGGGAACCTGATACGGAGATCAGTCCCAGGACTCTGGGATCATGACCTGAGCTGAAGGCAGACACTTAACCAACTGAGCCACCCAGGCACTGCCCAAAACTAAATATGCTTTTAACATACAGTTCAACACTTATATTCTCTGGTATTTACCCAAAGGAGTTGAAACTTATGTCCACACAAAAATCTGCACGTGGATATTTATAGCAGCTTTATTCATAATTTCCCAAACTTGGAAACAACTAAGATGTCTTTTAATAGGTGAATGGATAAATAAACTATGGCACATCTAGGCAATAGAATATGATTCAACACTAAAAAGAAATGAGCTATCAAGCCATGAAAAGACCATGAAGGAAATGGAAATTAATATAAGTAATTGAAAGAAGCCAATCTGAAAAGGCTACATACTGTATGATTCCGAGTGTATGACATTCTGAAAAAGCAGAACTGTGGAGACAGTACAAATATCAGTAGTTCCCAGGAGTTGAAGAAGGCAGGGAAGGATGAATACGGGGAGCACAGGATTTTTAGAGCAGTGAAAACCCTCTGAATGATACCCTAAAATAGATACATGTCATTACATATTTGTCCATATCCATAGAATGTACAACACTAAGAGTGAACCCTAATGTGAACTATGTATTTTTGATGATAATAATGTGCCAACAGAGGTTCATCAATTGTAACAAATGTACCACTGCTATGGGGGATGTTGATAATAGGAGAGGCTGTTCCTGTGTGTGTGCAAGGGGGAGATGGGAAATCTCTGTGACTTTGTTTCAGTTTTGCTGAGAGCCTAAAACTGCTCTAAAAAATTAAGTCTTTAAATAGGAAAAAATCCCAAAATGCCTCTGAATTGGAGAAGTCTAGTAAATAGACTCCTGTATAAGCTTTGAAAATCATGTTGTTTATATCTGCATAGGATGCCTTTCCCAAATGTCTCATAGCATTTCTTAAGTCATAGCTTTACTTTCTAAACAAAATTCTGACTAGATGTTTTCTCAACAACTGATTTCATTTTTAAAGGAAGGGGATAATAAAGATACTAAAAAAACCCCACAAAAATCCCAACTCCCATTATAAAAACAATATATTCTGTGCAGCTCAAGGAGTAGTTCAGGAAGAGACACCCTACCTCCGCATGAGGAGCAAGTCTATAATTCACACTGTGACTTCCACTTTTTATTAGAAGGATGGTTGAAAAGTGTCTGTATAGTACTGGATTTAATATTTGCTGTAAATAAACTTGATTTTAGTTTTTAACATCTATAAAATGCAAAGTATGGTAGGTTTTAGGGTATAGATTAAATATTACATACTATCTACATAGGATAGGCAAGCCAGGTAGGCATGTAATCAGGACAGAGTCCAGGATACAAGTAGGTATATGTACCTATCTGCAGATGAAAATATAGTATGTGCATTGGTCCAGTTGGCCTCAGAGGAGAACCGTGGCTGTGGAACCACAGGGAGACATAATAGGGGCTGGCCATGATGGGTGGGGTGGTAGAGTGAAGGAGGGAGAGAAATGGGTCACTTTGTAAGCTGCACTAAAGAACCCTGTGGGACAATGAGAGGCTCTCTGAGCCTCCAGCCTTAGATCCCTTAAAGCACTAAAGAAGAAGCTCTGTGACAGCCCCAGTTCCAGGAGATGCACATTAGGATGACCAGAGAAATGGGCAGTTGATATAATCTCTCCAGTCTCCAGTTTCTTACCCTTAACCGTGAAGAAGTTGGGTTGAAGCAGGGAATTTTCGAACTTTTCTTTTTTTTAGGAGTGGTGCCATTTTTTTAAAAAGATAAAATACTAACTTTAAAGGATGAGAAACAGCATTAACAGCTTCCCAAAAATTTCCTCTCCTTCCCGTTTTCAGTCTTGATTACAATCTTCTCTTACCCCACAAAGGAAACATTTTTAATACTTTAGTGAAAATCATGTAATTGCTTTTCTTCCTAGTTTTATAGTCTATATGTGCATCTCTACACAATATAGTTTAGGAGCTACCCCATAACTTGGCAATTACACTACTAGGTATTTATCCAAAGGACAGAAAAATAGTGATTCGAAGAGTTGCATGAATCCCAGTGTTTATCATAGCACTATTCACAATAGCCAAAATATGGAAAGAGCCCAAATGTTCATCAGTTGATGAATAGATTAAAAAGATATGGCATCTATATGGGCAATTATATTTAATGGAATATTACTCAGCCATCAAAAAGCATGAAATATAGACATTTACAATGACATGGATGGAACTAGAGTATATTATGCTAACTAAAATTAGAGAAAGAAAAATACCATATGATTGCACTCATGTGGAATTTAAGAAACAAAACAAATGAACATAGGAGAAGAGAAGGAAAAAATCTATAAATGGAGAGGGAGGCAAACCATGAGAGATTATTAACTCTAGGAAACAAACTGAGGGTTGCTGGAAGGGAGGTGGGTGGGAGGATGGGGTAAATGGATGATGGACATTAAGGAGGGCATGTGATGAAATGAGCACTGCGTGTTATATGCAAGTGATGAAACACTAAATTCTATCCCTGAAACTAATACTACACTGTATATTAACTAATTTGAATTTAAATAAAATCTTGAAAGAAAAAAATGATAAAGTTGAATATTGCTTATTTTTAAATTTTATATACAATGGAATAATTCTGTTTTCTTTTTTGTCTTGCTTTTTACATACATTGTTTTTGCAAGATTTATCTATGTTATGGTGCAAACCTCTAGTTTATTAACTTCTACTGTGATATGGTTTCCCATTGTGTGAATTTATCACAATATATATATAGATCCATCATAATAAGGATGGACATTGGGTTGCTTCTGATGTGGAACCATTATGGACAACAGTGCTGTGATTCACATACAGTCAATCTTGGATGCATATATACAAATTACTTCTGGATAGATAACTAGGAGCAGAATTGTTGATCACAGGGCATTCATACCTCAAACTATTGTCCACTAATGTGGTTATAGTAGCTCTTTTCCTCCATGAATAAAACCTGAAGCACAAGGCCAGGAAATAAAGTAGATGACAGCAGAGCTGCTATATTTGAAATAGGGGTGACAGTTCTAGGGTTGACCTGCTCTGTATGATGTTCTCTTGGTGCTTTTTGTGGGGTCTAACATACCTGTTCTCCCAACATTCTGTTTGCTTCTGTATTCTGTGTGTTGCTTTGGAAGGTAATGGATTCCAGTGATTTCCCATTTCAAAAGCAAGAAAAGATCCTGACCTCTGACCCCCAAATAGCATCTCTACTTAGGGTAACTTTAATTTGGAAACCCAAGATTCTACTTTTAAAATAGGTATTTCCTTAGACCTAAGGGAATTCCTACACCATGAAGAAGTAGAAAATTTTTTAAAAATGCACAAATACTCCCTCCTGGACCTATCTGTCCTTATTATGATCCTGAATTAGCTTGGCTTGGGTCTTGACTAGAAGTAGAAAAATTATATCTAATAGTTATATTTTAAAAATAGCAGAAAACAGTGGATTAACATATTCAAGCAGTTTAAAATGAGAGGATGAATCAAAATATTCAGTATTGCTGGAGGTGTAAGGAGAATATTTGTATGACGTCTGATATACTTGAATGTCAGTTGTTTTGTGGTTATGAAACCATGGTGGTGGTTTAAGGGTTAGAGGGAATTCATGCTGTTAAGAGTTATTATTCCAATCAAAATGACAAAATATTGAAATGGAGACTTTTCCACCATGTTGTCCTTTGCCAGAAAGTATAACACTAGAACAGGGTTGATGCTGGAACAGTCTGGGCAGTAGACAGGCCAATGCATGTAATGCATATCATTAAAAATAGTTAGTACAAAGAAATGGTTGTTACTGTGCTTCGTCCAAGTTGGACTTAGGAGCTAATTAAGTATAAGCTCTTTTTTTTTTTCCATGACCATCTGCAGTTTTTGAATTCTTACAACACAAATTGTTTTAAAGAAGAAGTTAAATACAGAATGCATTGAATTTGTTAGAAAAAGTTTAAAGGTCTGGATTTTCCCACCAAAGCTATTTAATATCAGCTGCAGAGTGGGTGTGTGTGTGTGTGGAAAGGTTGTGACCTTCCTTATTTTTACAACCATTGCCATGATTTCATAATACTGGCAGCAGTCACCCAGAGTGAAGAAGTAGACTTTATTACGGTAATTATATGCCAGAATGTGGGTATTAAAACAGAAAACTTTTCTACTGATAATAAATGTCAAGGGAAAAATGACTTTACCCAACAAATAGCCCTTCATCGGTGTTTTTATTATATTAATGGGCTCAATGAGGACCAAGATGTGCTCATAAGATAGATGCTCAGACTTCGTGTAGCATTTTTGCCTATTTGCAGAATGGTAAGTAGAGCAGTTGAGGGATAGAAGCATGTCTTAGCAAGTTGGGTTTATTTTTCTCCATGGCATAAAGTCAGATATATCTTTACTTGAGCAGATACAGCTATTGTTTTTGCAGATAGGCTAATTATAACCATAACTGAATTAGTCTATTGTTTCTGGATCCCCTCATTGCTTTCCTCTGATATCTTTTGGTGGGTTTTTGAGAGCTGGGAGAAGTAGAGCAGCATGAGATCTTTATCTTAAAACATGGTAGTTTTCTAACTATTAACAAGAAAAAGCTCAAATAAGGACAATAAAAGATCCTAATAAATACCAGAAGGTACAACTTTTTGAAAATGAACACATTCTGGACTGTAGGCTTATGGCTACTAAATTATATTCATCAAGTATTAATTGTGGGGTTTATTAGTACATCTCTGAAATAATAAATGTGGTCTAAATATAGAACATTTACATCAGGAAAACATTCAATTCACTGTGCAGTTTGAATTTAGTGAAAGGTTAACTGATCCCAGCAAACACTAAAGTTATGGAACTTTTTATCTTTGATTTCAGTGAAGTATACAGCTCGACCTTTCTCCAAAGTTCCCTGTTAGCTGGGATAGCTAAAACAGAAGATATGCAGGAAGTCAGCAAAATCAGAGGAAGATGTGGGTTCCCTATCTTCATCATATAACAGTCTAGAGATCACACTTTTCTTGGATTTTTAGCCACTTGCTCGAGCCATACACACCATTTGAAGGTGACATTAGACTTTTCTCTGAAATCCAGTGTTTATTCCTGCATACAGTTAGTGTTTAACAGATGTTAAATTGGGGATAATGAAGATGATTTTCACTTTGGGGCCTGCTCTCTTGCTCTGCTTGGTTACATGGAATGATTTGGTTTCAGAATCTCCTGAAATGAGTTGACTGTTTGAACCTAGGAGCTCCAGGAGGCATCAGTCACTGACTCATAACAGCCTTAGGTGCCTGCCCCTTCCACTCAGTTTCATTGCTCAAAATCCAGACGAGTCCTCAGGACATGACACTGATTTCTCTTCTGTGTTTTCTGTCTTCTCTGCAGTGGGTTTGTCTTTAACAATGAGCCATTTATGGGCACCCAGGGAGCTACCCAGGACCAAGGAGATGGCCTATAGGCCTTGCAGGAAGCTGGCTATGCTCCAGTCTAGATATTCTTGGGAATGTGGAATTATTTGAATCAAAGGGAAATAAATATTTTGCAAACGTTAATACAAATGACTGTGGGAAGGGCTTGGTGCTAAGGGAGAAGCTGAAAATTCTTGGTGCCTACAGAGTTATTTTTTGGCAAGGTTTAATACTCAGTTGCCATGAGCATGATGAAGACAAAATAATAGTCATATTTAATGGTTGTTCATACTGTGTCATCTTCAACTGCCCTCGGTTGAAAAATCTTCTCTTTGAATCATTGGACTACTCTTGTCTCATGTTTCCTTTTTCTTTTGTATTTAAGTTTGTAGACATACCTCATTAAATCAGTGTGTGAATCAGTCATACCATATTTTCTTTGAGCATAAAGAAACCATTACTTTTGAAGTTTATACTTTTGATTATATGCTTTCCCTGTCATAGGTTTAAATGAGAAGAGGTACACCCTGCTGATCTAAAATTCTATGTACTTTTCTGATGAGATGGGGAGAGAAACTACAAATGTGGGGCAGAGGCCAACTGGCCTGTGCGGTCTCCTCTTTGCCACATCTAACTGTGCCACTTCAGAATGAGTAGTATGTCTCTAAGTAGGTTTCTCCATTTAAAAATGGGGCTAATTACATTAGCACCGAGGTGCTATGAACCCTATTGATAATGTGTGTGAAGTCCTATTACAGAGATCATGAATACTCAGCAAATATGAAGCCAATTCCTCATTCTGTGTTGATGACAGAAATCACACACAACTCAACCCTTCTCCTTAAGCTAAAAGGCAGGCTCAGACTCCTTATTATAATGTTTTAGATAGCCACTCTCAGTCCATCAGAGTTGGCATGTGAGATTTGCCAAAGCACAATCCTGGCGACTTGAAAGACAATCAGTGGGTGGCCATTCTTAGTGATTACTATTCTTGCTAGTATTATTACCAGGAGGCTGTAGGTATGATAGCAGGAGACACAGGAATCTGTTTTTTGCTTTTCCCATAATTCAGATTGTATCCAGAAATCCAAAGCTTATATGCAACACTGGATATAGTTGCTCACCGGCCTGACTTGGGAATACTGGTCTCTGATCTTTGTGTACCTCTGTGAGTCCTGTCTCCACTTTCTTTGGTGGTCTCCTCTCCTCTCCTGTCCTGTCCTGTCCTGTCCTATCCTTTCCTCTCATTGACCTCCAAACACTGGATTCTTTTCTTCTGTTTATCTGCCTTTATTATGTGACCTTATTTGGTCTAATGGCTTGTAGTATCATCCATATGCTAACACGACCAACATTATGTCTCCAGACTGGATCTCTGCTCTGAATGTTGTTGCCTGGTCAGGTGCATTTCTAACAGGAAGTGTCTGTAACAGAATGCTTCTATTAACTGGATATCTAACACAGGCATCTTCAGCCCAACTAAGGTAGGGTTGAACTCCTGATTAATAACCTCTTCCCCTGCAACCCAAACCTATTCCTCTTATATTCTTATTCAGATGACAATTCTACCCAATAGTTGTTCAAGTGGAAAATCTTGAAGTCATCAGTTCTCTTTTTTTCACCCCCTCCACATCCAGTTCACCAAGAAATCCTGGGGGTTTTATCTCCAAGAACCTTACTACTTCTTACCACCTGTACCACAACTGTCAGAGTCCAGGCCACCATCGTCTTTCACCTATATTATTGAAATATCCAGTAATAGGCTACAGTTGTTTTTCAACACATATAGGCAGTGTGATTCGTTATGTGGAAATCAGAACATGTTACTCCTCTGCTCCGTGCCTTCCAGTGCCTTTCCATCTCACTTGAGTATAAGTCAGAACCCTTCCAGTGCCTTATAAGACTCTATACAATTGACTTCAGTCACCTTTCAGACATCATTTCCTTTTACTATCTCCCTAACTTAGTCTGTTCCAGCCATACTGGCATTCTTGCTCTTCCAAGAATATGTTTCTCCTGATTTAGGCCTTAGCCCTTATTGGAAAGCACTTCCTCCAGATGTATACAAAGCTTGCTTTCACATTTCTTTTATCTCTTTATCAGCAAGGCCATCTTAAATATGATACATAACAACCACCCCTCCATACCTCAGCCTGGCATCCACTGTCCTACCTCCCTTGCTTTCTATTTCTTCTATGACACATATCAACATCTAACATATTATGGCTTTACTTGCTTGTTTATTAGAGGGCAGGAACTTTGTTCCCTACTGTATCTCCAGCACCTCAAGAGTTCTAGGTACATGATAAGCCGTTTTTTGTCAAACTTAAATGAATGAAACAAATGGTTCTAAAGCATGAGTTGTTCTGAATTACTGAGAAAATAGTTCTCTATAGGGCCACATAGAATTTATACAACTTTCTACATTTGATTAAGTTTCAGTAATCTTATCTCAGTCTATTTACCACAGAAAGCGTAAGGTTAACACAGCCACTGTAACAGAGGGTAAAAATATCTTTGTTTACCATAATCTTTCAATACCCTAATTGTTTATTTTGGTAAATATATACAGAATACCACATGGGAAAATGTTGATCTCCTAATTGTTCTCCTTGAGACTGACTAACTTTGGGTGGTTATAAAACAGACAGATATTCAAAAATTGCCTGGATGCTACCTGAACTTGTTTGCACTGGGCTGGACTTAACCAGTGATTCCTGAATTTCTACAAAGCAATGCTAACCTGGTTGGAGAGGAGATGTAGGTTTTTAAACCTTATTGATGTGTGAAAACCATCAGTTGCCCATCTCATAGAATGAAAGAGTGGTGAAGCCTGCTGCATAGGGTTGGGGATAAGGGAAGGAAGGTATCAAAGCTCTCTGTCTCTGAGAAGCATAAACATAAGAGATTTAGTCCTATTAAGTAACCGGTTGACCTCAAAGTAGGTATTTCATTTCTTTGGGCTTCAGTTTCCTCACCAGTGAAGGGAGGAACTTAGGATAGTTTATTTAAAAGATTTCTTTATGTGTGTGTGTGAGAGAGAGAAAGAGAGAGAGAAGGAGAGAGTGAAAGAGCAAGTGCATGAGCAGGAGGGGTGGAGGGAGAGGGAGAGAGAGAATCTCAAGCAGATTCCTAGCTGAGCACAGAGCTTGACATAGGGCTTGATCTCAAGACTCTGAAATGATGACCTGAGCTGAAACCAAGAGTCGGATGTTCAACTGATTAGGCCACCCAGTGCCCCAGAATGCATTATTTATAAAGTTAATTCCAATCCTGTCTTTGAGTGGTACCATGGAAGGTCTCAGGTTCAGACTCTCAGATGTAATTTCCTTTAAATTGGAAATCTCTCTGAGGTCCAATTTATATTCTGTAAAATAGGTTTGGCTAAAACAGACTATAAGATTTTCCCCCAGACTAACATGCTTTGCTTCCAATGTACTTCTGGATTTTTTTCCTTGCTCTGGTGAAATTAAACATCTTAGTTAATTAATTAATTAATTTAAAGATTGTATTTATTTGACACAGAGAGAGAGAGAGCACAAGAGAGGCAACACAAGCAGAGGGAGTGGGAGAGAGAGAGAGGCAGACTTCCTGCTGAGCAGGGAGCCCAATGCGGGGCTCTATCCCAGGACTCTGGGATCATGACCTGAGCCAGAGACAGATTCTTAACAACTGAGCCACCCAGGTGCCCCTTAAACATCTTAATTTAAAAAAATTTTGGAGGGGTGCATTTTTTATTTCTTTGGGGTTGTGGTCACACACATACGCGCGCACACACACACACACACACGCAATGTGAGTCTGTGTCACATACATCTGTAGATGTAGTGTATGTATTTTGCCGTTACTTACTAACTGCCTTGAGTCAGAGTATGGAGCAGAGATATATCCTCGTGGTTTGCTTTATGCTCTAAACCAGCAGTGAGAGGAAAGGAAATGACCCTTTTTTGGTGGAAAAAAACCTGAAGTCTGTCTTTAAACCTGAATTCTGGTCAATTCACATTGGAACTGCAGTGTTTTAAAACTATATTTCCTCTTCTCTTATTTCCCATTCTGTTGTTTTGTTTTAGCGTATCTAGGTGAATGATTCTGGCCCATAGGCAACTAAGTCAGCTGAACTTTTTATTTATTTATTTTAAAAAAATATTTTATTTATTATTTGACAGAGAGAGAGATCACAAGTAAGTAGAGAGGCAGGCAGAGAGAGAGGAGGAAGCAGGCTTCCCACTGAGCAGAGAGCTCAACATGGGCCTTGATCCCAGGACCCTGGGATCATGACCCGAGCCGAAGGCAGAGGCCTTAACTCACTGAGCCACCCAGGCATCCATCAGCTGAACTTTTTAAAAGGCCTGGTCACATCTGTGGATTAACTTAGTGCCTCAGTTTCTACAAGTACAGAGAAATGGAGGAAATAGGAAGTACTAACTCCTTTCAGCACCATGTTTGAGATAGTCTGATAAAAGGTTCACCAAAGGGACTGAATGTTAATTCTTAACAAATATGTCTTTGTTGGGGTTAGGGACAGGGCTTTTGAAAAATGCTTGTCAAATCTGTAGTCCTTTCTAACAAACTTCTATGGGTGGAAAATCTTTGAGAATTATTGCAATGGATAAAAACAATGGCATAGCTGAATAATTATGGGTTCAAATCTGATTTTTGACCAATTTAGCATGATTCTATCTTCACAAAAAAAGTTCTTCTAAATTTAGTTTGACAGACATGTATATTGAGCATCTGTGGTGGGTCAGCATCCTCTTCCTGAGCCCTTTATACCCACTGTTCTATTTCAGTCTCATATCATCCTTTTTTTTTTTTTTTTTTTAAGATTTTATTTATTTGACAGAGAGAAACACAGCCAGAGAGGGAACACAAGCAGGGGGAGTGAGAGAGGGAGAAGCAGGCTTCCCGCCGAGCAGGGAGCCCGATGTGGGACTTGATCCCGGGTCTCCGGGATCATGACCTGAGCCGAAGGCAGTCGCTCAACCAACTGAGCCACCCAGGTGCCCCTCATATCATCCTTTGAGGTAGCTATTCTTTGCCCTGACCTACGTCTAAAGAAATGGAGTCTCAGAAATGTACTGAGACTGTCTCAAAAAAACACAGAACAGAGAAGGAATTTGTTTTTTGTTCATTTTTCAAAGTTGGAATTTAAACCCCTGTATTCTGTCTCTATCTCCTTTGCTCATTCCCCAGTGGGATAGTTGTATGGTGCAATGGGGAAATGGGGGGAAATATATTAATTTAAAAAATGCAATATTTTTTTTATCATCATATCATGTCATCAGTATACCTTAAACTTATACAATGTTAAATGTCAATTCTATCTCAATAAAGCTGGAAAAATTATTGTATTTATTTGAATATACATTGACTCTACCTATGCAGATTTAATTTGGCTTTTTATCCAAGTATAAATCATCTGCTGTCACAACAAAAATTGTGAGAAATGACAGTAGTGGAAATTTTCTAATTGTTTGGAATGGTTTTGTATTTTTCCTTTTTGTGGAATGGCTTATAGAAATCTAATACTATTCTAGAAATAAGATCAAAAGAGTTGACCATGAATGTGAAGAACACTGGGCCTCATCTTTTCCTGCTATGCCCCAGCTAAATGAAAAATAGCTCATAGACTTCTTTTTAATGCTTCTTTTTTTTTTTTTAAGATTTTATTTATTTATTTGACAGAGAGAAACACAACTAGAGAGGGAATATAAACAGGGGGAATGAGAGAGGGAGAAGCAGGCTTCCTGCTGAGCAGAGAGCCCAATGTGGGGCTTGATCCCAGGTTTCCGAGATCATGACCTGAGCCAAAGGTAGTTGCTCAACCAGCTGAGCCACCCAGGCACCCCTGGATAAGGGCTTCTTTATAAAAACTAATATTCTCCCACGGGTGTCCTTTGGGGGTACTCTTGTAATTGGGATGACTCTTTTAAGTGGTGAGATCCTGCTAACGTCTCTGTGGTCCAGTTTGATGAAGTAATCTATTCTTGTTTATGAGACATTAAGGCAGACTGAGGTTGATTTTCAAAGAATTCAACTTTATTTCAGAATTTCCTCCAGGATAGTGAGCAGAATATTTGGGCACAGATTCCTTCAAAGAACTCATAATCACAGAGTCCTTTTATGCATGGAATGACGTTTTAGTGTTGAAGAACTGGGAACAAGAGTGCTTCTTTAATCACTTGGTTTTACCTGTCTACAGTGGTCTCTCCCCTTCTTGCATTCCTCAAATTCTACTTAATCTTCCAGACATATCTGAAATCCCACCTTGTGAGACCTCTGCCCCTACTCCTCTTAGAGAGTGTATGTTCTTAAATTATTTGGTTTTCCCCCATTAGACAGTTCATTGCTATGGAGCTGGATACCTCTTCCACTGACATATGAAATGCTTAGCTGGATATTTTATTGTTTAACTTGGTGTGAGCTTATATTTTATCTCCTTCAGTAGATTAGTTTGGGGTAAAGAAACTAATTCCTTGGATCACCCAAGGCCTTGAAGATATCTAGTACTCAGGTAATGTGTGTTTTTATTAGATTTGATTTAATTATCCATGAGAAAAATGGACAAGAGTCATGAATTCTACTTCTAGGAAATAGGTTTATTCTGCTTTCTTAGCAATTGCTTCTTCCCTCAGGAGTTGTTAGCTGTGAATTAGGTGTCTGCTAGTTCCTGTGTAGACCATAGTAACATGTGGTCTTTTTTCTTTTCTTTTAAAGATTTTGTTTATTTATTTGACAGAGAGAAACACAGCCAGAGAGGGAACCCAAGCAGGGGGAGTGAGAGAGGAAGAAGCAGGCCTCCCACTGATCAGGGAGCCCGATATGGGGGCTCGATCCCAGGACTCCAGGATCATGACCCAAGCTGAAGGCAGATGCTTAATGACTGAGCCACCCAGGCACCCTATAACATGTGTTTGCTCTTTCATGGGTGTGTGGCTTGAAGATTTTCAGGAAGAAGAAATCAAGAGAGGAACAAAGAAAAATGTGTTTTGAGAGTCTTAAAGGAAATTGGTTAAGAAAGTCAACATTTTAGGGACATATTTATGATATTTATATTTATATTTATGATGGGTAACAGGGTAGTGAATCTAATGAAAAAATCACTTATAATCTGTCTCTTACTCCCAGAGTGGCTTTAGAAATGTATTTCCCCATTACTTTTGGAATTAGATTAAATGCCTTAACTGGAACCTGCCCATTTTATGTTATTAAGAATACTGGTAATCAGAGGTGTGCATAGTAGGATTAGAGACCAACTGTTCAAGTAGGCAGGTAGCCAGCCTCCCAGGAAACTCTTTCTGATAATTGTGTGGAGGAAGATGACACCAAAGGGTGGGTTCTGAATGTGCAGAACTTGTGTCTTCTTCCCTTGAAGACCTCAGGCAGTGATTAAACTAGTCACTATCAACTTGTTTGTTCAAATCAATGAATCTTCCCATTTCCACTGACTCACTTAGTGGGGAAAAAGATCGCATGTCTAGAAAGAGAGAGGGAAGAATTTTACAATTTATTACATTGTTTTTTTTTCTCCACTATTTTATTATGAAGATGTTCACACATACAGGAAAGTTGTAAGAATTACACAGTGAACACATATATACCCACTTAGGTTCTACAATGAATATTTTGCTATAATTATTTTATTACTTGTTTCTCCAGTCTTCTGTCAGTCCATCTTAAGAGTAGCATTCTATGAGTTTTGACAGAGGCTTTTGCACGTGTGATCTAAACCCCTATCCAGATATAAAACACAATATCCATATCACAAAGGTCCTTCATGCCCCTTTCCAGATAACCCCTGCTGCCACTCTACCCACAGAAACAACCACTTTCCTATTTCTTTTATTGTAGATTGGTTTTGTTTGTTTTAGAACTTCGTATGAGGTTTCTTTTGCTCAAATCATATTTTTGAGATTCATCCATGTTTGTTGTGTGTATCCGTTTTTTGGAGGGCTTGATTTCTTGACTCTGGAGATCGCATGTCTAGAAAGAGATCTAGAGAGATCATGGCCTGAACTGAAATTAAGAGTCAGATGTTTAAGTATCTGAGCCACTCAGGCACCCCTTGTTTAGTTTTTAAGTAGGCTCTATGCCCAGCATGGAGCCCAACACTGGGCTTAAATTCATGCCCCTGAGGTTAAGACCTGAGCTGAGATCAAGAGTTGGACCCTTAACTGACTGAGCCACCCAGGTGGCCCTCATTTATTTTTTTTTAAGTCAAGGCAGTCTCTTAGAAATTCTTGGGTTAGCAGCTTCTTTGGAAATCAGTAGGGAAAATAAAGGATTTTTTTTTTGTTTGTCTCTTCGGTTTTTAAAAAATGCAAGTTGAAATAGACCCTAATGACAGCTACGTTGGCCTCTAATATTCCCTAAGAAATGGTTGAGAAGCAATGATTGCTCAGGGTCATAGACTAAACTGAAACTGGAACCTGAGTCTCCTGACTCACTGCTCAAAACAGTTAGAAAGGCAGCTGAGTGGGGTGGTTGTTTTGAGCTGAAGCCATGTGAGACTAGAGAGTTTCGACAGAGCTTTGCTTTAGAGGATGTGAAACTACAGTAACCTCATGTGACAAGAAATCCTCTGAGGCCTTGGTGTGAAGCCAGGGGGAAAAGTTTGATGCAGCTTCTGGTTACAGCTCCAAATGAGAACTCACTGGCCCTAGGTGACTTATGGTGAGCTTTCTGATTTGCAATAAAATAAGACATGGGACAGGGGAGACTTTTCTACGCTATCAAGCATAGACAGGGTAATGCTGAAGGAACCAAAAAAGCCAAGAAAGGCACCTTTTGCTACATGGCCTGCCCATAGGAAGGGACCTGGAGCTGAAAATAAAATACGGAGGGAGGGATCCCACCGTACAGACAGAGCCTTTGTCTCCTATTCAGCCCAGGATGACAATTGACCTGGTGGTGCCTGCCTGCCAGCTGTTGGCTGGCCTTTGTGAAAGTCCCCAATCTCTGGGCCAATGCTTAGTGGGCAGGTATCCATTTCATGAAGCCAACTGGCACTGCTGGCACCTTTGTTGGTGAAATGAGCCCAGTGACAGGGAACTAAGGCTACTGGGCCACTTTTGCTACCAGCTGGCCGGTACAGACCCCACGGACAGGTACCCTGCAGAGAGAGGGTTGGTGTTGTCTTGGTAACCAGTCAAAAAAAAGGATATTTCTTCTTCAAGGTCAGTTTGACCTCTTTTCTACCGGGGGAATATTGTAAGGAAAAAGTGACTCTGTGGCAGCTCTGACTTGTGTGTGAATGTGTGCCTTGTCTGTTTTGAATGCAGTACTTCTAATTGGATGTTATTAATGTCATCTGCTGGGCAAATCTGGGGATTGGTAGACTTCTTGGGGGAAGTCGTCCTGGACAAAGATCAGGTCATCAGAGAAGTCCCAGAAGAGACGATCCAGTGTAAACCAAGTAGGACTGAACAAAGAATTCCAAAGGTGTTTCTAAAAGGCAGCCAGTCCGGTTCAACTGGTTTGTTGGTGTATTCCAGGATAAGAGATTAGTGCTGATTCTTTGAGGCATGTCACCCTAGATGTTCTTTGGCCAAACTTTTCTGCGCACAGGGGTGAAGGGACCTTTGTCAGCTCCCTGGGTGCCTCACAAGTTTGACACAGTGAGTTCATTGTGAAGAAGCAAGCTTTCTTATCATTGTTGTCCTTCTCTCTGTAAATCTTTCACTCATGCCTTTACCTTTAGCAAATACATTTTTCTGACTTTGATTTAGAAGTCCAGTTTCTCCTTGATATTAGTGTTTCTGTATCTGGGTCTGATAAAAGCTGTGTTCTGACTCAGGTCATTGGTTGGGTGTCAGTAGTCTCCCTATTTTCCACTCTTGTGTGTGTTCACATGGTTCACCCTTTCCCTGGTGTGAGATTTCTGCTGGGAGAAATAACAGCATTATAACAGTGTAGAAGAATTTTACTCTGTTCTGTCCACTGGGATGCTACCAAAATGGCGGTGCCTGGGTGGCACAGTTAAATCTCTGACTCCTGCTTTCTACTCAGGTCTGCACTTAGTGGGGAGTCTGCTGAAGTTCTCTATCCCTCTGCCCCTCCCCCTGCTCACTGTCTCACTCTCTCTCAAAAAAAAAAAAAAAAATCTTTAAAGAAATTATTCAGCTGGGATGGCACCCTAACAGTGGGAAATGTTAATTATTCTGGATAAATCCTGGGCAATACTAAATATGCTTTTAATACTATATATGCTTGCAAATATAACCATGGACATAGTTCTTAGCCTCCTAATGTGTAAAATGAAAAGATTATAGATTAAATGATTTGGGCTCTTGCCAGCTAGTTTTCTAGGACTTTGGATTTTAATGCAAAAAAGAGAAGCTCTAAATAGATTCAACATTTAAAAACTGACCTAGGGGTACCTGGGTGGCTCAGTCGTTAAGCGTCTGCTTTCGGCTCAGGTCATGATCCTGGACTCCCGGGATCGGGATTGAGCCCCACATCGGGCTCCCTACTCAGTGGGAAGCCTCCTTTTCCCTCTCTTACTCCCTCTGCTTGTGTTCCCTCTCTAGCTGTGTTTCTCTCTGTCAAATAAATAAGTAAAATCTTTAAAAAAAATAATAAAAAGTAAAAAACTGACCTTGCTTATGAGTTTTTACACTAGACCCTTGTATTTAGTATATGTTTTTAATTTACCCTCTAAATCTAGGCACTGGGGATATAGAAATAGATTAAGCATCATTTTCTATCCTGAAGGATCTCATGGTCCACTGGAGGAGGGATAGCAAGAAAAAATTATTCTCAAAATTGGCAAGAATTTGAAGGGAGAAATTGTGCTTAGGAAAAAGAGTTCTCTTTTGGTTTGGAAAAGTACCTGTAAGGGCATATTTAATGTAGAAAGATGAGCCCCTGCCTCTTCCCCTCTGATTCCAACTCCTCCTGCCCCCCCAAGAAAGAGCTAAGACTAGGGTGATATGAAGTGTTTGCCTTGGGTGCAGAAATTAAGGGGATGCCAGGAAACAGTTGTTAAGATAAATACTATTATAATATTTAAAGTCAAAATTAATGAAAAAATCTGTGGTGGGGGCGCCTAGGTGGCTCAGTGGTTGGGCCTCTGCCTTCAGCTCAGGTCATGATCCTGGAGTCCCGGGATCGAGCCCCACATGGGGCTGCCTGCTCGGCGGAAAGCCTGCTTCTCTCTCTCTCACTCCTGCTGCTTGTGTTCCCTCTCTAGCTGTGTTTCTCTTTGTCAAATAAATAAAATCTTTAAAAAAAAAATCTGTTGTGAACAAACTAGGAAAATTAAAAAAAAGATCTGAACCTGCATGTGTATAATCTTGCCTCATTTTCCTCACCCTATTTCTGGCCCTGGGCACAATAAAACTATAAAGTTTGCCAATTTTGATTTTTATACAATACTAATGCACTAAAATATCTAAAGTTTTAGACAAAGAATTTTATAACAGAGTTTAGGGTTTAGAGGGTTGTCATTGGATAAAGCCCTTGGGGGAGATGGAGTCCATGGAAGACGATGATGAGCATAGTCAAGAAATTCTTCATGGTAGAGAATGGTTAATGAAGATTTATGAAAGATGACTAATAAAGGTTTTGAAGTTCTTTGTTATGCTGTGCTTCTGTTACCTCCTTTGCTCTCTACTCTTCAGTTAAAAGTCATATACATATAATAATCCTTGAATTCATGCTGATTTGCAAAAAGGAAGGAAGCAGGGTGGTGTCTGGCATGGGAGGAAGTGGTCTAGTGAGAGGAACCAAGCAGGATGTAGCAAGGCCCAGCTCAAGAGAAGCCTCACCCTCTGAGCTCCTTTGGAAAGTAGATGGAAAGGGTATTGGGTCTGGATTTTGCAGGGAATGGGATGTAACCTTGAGTTCAGTCAGTAGACACTGGAGCCACACCTGTTGATCAATAATTATGTTACTGTAGTGGATTTTAGGTCCATTCACCATTCTTCTCCCTGCTTTCCTCTTGAGAAGCTGCCCTCTGTGCCCCACATCAAAGGACTCTCTTGTCCCCTGGCTTCCAGCTGGAATGGCCAATATCAGTAGATAATTGGAAGGAGGGGAGGAGAGAGCATTGGCTCTTTTCCTGAGGGTTTGTTAATGGGCCAGTTGCATCCCTCTAGTGATCTCTGCAGCTTTCTTTTATCCCTTATCCATGTTCTGGGAACCATTTTCTCCCATTTTCTTTTCCAGGCTAAGGGTGGTAACAGAGCCCCCTCTTATTTTCTCTGGGGTATGCACTATCTTTTGTAATTTCCGTAAACTTTGTTTCTTTGTAAAGAATCTCTGTAGTAAACTCTCTTCAATATAAGAGTGCTAATTGTCTCTTGCTGAGACTCTACTGATATAGAAATGAGAAATATTAAGAAAGATTGTTCAAAATGTTAGAGATTGACACTAGAGAAAGCAACTAGCTGTCCAGTGAGAAGGGAAGATGGGTGGGTTAAAGGGCTTCATGGGTGACATTTGGGCTGAATATTATGGAATATTTCTCTGGGAGTAGGGTAAGCCCCAACATGAGAACAGCCAGGCAGGTGTCCATGTAAGTAAATTTAATGGTCTACATGGTCATAAAAGGCAGTGATTATTCAATGGGCTTTAAGAAGCATAGGGAAACTTATATAATAACATAACAATCGCCCATATTCCTATAATCCCTGTTTATAATCTGGCATGCTTTCCTCCCGACATTTTCAATTGAAATCATACTCTATTTACAGTTTGGGGTCCTGATTTTCTTTAACATTACATAATAAAGAGATTTCCCACAACTGAAAGAAGCTACAAGTACCTGGTCCTTTTAGAGGTAGCAGAATAACTTTAAAGAACAAAGTGCTATTACAGCATATAGATACACTGTGATTTTTTTTTAAAAAAGTGCTCTAGTAATTTTGCCTCTTTGTCATTAAAGAAATTCTTTTTTCTTGAACTTAAAAAATTGTTACTAAAAAACTTGACTGAAGATATATATGTACTTCAGAATTGCTGAATTATTGTAGATTTTGGTTTTTTTTTTAATTTGTTTGTATTTTTTAATGTCAAAGAAGATGGAATTTTCCCTTGGTAGGTGAGGAGGAGGGAACATGGTGCCTGGGACTCCATTCTGAGGGCAGGCCCAGTAACTTGACCAGGAAGGATCTTTTTATGGATGGACATTAGCATTAGTTAATTTTAAGCTGTGGTGTAATTCCTTTCCAAAATTTCCCAAAGTATTATACAATATGGTCTTATGTTGGTAATGCCTTGTGTAAGGAAGGGGCAAGACAAGAGTATGTGTGAAGGACAAAGCACTGTGAGGAGGGGACAAAAGGAGCAGATGGATTCTGAGGAGCCAGGAACAGGGGTTTGGGGAGATAGGTGACTGGCAGTCCCCAGGAGAAGCATCCTGTGGCTGATCCTCTGAAGTACTGAGATGGATACTAGACTTCTTGTGGTTCTAAGACTGCTATTTGGATATTAATGGAAAAAGTGATCCTAGAGCTTTAAAGTATTGTTCCTTCCAGTGGGAAGTAATAAACAAAGGAGGGAATGAATGAGGATATCTTCAAAAGGAAGGATTTGGTGACATGTGGGAGGGTCAGCTGAGCATTAGAACTGGGTTAGGGAAGTAATATTTCATCACAACAGAACTGCAAAATGGTTGAGTAGAGTACAAGATAATTTGAACAGGGTTTTTGGACAGAGAGAGGTAAACTTCTGGAAGAGAAGTAAACTTGCTTTTGTTAGACTGAAATGTGGCAAGGTAAGCTATGATCCAAGTTATTATTTGTAATAGGACCTTGTAGGAAAGAGATTATTATGAGCCCCAAAAGCAATAGAATTACTTGAGTTTTCCTTCTGGTTGTTCATCCCATGATTAGACTAGTTCAAAAGCAGAACTTAGTTGTGAATTTTTTTTTCAGTGAATTTTTTTCCATTAAAATCCCAAAGTAAGTGATTTATTTATTCTCATGCTATTATCCAATTCATTTTTCAGCTTGCAGTCAACTTCTTTGAGACATGAAGCTAGGGAATGGCTTAGGAAAAACATCTGATTTGAGACTTGCTTGCATTTTTTCACATGACTTTGCCAGAAGGGGTTTCTGCAAGAAACTGAGCCTTTCGCCTTACAGCTGTCTTAGCTGAAAAATTCAAATCTACTTTGCAAGAATTTGGATATGGGATTCATGCTATTATCTGCAAATAATTTATAGAATGATTCTATTTTCCCCTGAGTAATGAATGCATAGGACCTTTTTGGGGAGGCTTTAGAGAACCCCAGCACCATAAGGGGCAAGGTTTTGGTGTAGCTTTTACTGTCATATTGATTGGATTGGCTTTCATTTAGAAGTCTTATAAAGGAGGACATAGGATTTTGGCATGAAGGCTGTTTTAATAAAAGTAATCTTTTTATAGAAAGGTCAGAGATCCATTACCTAATGCCTGAGGTAGGTTTAAAGGCCACTGCTTTGGCTGTCTCCACAGAATTTTGTGTTTGTATAATCTGAAAAACAATACTGACCACCTCTATCAAAATCAACTTAAGGAAAACATAAAAATATTTTCTTTTTTTTTTTTTTTTAAAGATTTTATTTATTTGACAGAGCGAAACACAGCTAGAGAAGGGAACAGAAGCAGGGGGAGTGAGAGAGGGAGAAGCAGGCTTCCCGCCGAGCAGGGAGCCCGATGTGGGGCTCGATCCCAGGTCTCCGGGATCATGACCTGAGCCGAAGGCAGTCGCTTAACCAACTGAGCCACCCAGGCGCCCCATAAAAATATTTTCTTATGTTCAGTAGTAAGATACTCTTATCTGAGGTTTCTCTGGGTTAGAAGGAAGGACAGAGCTCTCAGGATGCTGGCATCTGTTTTTGTTGTATTGATACAGTTTTGAATATGGCATTGATACCGTTTTGAACATGGCATTTGAACATGTTAGGGTCTCTAACATTGGGTTTCAGGGCTCTTTATCTGAGCTTCTCAGTTTTGCCTTCACTTTTATTAATAATTTGAATAAAGTTGCAGAAGATACATTTTGGTATTTACATAAATTTAGGATCTAATAACTAATAACTGAGTGAATATTCTTAAAAGACCTCCATATGTTATTTTGTTGGATTGAAATGAAGGGGATAAAGTTTAATAAGAAATTAATACTATATCTTAGATTTAAAAAAATTAATTGACTGGAGATGACTGGCTTAATTGAAGTTCATGTGAAAAGTCTCATGAGTTTTATCACCAGGCAGTTCAGTGATAGTCCTGTGTCCCATGACATGCATCAATTCAAGAGTGCATTCATGGAGGTAGAATCCTCCTATCAAGGATTGGTAATGGTCCTGTATTTTAATCTTGGCCCAACCTCAGCCAAGTTTCTTATCACTACAGGGCCTAAAACAAATTAGAGTTTATTTAGACACAGTCAGCCAGGTGGTAAAAATCAGGGAAAAGACCACATAGGAAACTGTTACAGGAATTGCAGTAGCCATGATATAGCCTACAGAAGAAAAGCTCAGGTGGAGGCATGAATGATTGCTGTGTAGAAATATTTATCTGAAGGGTTGAGGATTTCCTGGGTTAGAGTATGTAGCACTGGGGCAAGACTCAGGCCAATGTCTGGACATTGTAAGGAAATTATTTATGAAATTGGAAATTCTCCAATGAGTAAGATTTGTTCAAAAGTGGAATGGCCTGACATGGGAAGAGGGGAGTCCCGTGATGCTGAAGAATGTGGCCAGAGATCAGTCTTCTGTCAGGGAGGTTGTAGAGGGATTTAAAGGTGAAGCAGTACTGGATTACTCTTCAGATTCTGTTCATTGCTAAGTAGTCAGTATTTATCTCTGGAGCTCTTTTCTCTCTGCTTTATCCCAGCTATTATGCTGGGAAAGGTAGGCTCACCTGCACCCCACTGTATTTATCACTTACAAGGCTTGATGTTTGGAGCCCAGAGAAATTTATGTTTTGGTCAATTTCCACCAAATAAGCACACTTCTGTTCATGCAGACCACTGTTTTCTCAACCTACAAACCAAAAGCATGTTATAAGAATGAGAGATTTTCATGTGCAGTAACAAGCTGCTAGAGGGGGAAAGTTTTGAGTCGGGGTCAACTTGTATCTCTTCATGAGAATATATATGCACGCTTCTATATCCTGTGGAAGTAGGAAGCCAGAGACACTGCGTTCTCACCTGTGTGTTCTGGGTAATACACATCTGTTTTCCCAGGGTGGTAGCAATCAATACCTAATGGGCACAGAAAAATTGAAGTCTGTCTACTGTCCTTTCATGCTGTTGTGCGATTAAAAGATCACTAAGAACAGAAGCTGTGATCTTGGTGTTTGATGAGAATTTTTAGCCACCACTTCCTAGTCTACTTGAAGTTACTTTATCTCAGCTTGGAAGTGATTAGTAAAGATACAGTGTTTGAATATGGCTGCAATTGTAAACTCTCAGCTTATTTTTCCTCTCTTTTCTCTCTCCCAGCCAGCAAGGAGGGTGGAACAGAGAACATATTTGTGCAATAAAGAAGGCAAGGTATCAGATATTTTGGGGGTGAAGAACTACCATCTTAGGAATTGGGAGAAAGGCCTGAAGAGAGAAGGGAACTGAGGAGTATTTTCTTTCTCATCCAGGAGGCTCCTAGGGACCCCTTTTTGAATCTGGCATTCTTCCTGTTAGTCTCTTTGCAGAGATGTACAGGGACCCTGTGGAGTTCCTGAGGATTCCTGCAGCTGCTGGGGTCTTGTAGAAGATGGGCAGTGTGTCTCCCCGTCCTTGTTAGTCCCACAAATAGCCCATTGAGGGGAGCAGGAGAAGGGAGAGGCATCCAGGGCTGTCCCTGGGGTCCCTCAATGGAGGCACTGTTCAGGCTTGGGTGGAAGCCAACCCTGACACCATGCTAGTTGTTAAAGCCTCATTCTTCCCAAGGAGGCGGCTGGAAAGGCGGCAGAGCAGCTGAGGCTCTAGAAAAGGTACTTCTCTTGTTCTTCACAAGGCCCGACTGACACATGAGAGGAAGCCACTTCCTTTTCAGTTATTTTCTGTTGTTCATTACATTTACATCCCAAGAATTTTTCCTCTTCCTTCTCACTCTCATTTTACTACTCAAGACCTGAAACTGATGGGTTTTTCCTTTCTCTTCCCAGTTTCAACTGAAATTTAGAAATGATGTCAGGTTTTTCTGCTTTGTATCAGTCTCCCCGGGCAGCCCATCAGAGAAGCACCCTGAGAATGGTTGAACTTTTGCTGTTGCTCTGATCCTCTGAGTAATTCAAAGTCTCTTTTAAAATGAAAAGTAGGGCTTTCGAGATAGCACAGTATTGGATGTCCACTGCAGGAAATGTGTTATTTTTCCTACGCCCTATCAATACTCATTCTTTCTCATAACACATCTTGATTTTTTCCTTTCTTTCCTCCTTCCTTTCTTCCTTCCTCCCTCCCTCCACCCTCCCTCCTTCCCTCCCTCTCTCCCTCCCCTCCCCTCCCCTTCCCTCCCTTCCCTTCCCTTTTATTTTCTTTTTTCTTTTCTTCCCTTCCCTTTCTTTTCTCTTCTCTTCCCTTCCCTTCTCTTTCCTTCCCTTCTCCTTTTCTTTTCTTTTCTTTTCTTTTCTTTTCTTTTCTTTTCTTTTCTTTTCTTTTTTCTTTTCTTCTTCAGGCTACCACCTTCCATGCTTAGCCCACAGGCTTTGGTGAGGTTATCCAGACCATGAAGGCCCCTGGATTTCAGGGTGGGCACATCTTCTGTCTTCCTGGCTTTGAGTTCAGGATAGTTGGGACCCAGATTAGGCTACATCAGAGTTAATCTTGAAAGACTTTGGGAAAACATTGGGTAAGAGACCTTCTGTTTTCACTGAGGTTGCTGACTGTGAAGAGTATAAGTTGGGAGCTATGGTAATCACCTTTGCTCCCACATGGGAAGAGTCAGTGTTAGAATATAAGCTACAGAGGAAAACTAAGCCATGGTGACAGACCCCTGATGACATAAGGTATAGACTGGATCTAGCTATGCCTGAAGCCAGCACCCTGACCTTTCAGTTATGCTGGTGAGTACATCTCCTCTCCCCTCCCCACTTTTAAAAAAACTCATTTGAGCTGAGTTTCTGTTAGCCCAACTAACAGAAGTTTTTGTTAGCTCAACTCTTTCAATTGCAAGGAGAAGAATACTAACAGATAGTAAGCATTATCTCTGCTTACTACTTCTTATTCAAATTATCCCAGAGTCTTGCGATTGCCCCAAACTGTACCAGAGCTAAGATTCACTAACCTTGTCCAAAATTTCAGCCTTCATGAAAACAGAGGACCCACTCACTCTGTTCTCTGATTCAGTAGGGTAATCAGCACCACTGGAATCACCACCTATTTTTGAGTCTGTGGTAAGAGCCCTAGCCTTGCCCATTCATTCAGTAGTCATTAATTCTGTATCTGCTGTGTGCCATAGAATTGCTTTAAAGAGCTGACAGTTAAGCAGAAATACTGGTATGAGTAGAAAGAAGTATGGCAGGCATCATGTTGATAGTCTATGTCTGCTTCCATGGGAAGGACTAAGGGCCAGTTCTTCTCTTGGCAGCATGGAGAAAGACCTTGTGGAAGAGGCTGTGCTTGAGCTGTATCTTCAAAGATGAATATTCAAAGATGATATTCAAAGATGAATAGAGGTTTTTCAGCTAAAAAGAAATGTAGGAAAATCAAAGCAATTCATTTGAAGAGAGAAGTATCAATTGTGAAGTATTATCTAACTTAAAAATATATCACCTTCAGGACTGAGAAGGCAGTTCAGCCTTATGTGTTTAGCACATGCCTGACTGGTGTGCTATACTGTCCAGAACATAGAAATCCATGGCCACTGTTGTCTTCACCGTCTTCCCTTTCCAAAATATGGAAAGTGCCTAAAGTTCTTTTGCTTGCAAGCAAGATCATGTAGACCTGAGTTGATTAGAGGGGGTAGACTAAGCATTCCATATCTAGTCTTTAGCTCTGTGGTCAGTTCACTTGTGGAGAGATAGCAGTTTCAGTAGCTGCAGCATCTGCCTTACTTCAAGATTAGAGTTAGAATTACATGCCCTTGGGTGCCTGGGTGGCTCAGTGGGTTATAGCCTCTACCTTCGGCTCAGGTCATGATCTCAGGGTCCTGGGATTGAGGCTGTGTTGGGGCTCTCTGCTCAGCAGGGAGCCTGTTTCCTCCTCTCTGCCTGCCTCTCTGCCTACTTGTGATCTCTCTCTGTCTGTCAAATAACTAAATAAAATCTTAAAAAAAAAAAAAAGAATTGCATACCCTTGAAATAAGTTGTCCAGTGGTGGCCCTTGACTTCCTCTTCAATGCATCCAGTGGTTTTGTAAGCACTCCATTCCCTACATTAACTCCCTTTCACCTGGAAATACCTAGAATGTCTGCACTGAATTCTCAAGGATATGATTCCATACTGAGGTTGGGAAGGGCCAAGACCTGCTTACCTTGTTCTCCATGGCCATCCCCAGTTACAAGCTTGGTTTGACTGTAGCAGGTTCTCAGTAAACCATTTTTGAGTAAGTGCATTAGAAGCTGTAATATGTATTGGACATATGTATTTATATGCAAATAAGCAATTCAAAAGATGGTATAGAGTGGCCCAGAGCCACCTTACTAACAATGAGTATAATGTTGCCATAGGCTAGTGGTTACTCTGGGTCAAAGTGTTCATAGAAGACTTAATGGAGAAGTCTTGGTGGAAAGGAACTGGATTCTGACAGAGAAACAGAAATTAGATAAGAAAAAAAAGTGAACATTTTACATTTTAAAACCTAGTGCTAATATTACTGCACACTGATGACAACTGTGCAGTTACTCCTGAAATAAGGACTAAGTTTCCTTTGAAATGTGTATGGCTCAAAAGTGAAGGGAAAAGGTCTTGGCATGATATTCTTAGGTTTTGCCAAACCCTAATGTTGTGTTTGGAACCCTCCTCTGCCCTGTAGGCCACAAGAATTTCCCTGTCCCCATCTTATACCCACATCAAGCATGTTTCCGAATGTTCTGGGAAGCCACACAGTGAACAGTCAGATGTTTGATCCTGCTTCAGAACAAGCAAGGCAAGTTCTGAGTTAGACCAGCAGAAATTTCCATGGGGAGCCCTTGCCCATGTTGTTGACTGATAGCCTCTTGTCCTCCTGAGCTCCAGGACTGGGTGAAAGGTTTGGTGGACAAATCTCTCTTCATTATACATTGTGCATTATACATTATACATTATGATTATAAGGGAAAGGATGTGATTGAAGACTTCTCTCTCTCTGCCAGTCAAGCTGATCAGTGTCACCAGAAAGACCACTAAGCCTCTGAACCCTTCTTTACATGGGAACCAACCCAACCACTGCCAGTTTCTCATCTCATGGTTTAGCTATAAAAATAGCTCATTATTGCCTTTTAAAAATTAAATATAAGGAACTTTCATTTATTGTGTTAAATAAATGAACAAGAGTTTTTGCCACAGTGTTATGTATTATAAGAGAGATGGAACATGTCAGCAGAACATTTGCAAGGCTGCAGAATCTGTCCTCACACAGTATTCAGGTTAATAAAAGGGGTGGATGGGTGACAGAAAGCTCTATAGCTTCTAAACATTTTGTAAGAAGGGAACTGAACACCTGAGAAAGTGAAAATCTGAAAACTGGGTTATTGCTCTGGACCTTCAGGCTTCACTTAATTGATGTGAGTCCTCTTTCACCTATGTTTAAATGAAATAGTTTGGGAACTAGGAGCTTAAAATTAGGAGACTCTTAATTATGGGAGATAATTTTGGCATCTAAAGTTTCCATGTTTGATATGCTCAGACACCTTATTGCTTTGTTGTTTAACCTGACCTCCCATTCTGTAGAGCTATTGATCACATTTATTAGTCTCTCTAAACGTTAGTTTCGTCATCTATAAAGTGCTTGTTGTAGGGGTTAAATGAGAAAATGCATGTATACTGGTTAGTCCAGGGCATAATACAGTGTAGACCACCAATAGTCATACTTATGTTATTTTTGACACATAAATTAGTTCAAAGAATTGTAGATAAATGAATTACTGAACCATGCTAGATTAGAAATCATAAATCTTGAGATGTCTCCTGGTCTCTGCCCTTAGCTTGTTGGGTAACTTCAGTCACATGTGTTAAGTCTAGGGATGGTGACAGATGGGACTTGTCAGGGTAGCAGGTCATATGATAAAGGACTTAGAGTGGGTGTAGTTGACCAAAAACACCACAGGACCTAGGTAGGTGGTTCACCTGAGTGACTCAGTCTCAGGCTGCATATTTGTAGGATCCATAAAGAGGGAGGTGATGGTGGTTGAACTCACCTTTGAACACCAGGCTTTGAGAAAAATAGAAATAAACTAGAGGATGTTATGGGATAATAGATGTTTTCTGAACCATACCTCCTGAGGTCAAGGGAAAGGGATGGAGAGATAAATTTGGGGAAGTGGGGGAGACCCAAGCTTCTAGTAATTTAAACAAGGGTAACAACTAGGTTGTTCCAGGGTAAAAGCTATGATCACAGGGTGGGAGTTCTGGGGAGGCTTTTTTAGTTCTCTTGCCAGCTGGGTTGAAGGTGACATTTTAGAAATTAGCTATAGCATGAGCTGCCTTGCAATGCACAGTCTCAAGAATTGTTAAAGTGGGGAAGGCTGGTTCCCAGCAAGGCAGAGGAATTTCTGTGCATGAGTATATGGGAGAGAATCTTAGGTCAGCCTTGCAGGTAGAAGTGATGGCCAGAAGATTTTCCTAAGGAGGAACAGACAGACAAGTTTGGAAGCATGAATGGGGAGAAAAGGAACAATGAAAGAATTTGATGACTGCTGAGAATAGCAAGTGGCTTGATATGGCAGGGTCACAGGGGTGATGGGGAATGGATAGTGTAGAGAAAAAGAGATTTTATGTTATCCTGAGGAGATAGAACTTTATTCTGAAGGTTTTTTGGGGAGCTACAGAAAGGCATTAAGCAAGGTAGTAACATGGCCAGATGTTGTTGTAGAATGATTAGTCTCACTCCATCAGGAATAAAATAAAGAGGAAGAGAGTCAGCATTTTCTGAGAGCCCACTGTGAAGTGATGGTTCAGGTAAATGAGAGCGTTTCTTTCTCACAGCTACTTTCTTGATGGATAATTATCTTAATTTCATAGACAAGGAAATTAAGGACCAGAGAGGTGCCTAGCCATGAGCCATTCACCTTTCATGAGACCTGCTGCTATAAGACCCTCTTGTTCCTGGCTGCAGGAAATAAGCAAGGACCAATCTGACACTCTTTCCCAGGAATTTGGGATTGGAGTTCTGAGGCAGGCAGCCAGTTTATCCTACTAAGTAGCTGGACACTTGGTAACTAGGGTGTGGCCATGTACCCTTATGTGGATGGAGAAGCAGAAGAAAGGCAGCACATAGATAAGCAGAGAGGGGAGACATAGATGCAGCCCTGCCAGGGCTTTCCAGTTCTTACTTTCCTGAGATCCCTATATCCTTATCACATAGTTCTTTGGTTAAATTAGCTAGAATTAATTTGTATAAAAAATGGAAATAAATGGATTCATTAGTGTTCCTGAGGAGGACTGAGGAAGGCAGACAGTGAGATAAGGTGAACTCCCCACTCCCCACCAGGCTGAAAATGGTGGGGAGCAGGTACTGGGGGATAACTCCCCAGAGAGTTATATCTCTGGGGACCTCTATCAAGCTTCAGAGCGGGGGGTTCAGGCTGAGTGTAACAAATCCAAGAGTGTAGAAAGTTTTGAGCAGACAGCCATCTGACTTATAATTGAAATCAGAGGCTTAACTAATATGATATTGCAACATTCTCTTTATTTTATTTTTATAGAAGCAATGCATGATGATATTATTGTAAAATTCCAAGTTATAAATGTATGTGGAGTAAAAAATGAGAGTCCCCACATTATCCCTGAATGTTTACAAGTAAAATTACAGGTGGAACCTGGCCACACCCTAAAGAGTCCAGTTAAGGTTGAAAGTGTCCTGAGCTGTAGGAAGCAGGTGAGAGATGAGAGTGCGACATTCTTTTCCCCCAGTGGATGTGGTAACAATGCCTGGGGCAGGATTTCCTTTTACTGAGCATCTAACAAGTATATGTTGAACAGAACCTGTTCTCTCATTTTTTTGTTTGTTTGTTTTTAGAAAGAAAGGTAAAGAGATTTCCTTATATATCTTTTGTGCCCATACCTGCACAGCCAGCCCTGTTATCAACATCCCCCACAAGAGTGGTACCTTTTACAATCCACAAACCTACATCTGTACTTCATAATCACCTGTAGTTTACATTAAATTCACTCTTGATGTTGTGTATTCTGTGGGTTTGTGCAAATGCAAATGTATAATGACATGTAGCCAGCATTCTAGTGTCATACAGAATAGTTTCACTGTCTTAAAAATTCTTTGTGTTCCACCTATTCATCCCCTCTCTCCCAGCTCCTAGTGACCACTGATATTATTTACTGTCCAAAATGTCATATGGTTGGAATCATATTTTGGGGCAGGATTCTAAGCCTCTTTGACTCTTCCTGACAGTATGCGCAATAGAGAGTGGAGCCACTTAGTGTCAGAGTGGTAGGCGTCCCTGATACTACCCATCTCCCTTATAATCTGTTCCCAGTTTACCCTGACTAAGCCCCCACCATGAGGGAGCCAGGATGAAGGTAGTGGCTGCTTACTCTAAAACCCCACTTGATTGCCTGTAACCTAGCCTCTTTCAGCTGTTTCTGAACCAGTCACAGGGAAAAAGACCATCAAGAAATTAATGTTTTGGTCTTTTGTTAACTGTTCTGATACAGAGTATTTCTAGTTTTGTTCAACCAGGACTGGTTGGGTGAATCCTATGTTTGTCTTGGGGAATTCATGAGCACCAGAAAGGAGTTAGCAACTAGCCAGTATAGCTGGGGTTTTCTTGTTTGGTTTTATTGCTTTAAAAATATATGTTTTTTAGAAAAAAATACACTTGGTAAAAAATTAAGACAAACAGAAACATTTTGGAGAAAAAATAAGAGCCTCTCATCTTACCTCCAGTCCTAATGCTATGGTCTGAATATTTGTCACCCCAAAATTCATATGTTGAGGTCATAACCTCCAAAGATTATAGTATTAGAAGGTGACTTTTGGAACTGATTAGATCATAAAAGCAGAGGCCTCACGAATGAGATTAGTGCCTTGTAAAAGAGGGTGCAGAGAGACACCAGTCCCTTTCACCCTGTGAGGACATGGCAAGAAATTGCTGTCCTGTGAACCAGGAAAATGGCTCTCACCAGAACATGACCATATGACCATGCTGTTGCCTTCATCTTAGATTTTCCAGCATCCAGAACTGTAAGCAATAAACTTCTTTTGTTTATAAGCACCCAGTCTGCTGTATTTTATTATAGCAGTTTGAATGGACTAAGACAGCTGCCTTTAACATTTTCTTCCCTAGAATTAAAAAAAAAAATCAATATAATAATGGCCTAAATATGGATAATTTTTTAAAATTGCAAGTGAAGTTTCATTGATCTTTGTATTTTTGGATGCTTTTATATATATATCTATAGAATACATTTCTCATAGTGGAATTTCTGGGTCAAAGTGTATGTGCATTTTTTAAAAATTTTGCTAGATGCTGCCAAATTTACTTTTGCAAAGGTATACTTATGGAGACTTCCACCAACGGTATGTGACTGTCTGTTTCTCCCTATTCTCATTATCATTTGGGATTACCAAACCTATGGTATTTTCCAATCTGATAGTGAAAAAAAGAGTGACTTGTTTGGTTTTTATCTTTTTAATGAGTGATGTTGCACACCTGTTGTATATCTCTTTTTTTCCTAATGATCAGATAGTTAATTTCATTTGCTCTTTTGTATCACTGATTTATATGGATTGTTTTGTTTATTAAGAAACCAGATCTTTGACTGTTAGATATATTTTTAGAGATTTTCTCCAGTTTTTGTGTTTGGCTTCGTTTATGATTTGCCTCATATTTGCCATTTATTTTTTAATCTAATTTTAACTTTTTTTGTAGACACATTCATCAGTCTCTTCTTTTATGATGGCCTGAGTATAATGCCCTATCCTTGGAGGAAGAACACAAAGATGGCCTTCAAGAAGTGGGAGAGATACAGCTTAGTTATCATTCATTATGATGGAAACACTGGGTCACCTGAAATTTCTCTATAATCATAAGGAAGAGTTTATACACTGGGGTGGGGGTGGGGGGTGTTAGAGTAAAGGATAGAGAAGAGTTGAGAGGAAGAAATTCTCCAAATGCAGCTTGGTAAGGGAATAGGAAAATAGATGCTAAGTTAGAAGTGAAAGGAACAGCCTGTTCTTACATTCCCAAGCTCAAATTTGGGGTGTGAAGATGGCTATGGGTGGGTGCAAAAGAAGGTAACAGCAGGTCTGGCTTAACTACTGTTTCTGGTTCCACTATCTCTGATAAGTTGACCTTTCCCCTCTTATTCATCTCTGTACCCTTTCTCTGCACCTTAACTCTAGTCTGGACAATGAAAATATACACACCTCAAAGAAGACACTTTGCTCTTACCCTGGTATGTGTCTTGCTCCGAGAACCAGTGACCTTGGGGTCCTTAGGGAGGGAGGTTGATATTGTTATGCCTCTTCCATTCGGGTCTTACAAAATGACACTTCTCACTGAAATGCCTATAGAGGGAAGGAGAAACTTGAACGATATAGAGACTATGCGAAGGGGTCATTTGGAGCCCTGGCAAAATCCTGCATTTGACCCTGTCCTTTCTTGTTGAGAAGTTGACTTCTTAATTTGGATATCATTCTTTCCTTGTTTTTTCCTAGATTTCTGATCCTTGGGCATGTTGTAGCTTATGCTCACTCTACTAGAGGAGAAAAGAGAAAGTAAAAATCACACCAAGCATATTTTCCATTTTATTATCATTCAAGAAGCCAATGTGTGGGAATAAGCCAGGGCTAATGTCTCAATAAAAATTTGGGACTTTGTGTGAATTTGGGATCAAGATAACAACTGGAGATAGAGGTGGGAATAAAGGCAAGAGGGGAGAAGCTGGGTGTGGCAAAGCAGTAGCAAATGGAGGTGAACAGAGGAGGTTGGGAGGTGGCAGCCTCTCTACTTCAACCATTGGAATCACACCCACCATAGCAGTAGTGAGTTTCTTGAGATAAAAGAGGCATCACTTCTTAACAGTTGACTTAAAGAACTTGTGGGGCAGTTCGTTACCCATTTTGGACATAGGGGTTAAAAAGTAAGGGCGCAGTGAGTGAGAGAAAATCCCACCCTACTGAAGAGGGCAGGAGGGCTCAGCCTGTCCTGGGGATTGTTGTGAATGTAGACTTTTTCCAGGCTGATTAAATGGAATTAACTCCATGGTCTGGGATCTTACAACCTCCCGTTGCTCTCATCTCCCCAGACCTTTGTTTTACCTCTTTAGAGCCTCCTGGAACCCTGAGGAATTTATTAATGAGGTCCAATTACAGGACATTTCAGGTTTTTAATCAACTCTGGATGCATGGCTGAAAGGTTCGGCTCAACCCCTCTGAGAAAATGTACATTAAATAAGATTTCAGATGAACCGCACACTTGACTTCCCTGCTGTTTTTCCTTGTCTAGCCCGCTTCCCCTTTCCAATCATCTGTAGCCTCTCTACCCTGTTCCCCCATTTCCCCTCTGCCCACATCTTCCCACCCTCAGCTTTTACGTAGAGGAGTGGACTTCAGCTGCTTCTCTTATTAAAAATGCAGGACAAGCAGAGCACAACAAACCGATAGACAGCTAGTTTCTGTCCAAGCCCTCCCCAACCCTCATTTGTGGCTTTCATCTAGGTATGCTGGAAAAACTTTTCCTAGCCATTTATACCCCATTCAGGCTAGCAAACAACCTTTGTTTCCTCTTCAAGGATATTTTTTGAAGACAGATTAGAGATTTGAAAACACTTGGAATAACTCTTTAAATAGGTTTTTCAAACACTGGTAGACCAAAACAAAGGAGGTGGGTGGGAGCATCAGCCCTGAATAATGTTCTGTTTATCATCCTGTGTTGCCTCAGGCCCTGTGCTGCTTGGGTTCTCCTGACAAGTCTGTGGAAATTCTGTAGACTTCCGGGGCTTGGTCTCTACAGAGGCTGCTCCTCACCATGGGAGAGATGGGCCTTCCACCAGCTGCTGTGGGAATGGCATATCTGGCATTTCAGCAGCCACTTCCTCCCCAAGTAAAAGCCAGGACTCCACCCTATGCAATTTCACAAAGTGATGTTGTTGCCCCTGGGAATGCCAGGAGCTGTTGTGAGCTCTTAACATCCTCTCAACTCCTGTGGGGCCTGCAGGCTCTGCTCAGCTGATTAAACATTCTTCATCTGGGGAAGACATTTAAAGGGACCACTGCATGGCAGGGCCAGGTTGGAAATTCCATTTAACAAGGTGGGAAGCCTAGTTAAAAAAAAAAAAAAAGAAAAAGAAAAAGAAAAGAAAGGAAAAGTGAAGCAACCTGGAAGATTGGTCTTCAGAGGTGTTAGCTTCAATCCTGCCTCGTAGATGAAGTCATCCTCATCTGCTTTAGCTGTCAGGGATCTCTTTAATAAGCTAAAATTCTTTTAGTTGCAGGTGACCAGAAAACAACTTGATCTGTATAGACTGGACAAACAAGGGCATTTGTCAGCTCCTGAAATCAGGCTGGGAATGTAGATGGATCTCAGGAATGAATGGAACCCATGTTGTGTTGAATCTGGCTCATACTGTTCTTAAGAGCTGATTGTTCAGTTTTTAGGAACTTTGGGAGCCCTGTTACATCCAGCTATTATTAAATGTTAAATGATAAACTCATTACTAAAAAATATATTAAACATGAAGTTAATACATTCTAAAAACTCATCACTTCCTAATTATTTTACTGCATTTTGAGATTTCTGTGCTTTTTTTTTAAAAAAAGGATTTTATTTATTTGACAAAGAGAAACACAGCTAGAGAGGGAACACAACCAGAGGGAGTGAGAGAATGAGAAGCAAGCTTTCTGCCCAGCAGGGAGCCTGATATGGGGCTTGATCTCAGGACTCCAGGATCTTGACCCGAGCTAAAAGCAAACACCTAGTGACTGAGCCACCCAGGTGCCCCAAGATTTCTGTGCTTTTGAGATTGCTTAAATCTTTTGTATCTGTGTGATAGAAATACTGTATAATGCTGGGCTATTTCTCATCCCTTCCCAACTCTGTTTTCTTTCTCTCTATATATATTTATATATTAAATATTTTATTTGTTTGTCAGAAAAAGAGAGAAGGTGCACACACAAGCAGGAGAAGTGGCAGGCAGAGAAGCAAGCTCCCTACTGAACTCCAAGTAGGCTGATTCGGGGCTGAAGCCCAGAACCCTGGGATCATGACCTGAGCCGAAGGCAGATGCTTAACTGACGAAGCCTTCTGGGGTCCCCATCCAACTCTTTTTTCAATGACGTTATGTTGGAAGCTTGAAATCAACTATGGTTGAAGAAGCCTTTAGCCATAGATATGAAAAAATGTTGCAGATTGGGGCTTGATCTAATGTTTGTTGATTGTCTAGAGTCTAGACTTTAAAAAATGGTGGAGAAAATGTTCATCATGCAAATCTAATAGAAAAGTACCTCATATCTGTGTTATTACATGTGGATGCCAACAAAGACTATAAGAAAATATTCTTTAATTTTTTTGAGGACTATACTCTGCTGTCTTTGATCTAGGACAGATTTGCAAATGGCCAGTTACCTGGAATTTTCATGTCACTAGTTGTCTCTGACTGGAAGGAACTTTATTGCTTTTATTGTCTGTGTTTTACTCAGGGGAAAAATAACCATGATCTCTTCACCATACTGCATTGCTTTTCTTGTGGGTGGGAAAGAGATTTAATTGGGGATTATCTTATTATCTTGGTGCCCTTCAAATCCAAGCCAGCATCTGTCTATCTCCAAGGAGTCAGGCAGCAAGTTTGGTGTGTGTGCATTTGTCCTCCTTCAGAATCTTTGGCCCATGGCCTTTATCATTACTGTTGTCCACTGATGCTGACAGACAGACTTGGCCCTCTTTCCCAACCTGGGTCATGAATAGAGCAGTTCATGAAGTTCTTGTTCAGAATCCTGATGACAGATTATGATCTCTGTGAAACTCCTTGAAGGAGAGCCATTGCTGCTGGGAAGGTGTCGTGAGCCTGTAGATAGGCAGAGCTGGTAGAGTGGGGCAGCGGAGGATGACCTTATAGAGGTCATGCAACCCAGTACTACTGAATGGGTCATTGCACCCATTACTCTGCCTCCATGCTATTTCACTGAAACCATTTAAAGAGCAGTATATAAAAGGAAGATTAAAAAAACATGATTGTTTTTAAAAATACACATTAATGCCTTATTGAAGTCTTTGCACTGTAAGTTGATTTCTCCTTATTTGGTTTTGCAGATATGCACACTGTGTATCAAAATCACTGTGTTTGAGATAATAATTTTCCCTGTTCATCTTTTCTGAGCAAGATGAACAAGTTTTGTTTTTTTTTGTTTTTTGTTTTTTTAATTTTTAAGTGTCTCCCCCAGTGATTACAAGCATCCCCTTTCAGACATTTGCTTTTTGTCTTTCAGATACAGGGCTTGTTCTAATTTTTCTAATGTTTTTTTGGGTGTCCTTTTTAAAAATAATTAATAAAAAAAGATTTGGCTTCAGTGAAATACTTATATTCTTTCCCATGCTGATTTCACTCTTCTCTGAAGTTTTTAAAGCTATGGTCAGTGTTATATAGTTTGTTTTTATTTGTTTCCTGTTGGGGATCTCTTTTCTACCCTCAACTGAAGTGTAAGCCAGGGGGAGCCAGGATAATAACGTCTACTTTTCTGTCCCTTACAACCCACTAAAGTGTCAGAAAATTGTTACCATTCAAAAAGAACTTGGTTTGTTGAATTATTGGCTGACAAATATAAGAAGTCTTCTTCCTTTTAATGTCTACAGCCTTCTGATTTGCTGCTTTTTATCTAGTGACAATAGGAGAAATCAAATGAAAACTTGTTAGAGTTGTGGACTAAATAAGGGTAACTTAGCCCTGAGTAAGATTCTGAAATATGTCTTGAATGAAATTCGTGACTATTAGACATAAATGTTCCTATATCTACTTTGCCTACTCAGAAGCTCCTCCCAACTTTCATACTTACTCTTTGGTCAGTGCCATATTTTGAGTTGATTGAGGTTGCTAGACAAGTTCTGAGTAAGTGATGTCACTGTCACAGCCTAAAAAGTAAATTAATAGCTTAAAATTTTTTAATCAAGTATAATTAACATACAGTGATATATTAGTTTCAGGTGTACAATATAATGATTCAGCAATTCTGTACATTACTCAGTGCTCATTAGTGTACTCTTAGTCCCCTTCACCTATTTCACCCATCTCCCTTCTGGCAACCACTAGTTTTTCTCTATATTTAAGAGTCTGTTTCTTTGTTTATCTCTTTTTTCCCTTGTTTGTTTTATTTATTTTTTTAAAGGATTTTTATTTATTTGACAGAGAGATACACAGTGAGAGAGGGAACAGAAGCATGGGGAGTGAGAGAGGGAGAAGCAGGCTTCCTGCCGAGCAGGGAGCCTGATGGGGGCTCGATCCCGGGTCTCTGGGATCATGACCTGAGCCGAAGGCAGTAACCTAACCAACTGAGCCACCCAGGCACCCCTTATTTCTTAAATTCTACATATGAGTGAAATCATATGGTATTTGTCTTTTTCTAACTTACTTATTTCACTTAGCATTATACCTTCTAGAATTTTTTTTAGCACTTGAAATTCAGGGAATAGGGATTCCTTTTGATTTTATAGTTCTTGATTGATAAATGGTTTGGCTGCATTTTTGGTAACCTATGAAAAATATAATGAAAATGTGATATTTATTTATTTATTATTTTTTTTTATTGTTACTAATTTTTTTTCCAGTGTTCCAAGATTCATTCCCCATTCCCCACACCCAGTGCTCCATGCTCTAGGTGTCCCCAGTACCCACCACCAGGCTCTCCCATCCCCCTACCCCCCTCCCTCCAAGTCCCTCAGTTTGTTTCTGTGTCCAAAGTCTCTGTTGTTTCGTTTCCCTCCCTAGATTATCCTAGTTCCCATTTACTTTCCTTCTCCCACTGTCCTCCAGTTTACCCCTCATGCACCGCAAGTAAGTAAAACCATGCGATACTTGACCTTCTCTTCTTGGCTTATTTCACTCAGCATAATCTCCTTCAGTCCAGTCCATGCTGCTACAAAAGTTGGATATTCGTCTTTTCTGATGGAAGCATAGTATTCCATTGTATATATGTACCACATCTTCACACGCACAAGGGCACCCACACGCTTGGGGGTGCCCACACGCTCGGGGGCGTCCACACGCTCGGGGCTGCCCACACGCTTGGGGACGCCCACACACACGGGGGAACCCACACGCTCGGGGGAACCCACACACTCGGGGGAGCCCACACACTCGGGGGCGCCCACACGCTTGGGGACGCCCACACACACGGGGGAACCCACACGCTTGGGGGAACCCACCCCAGAATTCATGCTTTTAATTATATTTTAATTATTCTTTGCCTATTGATGCAAAGTTAAATATTCTTTCTTTCTGAAACTAAGACTGCTAACGGAAGCCAGCCGACAGCAGCAGGAACTGTTCTGTGTGTGAAGTGCAGTTGCAGAGAGCTGTATAGTGAAGGTATTGTGGAACTCTTTGAGCTCCTCCTGGCAGAGTGGCTTCTATTTCTGGTGAACATAAATAGGCGCTCTCCTGGCTCCCAGCCTCTCCATCTCATATTCTTTGTTCCCTTCTCTGGGACACTTTTCCCAACGCTTCAGTGGATCCATCTGTCCACACTTCCTGCCACCAGGACCATTCACCCATTCTTTCATGCAGCAGAATTTAGGAAGCACCCGGTGGCCGCTGCCATGTTCACCCAGCCTCCACATTTGGGGTTTTGCATTGGAGTGTTGTCTTCCTGAGCTTCTGGCTTGCTTTCTGGGGGAAGGATCTGCAGAGCTGTTTTCAGTCTCTTCTACCTGGGCTGCATCTCTCCGCCCCCTTGCTAGAGGCTGGTCTCCATGGTAACCAGTTTATCAGGTTACAATTCTCTGGTAGCGGAGCGTTGTTCTTTTACGTCTTTTTTCAGCTGCTGAGGAAGTTAGGTTGGAGCAAGATGTCTGCGCCCAGACCTCCCTCCCAGAGAGAGCCTCTACACAGAGAAGGGCTCTTTCCAGCCTCCCGGTTGGCAGCCTGTCACAGCTGGGCAGGTGCAGATGCTGGATTGATTTCTTCCCCCGCCCCCGCTTGTCGCCTCACTCCCGCACCTCAAAGCCACATTGCTTTTGGATCCACGACCTTGTCTGTGCCCCGGGACCCATGGCCTCTCCGGTCCCACGCAAGTCTGTAAAATCGCCTTCCCTGGGGGGTCCGCGCCCGGTCCATGGGGTGGAGAGAAGCGGGAGAGAAAGGCAGCGGCGGAAAAATAGAATCCACGCCTGCCACTCTCGCAGCAGCTGCGGGGGTGGTGGCGGCGGCGGCGGCAGTGGCGGTGGCGTTGGCACCAGCGGCGGGAAAAAAAAATTTAAAAAGTCTCCTTGCCTTGCCGTGGGCTCCACTGTGTTCCCGTTTCTGTCTCGCCCCGATTCAGACCGTCATCTGTTATTCCTCACTCACAGAGCACTTTCGTTTTGGGGTATTTGCTTTCAGTGGTTCAGCTCTGCGGGCTTCCTCCCCCACTCCCCTGTCTCTGGGGGCAAGCCTCCGGTCCCTCTTACTTGTTTCTACCTTTTTGCCGATGGTCCTTATCTCCCGTGTGATCCAAAAGTGCGAAATATCACATTTCAGGTTGATTTCATGGGTGTTCACAGTGGTCCTGTAGTGTTTTTTTTTATTGGAATTCAGCTCTCTTCAGGGAAGTCCCGGACATGCGGTCACCTGGCCTTCTGCCATCTTGACTCCTCCGAAAATGTGATATTTATAATGAAAGGTGTATAATTTTGTCTTCAGATAGCTGAAAGGTCTAAGTATGTGCCTCCTAAAAATGATCCAAATAAATCCAGAAAGCATAATAATATATTAAAGTTTATACAACATAAGATTTTTAAAACAAATCTCTGTAACTAACAACTTATCATTTGGCATTTTAAAAAATGTTAAAATCCATAATAGTATTCATCTTTGTATACAAATAGAGTATGTAAGGGATTTAGAAAATCAACCTAGGTGTACTAAAGAGGGTTACCATTGCACTAGCATAAATCTTTCATACCCACGGATTAACATTTATATGAGATAATATTGGACTTGTGTTTATTATGCAACCCAAGATGGTTTGGTTTGTATGGGCACTGGATATACACTTCTTCCATAACAAGACAACTCCACTAACATATTTATTCAGTGCCTACATGGGCAGTATTCCCATGCAGACTTTCAACAAAGTATTAATCAGATAAAGCATTGCTTAGTTTTAAAGATCCAACAGGGGCGGGGGAGGGGGGGAGAGCCAATGAAATTAGGAATATGAAGAAGGTTATGGTCTTATACTCCAAAGCAGGCATTTATTGAATGCCACTGTGTGACAAGAACTACAGTATTATTTTACATTCTTTTTTTTTTTTTTAATCTTACATTCTTGATTATAGATGAGTGAATTGAAGCTCAGAGAGGTTAAAATGGTTTGTTTAAAGCTATACTGTGTAGTCAGGTCTAATTCCAAAGGCTGAGCTTTTCTTTTCCTCCCACTGCCTCTAATGTGACTGAAACTAGTATTTCCTGCCTTGATAGGATCCGTCTTCCCTTAATTGGGCTGGGAGTGGGGCTGTACTCTGGGCAATAATGTCACTTGCAACTACGTGGGGTAGAGACAAAGGACTCAGATCTCAGAAATGGCCGAAATGCTTTGTGGATGGGAATTCTAGCTCCCTAACTTAAAATCATTTTGAGAGAATTGGCACTGATATTAGCAAGAAGTACTTTGAGCTTTTCAGATGAAAGGCTCTAGGTGACTACAAAGTATGGCTATTAAAGACTATCATGGAATTTTATATGAAGGAGAGTGCTTACTAATTATAAGATAGCTACTCATTTGTAGATTTGTTTTCTAGTTTAATCTCTCATTGGTGCTATTACAGGGGCTAGAAAAGCACCTAAAGGTTTATGATCAAGACTCAAAAGCTAAGTTTGCATGTCTTGGTTAGACCTATCTGTTTAAAATAATAAAAATAATAATGGTCATTATAATAAATCCTGTTTACACCTTGTCTTTGCTTGAATGGCTTCAGAGTCTCTGCAAACTTTAGCCTTTAGTAACTGTATTAGTTCACTGGCCTATGACTTATCTAAGTATCTGAGAATATTTTAACAATAATAGGAACTGACAGGACCACAGAATTAATTAGGCTTTGTCTCTGTTTGGATCATACCTGTTGGAGAGTAGGAGAGGAGAAAGCTGAATATTATTTCTATTTAGCCTAGATGGCCACAAATTTTCTAACTCCCTTTTTTCCTAGCAATGCTGGATCAGCCCTGGAGGTTGTTATTATAAAGTACCCCCAAGTTAATGTTTCTCTTTGTCTATTGTTTATTTTTAAATGACCCAGGCAGTGGCTCAGAAAGGAATGCAGTTCCCATAAAACATTTTCCCACATTAAACAATTAAAAATTGGGGAGGGGAGAGAGAGAGAAAGAGAGAAAGAGAGAGAGTGAGAGAGAAGGAACTTGGAGTTTTTCCTTTATGGACATTTGGTTGTTATTTTTCTTTTGTGGCTATAAAGAGAAAGCCAGTGACAGGTTAAGTGCCATGACCATTGTCATAGAGTAGAAGAGAGCCAATAAACAGGGATCAGTGTGGACTGACTAGGTCATGAAGTACAAATAGCACATACTTTATTAAAATCATTCATTAAAAGCCATGATTTGATACATTTTCTTTCCTGGATTCTGGCTTCAAAGACTATCCATAGATATGATCTGCCATTATTTTCTTCCTCCCAGCTGTTTCCACTTCCTCATCTTATAATTATTACTTGAATATTTAGAAATGCAGCCAGTGGGATCCTCAGTCACCTTCCCAGCCTCTTCCATGCCATTTTTAAAAAAAAGATTTTATTTATTTATTTGACAGAGAGAAACACAGTGAGAGAGGGAACACAAGCAGGGGGAGTGAGAGAGGGAGAAGCAGGCTTCCCGCGGAGCAGGGAGCCTGATGCAGGGTTCGATCACAGATCATGATCTAACTAAGGCAGATGCTTAAGGACTGAGCCTCCCATGCGCCCCTTCCATGCCATGTTAATTAAGGTAATGATAACTCTTGTAATAAATTCACCCCCAATTTTATATTGGCTTGAACACAGTACACTTGTCTTTTCTTGTTAATGTTAAGCCTAAAATAGATGTCTTAATAGTTAAAATAGATGTCCTGATTGATAGAAGTCTATCCTCCAGGCAGTGTTGTAGGAGACTGAGCTCCTTTTACCTTGTGGCTTCATTATATTGCATATGTGGCTTCCAAAGTCACTCTGGGCATGAGAAACCAACCTTCAGATGGGAAAATAGCATGGAGGAACACAAGTGAAAGATTTTTATGTACCTGCCTATGGAAGTGACCTACAACATTCTTTTCACATTAGTTGGGCTAAAATCTCGTTAACTGGCCATACCCAACACAAAGGAAAATGTAGTGGGTTGCATGTCTAGAAAGAAGCCAGCCTTGGCTTGGACATTTTCTTCAGCTTTTGGTTTCCCTTTCCTTACATCAGTTCTTCAGGGACACCTTTACCACTCCTGTTCTTATATTCTCTCAGTAGAAAGTACAGTTAACTCTCCTTAAGTTTCACTTTTTTAGTTTATTGATTTACTTATTTAAAAAACCATGGTAAAATATACATAACATTAAAACTTCCCATTTTAACCATTTTAAGTATACAGTTCAGTGGCGTTAAGCACATTCACATTGTTTTTCTGCCATCACCACCATCCATTTCCAGAATCTTTTTCATCATGCAAAAACGCAAAATGCTGTATCCATTAAATAACAACTCCTTTCCCCCTCTTCCCAGCCCCTACCATTTTCCTTTCCATCTCTATGAATTTATTTATTTTTTTATCTTATTCCATAAAACATCACCTGGCTTACCATATTAATGACATTGTGCTGATTGTATCTGATAAACAGGAAGTATTTAATTTTTCCCCAAGCTTTATTGAGATAAATTGACATATCACATTGTATAAGTTTAAGATGTGCAGGCCCACTTTCCGTGGGAGCCATTTGGTACCCAGTCTTTTCCCATCCCCTAAATGCTGCACCTGTGTTATCCTGGATTGCTTTTCTTCAGTCTCTACTCATTGTGTGTGTCTTCTGTCTCACAGGAGAAAAACTAAGCACCCTGTCCTCTTACTTCAGCCTCCCCAGTGCCCAGCTATCCCCTTTCC
This sequence comes from Spilogale gracilis, assembly GCA_004023965.1. Lineage (NCBI taxonomy): Eukaryota > Metazoa > Chordata > Mammalia > Carnivora > Mephitidae > Spilogale > Spilogale gracilis. The sequence continues at coordinate 429,949 of PITA01000056.1, forward strand.
TTGGGTATTCCTCTTACCTTCCTCCAAGATCCTTCTGGTGTGACCTTCAACACTGTGTACTTTATGCCTTATTCATACTCTGTTTCACTGCTCTTTCTGCCCCATCCCCCTACATTCCTTCCTCAAATTCTGCCTACCTCCTCCCCATTTAATTTTTTAATCCCCAGTTACTTCAGGGGCTTTAAGCTATTGGTCCTTTTACTCTCCCAGTGAATCATAAGCTTCTGCCTGTGGTCTACCAGGCCCTCTGAACTGTCTCACTGCAGTTCTCAGTCCTAACCACCATTAGGTGATACCACTTACAAAACCATTCTGAGCTGATAGACCAATCTCTCACTTATTATTGTATGACTCCTGTAAATAATCTGAAAGATAAATATCATTTGTGTCATTTCACTCATGTGGAAACAGATCCAGGGAGAAAAGTGATTTTCCTAAGGTGACACAGTATATACAGGATAAAGACTTTAGTTCAAACCCCATCACTTCCTTGAGTTTGTTGGAGCTTAATCATTTTTTTTCCACCTAAACCATTTGTCCCAGCTACTTACTTCTCCTGTCTCCATTTTCCCACTGATCCATTCTCTTAACCTCCTCTGTTGTCTCTGGCCAAAAGCTTAGAACTCCTTCACCTCCTGCCGTCACATCTTTAAACTCAAGACTTCTCAGATCACAATAGAATGGCCCTGGAAAGAGCATATGCTACATGGCTGAAACTCTGAAATGCTGAAAAGATTTGTTGACTGGTTAATTTCTTCTTCTCCTTCTCCTCCTCCTCCTCCTCCTCCTCCTCCCCCTTCTCCTCCTCTTCCTTTGCCTCCTCCCTCTGTTGTAGGAAGAATGTGAGACTGCAGACATTTAACAAACAGATGAATACACATCTGTCATTCAGACAACAGTTTTTGAGTCCCATCTAGTAACTTTTGTGATTAAAGTTGTAAATGATATAAGAATGAGTGAGAGTCCCTGCTGTCAAGGAGTCTTAGAATAACAGAGGAGATAAGACTGAGATCCAGATAATGCTGACAAAAACATGGAAAATGATAGAGCCAGCAGGAAGCACAACGTTCACCTGTTACTTCAGATGATGACTAACAAGCATATACTCAGCTAGAGAGGTTAAAAGTCTTGCTTATGGGGGGAAGAAGATGGCAGAAAACCAGGTGACCGCATTTCGGGGAGTTCCCTTAAGTGAGCTCAATTCCAGCAGAAAAAACCACTACAGGACCATTGTGAGCACCCATGAAATCAGCCTGAAATGTGATATTTTGTGCTTCTGGATCACCACGGGAGACAAAGACCATAGGCAAAAAGGTAGAAACAAGTGAGAGTGATGGGAGGCTTACCCTCAGAGACAGGGGTGTGGGGGAGGAAGCCTGCAGAGCTGAACCATTGAAAGCAAAAACCCCAACACGAAAGTGCTCTGTGCATGGAGAGTAACAGCAGATTATGGTCTGATTCGGGGCAAGACAGAACCGGGAACACAGCAGAGCCCGCGGCAAGGCAAGGAGACTGTTTTTTTGCCGCTGCCGCCGGTGTGGGGAGACGGGAACCCGCAGGGACAGAGAGTGCCCTGTGAGGTGCAAAATCAGTTTTTCCTCCACGGCAGCGGGGAGATGGGAATCTGCAGGGAGAGGAAGTGCCCCGCAGCTCCAGGGAACTTAGAGGGGCTGGGGTGCGGAGTCTATCCCCCCACTGCTTAAGCCAGAAAAGCAAGGCTTCACGGCACGGGGGATCTCAGCGAGAGCGGCAGGCATGGATTCTATTTTTCTGCTGCTGCCTTTCTCTCCGGCTTCTCCCCACCCCGTGGGCCAGGCGCGGACCCCCCAGGGTAGGCGATTTTGCAGACTTACGCGGGACCGGAGGGGCCGCGGGTCCCGGGGCACAGACAAGGTCGTGCGATCCAAAATCAGTTGTGGTTTTGAGGTGTGGGAGTGAAGCGACAAGTGGGGGCATGGGCAGAAATCAATCCAGCATCTGCGCCTGCACGGCTGTGACAGGCTGCCAACTGGGAGGCAGGAAAGAGCCCCTCTCTGTGTAGAGGCTCTCTCTGGGAAGGAGGTCTGGGCGCAGACATCTTGCTCCGACCTGACTTCCTCAGCAGCTGAAAAAGGACGTAAAAGAACAACGCTCTGTCACCAGAACTGTAACCTGACAACCTGGTTACCATTGAGACCAGTCTCTAGCAAGGGGGCAGAGAGACGCAGCCCAGGTAGAAGGGACTGAACAGCGCGGCAGGCCCCGCCCCCAGAAAGCAAGCCAGAAGCTCAGGAGGACAACACTCAAACTGTAAAACCCAAAATCAGGTGGAAGGGCAATTTATTAAACTTCTGGTACTGACTACAAGTACCAAAAGCCCTACACCTTATTGATACAGTTTTCCACCTTATTTGCTTTTTTAAACTTTTTTCTATTTTTACTTTAAAAGCTTCCATTTTAAACTTAAAAATACATTCTCACGGTTTTTCTTCTTTCAGTGTTTAATCCCCATTTTATCACAACGTGATACTCAATACAACACCCCATGACATTTTTTTTTACCTTGAATTTTTTTCAAATACACTCCTGTATTATCTGCTCTTGTTGTTGCCTCTTGTTTCCATGTTTGTTTTCTGTTTTTCCCTTTCTTCTCTCCTCTTTCCTTTATTCTCTCTTTTACATGTACATGTAGTTATAAGCTTCAAGTCAATCCCACATCTCTGTTCAATACTAACCCTATATACAACCAGTTCTAATCTCCCTATACCTTTTGAAAGTGGGCTCCTCCAACAATAATAACAAGACAAACTCGAGAGCATCTGAAACGCATTCCTTGCCCACAAGGAGTGTCTGCCCTCAGCTTCTCACTCTAGTCTGTCAGTGTGTCTGTGTAATTGTCTTTGCTTTTGTATTATATAAATACTGGTCTTGGGGGTCATATAGGTTGGGCTTCACTTTTTGATCTCTTGATTTCTTCATTTACCCTTAATAGCCCTTCTCTCTACCCTGTAACAGTTTTGTAACATATAAATCCTACCACCGGGCCCCACTCTGGCAGGGGTTTCTTTTCTTGCTTCCTCTCTTCCGTTTTCTTTTTTCTTTCTCCTCCCTTTTCGGTGGTGAATTCTGGTTGCTCCAAAACCTTCCAGCGACCAATCCACCTAAGTAGTGGCTGATATATTTAGCCATACACCCCCTCAACCACTCCTCGCCACAATGACTCGGAGAAGGAACATCCAACAGAAGAAGAACCCTGAGACTGCAACCTCGGTCACAGAATTACTGGAAATGAACATAAACAATATGACAGAAATGGAATTCAGGGCAGTAATCATCCAAGCAATAGTTAATTTAGAAAAGAACATTAGTCTCAAAGTGGAAGCCATAGTAACAGAAGTGAAAGCTGAGGTTAGAAAGGCTATAGATGAGATGCAATCCACTTTAAATATGGTAACAGCCAGAGTAAGTGAAGCTGAAGATCGTATCAGTGATTTAGAAGACAGATGGAATAAGAAGGAAGAGTAAGAGAAGTCTTGCAGCAAACAGCTAAAATCCCAAGAAAACAAAATAAGGGAAATAAATGATGCCATGAAACGCTCCAATATCAGAATTATTGGAATCCCCGAAGGTGTTGAGAGAGAGAGAAGCCTAGACGATATTGTTGAACAAATCATGGATTAAAATTTCCCAAATCTGGGGAATGAAACACATGTTCATGTCCTAGAAGCAGAGAGGACACCCCCCAAGATCAATGAGGCCAGAAAAACCTCTAGGCACATAATAGTAAAATTCTCGAATCATAAAACCAAAGAATATGTCTTAAGGGCAGCTAGGAGAAAGCGATCCCTTACCTATAGAGGGAGGACCATCAGAATAACATCAGACCTTTCTACAGAAACCTGGCAAGCCAGAAAGGGCTGGCAAGACATATTCAGGAAGTTACATGACAAAAATATGAAACCAAGGATAACGTATCCAGCAAGGTTGACTTTCAAAATGGAAGGAGAAATAAAGAGCTTCCAAGACCGCCAAGGTCTAAAAGATTATGCAACCACCAAGCCAGCACTACAAGAAATGCTAAGAGGGGTTCTATAGAGCAGAAACGAACCCAAGAGCGACACAAAACGGAAATTTACAGAGGTAATCTATAGAAACATGTACTCCATAGGCAACATGATGTCAATACAAACGTATCTATCAGTAATCACTCTCAATGTGAACAGCCTAAATGCTCCAATAAACAGACACAGGGTTGCAGACTGGATAAAACGACAGTACCCATCCATATGCTGTTTACAAGAGACTCGTCTTGAATCTAAAGACACTTTCAGTTTGAAAGTGAGGGGAGGGAAGACCATCTTTTATGCCAATGGACCCCCAAAGAAAGCCGGGGTAGCGATTCTCATATCAGAAAAATTGGATTTTAGTCTAAAGACTGTAGTCAGAGACACAGAAGGACACTACATCATTCTTAAAGGGTCTATACAAGAAGAAATTCTAACAATTGTAAATATTTATGCCCCTAATATGGGAGCAGCCACCTACATAAGCCAACTGTTAAACAAAATAAAGAATCATATTGATGCAAATACATTAATTGTAGGAGATCTTAACACACCACTCTCAGCAATGGACAGATCATCTAAACAGAAAATCAACAAAGAATCAAGAGCCTTGAATGACACATTGGAGCAGATGGATCTCATAGATATATTCAGAACATTCCACCCTAAAACAGCAGAATACTCATTCTTCTCGAGTGCACATGGAACGTTCTCCAGAATAGACCACATACTAGGTCACAAATCAGGGCTCAACCGATACCAGAAGATTGAAATTATTCCCTGCATATTCCCTGACCACAATGCTGTGAAACTGGAACTCAACCACCATAAAAAGTTCAGGAGAAAATCAAACACTTGGAAGCTAAAGATGATCCTGCTCAAGAATATGTGGATCAACCAAAAAATCAAAGAAGAACTTAAACACTTCATGGAAACCAATGAGAATGAACATACATCGATCCAAGACCTATGGGATATAGCAAAGGCAGTCCTAAGGGGGAAATTCATAGCCATCCAAGCCTCACTCAAAAAAATTGAAAAATCCCAAATACACCAACTCTCATTACACCTTAAAGAACTGGAAAACCAACAAAGAATTAAACCAACCCCCCACACAAGGCAGGAAATAATAAGGATTAGAGAAGAGATGAATGAATCAGAAACTAGAGATACAGTAGAACGCATCAACGAAACTAGAAGCTGGTTCTTTGAAAGAATCAATAAGATCGATAAACCATTGGCCAAACTAATCCAAAAGAAAAGGGAGAAGACCCAAATTAATAAAATCATGAATGAAAGGGGAGAGATCACGAATAACACCAAGGAAATAGAAACAATCATCAAAAATTACTATCAACAATTATATGCCAATACGTTTAACAACCTAGAAGAAATGGATACATTCCTAGAAACCTATAAATTACCAAGACTGAAACAGGAAGACATTGACGATCTGAATAGACCTATATCTAGTAATGAGATTGAAGCAGTCATCAAAAACCTCCCCCAAAACAAGAGTCCAGGACCAGACAGATTCCCTGGGGAATTCTACCAAACATTCAAAGAAGAAATAACACCTATTCTCCTGAAGCTCTTTCAAAAATAGAAACGGAAGGAAAACTTCCAGACTCTTTCTATGAAGCCAGCATCACTCTAATCCCCAAAGCAGACAAAGGCCCCATCAAAAAGGAGAACTTCAGACCAATATCGCTGATGAATACAGATGCCAAGATTCTCAACAAGATCCTTGCTAACAGGATCCAACAATACATTAAAACGATTATCCACCATGACCAGGTGTGTTTTATCCCAGGGATGCAAGTGTGGTTCAACACTCGCAAAACAATCAACATGATAGAACAAATCAATAAGAGAAGAGAGAATAACCGCATGGTACTCTCAATTGATGCAGAAGAGGCATTTGACAAAATACAACATCCGTTCCTGATCAAAACTCTTCAAAGTATAGGGACAGAGGGAACATTTCTCAACCTCATAAAATCTATCTATGAAAAACACACAGCAAATATCATCCTCAATGGGGAAAAACTGACAGCCTTTCCTCTGAGATCAGGAACAAGACAAGGATGCCCACTCTCACCACTACTGTTCAACATCTTGTTAGAAGTCCTAGCAACAGCAATCAGGCAACAGAAAGAAATAAAAGGTATTCAGCTTGGCAAAGAGGAAATCAAACTCTCTCTCTTTGCAGATGACATGATACTATATGTGGAAAACCCAAAAGACTCTACCTCCAAACTACTAGAACTCGTACAACAATTTGGTAATGTGGCAGGATACAAAATAAATGCACAGAAATCAGTTACATTCTTATATACTAACAATGAAAAAATAGAAAGGGAAATCAGAGAATCGATTCCGTTTACTATAGCACCAAAAACTATAAGATACTTAGGAATAAACCTAACCAAAGAAGTCAAGGATCTGTACTTGAGGAACTACAGAACACTCATGAAAGAAATTGAAGAAGACACAAAAAGATGGAAGACCATTCCATGCTCATGGATTGGAAGAATAAACATTGTCAAAATGTCTATACTGCCCAGAGCAATCTACACTTTCAATGCCATTCCGATCAAAATTCCACCAACATTCTTCAAAACATTAGAACAAACAATCCTAAAATTTATATGGAACCAAAAAAGACCCCGAATCGCTAATTAATTGCTGAAGAAGAAAAGCAAAGCT